>JAEIFN010000099.1:0-62067 GCA_018903675.1 Zaprionus capensis
GCACTAAGTGAACAGACGAAAGAGAGAGGGAGTGAGAGAGGACGAGCGCAGATCAAAGCAAAGACAGTGTGAACTGTACTGATTGGTTGAAAACAAAGAGAGCAGAATTGCGCGTCTTCTAATCCACTCTCCTTGCGCTCTCTTTGATTTACTTACTCTCAATTTTTTTTTGGCTGCTGCTGTTGCTGTTCGCCTGGTGTAAATTATAGTGAGAGAGGGCAAACGAAGGCAGCCTCGCTTGTTTTGTTGGGTGCAGCACAAAAAATTACACCAAGCGAACAGAGAAAACAGCGACAGGCAGCACTAAGTGAACAGACGAAAGAGAGAGGGAGTGAGAGAGGACGAGCGCAGATCAAAGCAAAGACAGTGTGAACTGTACTGATTGGTTGAAAACAAAGAGAGCAGAATTGCGCGTCTTCTAATCCACTCTCCTTGCGCTCTCTTTGATTTACTTACTCTCAATTATTTTTTGGCTGCTGCTGTTGCTGTTCGCCTGGTGTAAATTATAGTGAGAGAGGGCAAACGAAGGCAGCCTCGCTTTTTTTGTTGGGTGCAGCACAAAAAATTACACCAGGCGAACAGAGAAAACAGCGACAGGCAGCACTAAGTGAACAGACGAAAGAGAGAGGGAGTGAGAGAGGACGAGCGCAGATCAAAGCAAAGACAGTGTGAACTGTACTGATTGGTTGAAAACAAAGAGAGCAGAATTGCGCGTCTTCTAATCCACTCTCCTTGCGCTCTCTTTGATTTACTTACTCTCAATTATTTTTTGGCTGCTGCTGTTGCTGTTCGCCTGGTGTTAATTATAGTGTGAGAGGGCAAACAAAGGCAGCCTCGCTTGTTTTGTTGGGTGCAGCACACAAAATTACACCAAGCGAACAGAGAAAACAGCGACAGGCAGCACTAAGTGAACAGATGAAAGAGAGAGAGAGTGAGAGAGGATGAGCGCAGATCAAAGCAAAGACAGTGTGAACTGAACTGATTGGTTAAAAACAATGAGAGCAGAATTGCGCGTCTTCTAATCCACTCTCCTTGCGCTCTCTTTGATTTACTTACTCTCAATTATTTTTTGGCTGCTGCTGTTGCTGTTCGCCTGGTGTAAATTATAGTGAGAGAGGGCAAACGAAGGCAGCCTCGCTTGTTTTGTTGGGTGCAGCACAAAAAGTTACACCAGGTGAACAGAGAAAACAGCGACAGGCAGCACTAAGTGAACAGACGAAAGAGAGAGGGAGTGAGAGAGGACGAGCGCAGATCAAAGCAAAGACAGTGTGAACTGTACTGATTGGTTGAAAACAAAGAGAGCAGAATTGCGCGTCTTCTAATCCACTCTCCTTGACCTCTCTTTGAGTTAATTACTCTCAATTATTTTTTGGCTGCTGCTGTTGCTGTTCGCCTGGTGTAAATTATAGTGAAAGTGGGCAAACGAATGCAGCCTCGCTTGTTTTGTTGGGTGCAGCACAAAAAATTACACCAGGCGAACAGAGAAAACAGCGACAGGTGTAAATTATAGTGAGAGAGGGCAAACGAAGGCAGCCTCTGTGAGGCCTGTGTATTATATCTTTATTTTTATTTCTTTTTTTGTGAGCAATTTGCTTGCACATTTCAAAACTGTTTTGAAACGCAGTAATTCAAATTTAAATTTGAATTCGAACTACGGTTTTCACCACACCCAGAGTCGCACCGATAATCGACCGGTCTGGCAACTCCAAATCGGCCGATCCGAACGATCAGTGTTGGGAAGTGGAGTGGGGATTTATCGATTGCTTGGGAAAGAAATCTAAGTGAATTTAAAAATAAAAGTAATAAGTTAATGCTGAAAAGCATCCCAGCGTGCAGCGCTATATTGTTTGTGGGTGTTCCAGACCAAACGTGAGTACAAGCTTTCCAAATCATTGTTTGGCAGCTTCTAACCTCGCTCTTGCCTTTAAGTGAACCGCGTGTGGCCAGAGAAGCACTAGCGCTTTCGCGCCTTTTTTCTTTGAAGGCGGCAGTGCATGCCTGCCCCCGCCATACTGTGCCACACGTCGCCCCTCGCTTCATAGTTATAGCTGCAGGCTAGTGTTGCTGGAGCACGATACATAACTGCAGGCTAGTGGTGCTGGAGCACAATATATTCATAGCTGTGTTTGGCTTTCGGGTGCTTGTTCCACGTCGATCACGTAGCCCATCGGCGTGGCTACTGGCCCCCTCTTAGCCCTATATGGTTCCCCAAATCTAGCTGGTGCTATCAGGGGTGAAACAGGAACTGTTGCGAGCAGGGACATTTAACCTTTCCGGGGACGTCTGGAAGGACACAACAATTGTTAACGAACATTTATTTTATAACAAACACGCAAACATTAACTAACTCAAGAACACTGTCAAACACATACTCACAAAACACACATTTATTTATTTATTTAATTAGTTTATAGTCGACTAAGGTCAGTCGACTGACACAAACACATTCACATATATACACACACACATGATGAGGAGATGAGCTGAAATCCCGCGCAATACGGACGACATTTAGTTACGCTGCGCGAAATTCATTAATTAGAAAGTTATTACGGAGTTGTATACGGAGTTACTTACGGAGTGTGGCCGGTCAGAACAAGCGGCAACTTTGCAGGGCCTCCCTGAGTATTTCTGCTTTGGTTCCAAGTGAGAGTAAAGCAATTAAAATCACTTTGCGTTCCAATAAGTTGCAAATATATTAATTCGGCAAATTCTGCAGTTCATAAAACAGCTGTTAGTTATCGATCTTGTGCGGGTGGCGTTGCCAGATCGTCGCCGATCGACGCTGCGTTCTTTGTTTCGTTACGCTCATTTTGCGTTCCGATAAATTTGCGTCGTGACCGTTGGGCGCAAATTTCAAATTCAAATTTGAATTAAAAAATTAAATTTGATTCGGATTGCTGCGTGGCGGACCAACTTTTTGGAAAGGGAAAAACGCTCAAAGGTCGCGGACAGACTAAAAATCATCCTCTCACCGTTTTGGATGCCTAAGCAGAGGCTCTGGTGTCCGATTAGAGGCGGAACAAACCTCCACCGGTTAAACGCCAAGGAGAAATCCGTGGACCACGAGGGAACCTTTTTCTAAAGTTGGTGCCCATCAAACCACAGGCCGCTGAAATCTTAGTAGATGGATACAACAGCGGGGGGCTGTGCCCCCGATCCCTACGACCCGTTCAGGAGCAGCTTCAGGCTATCGAGGTCTCCCACTAGAGGAGTCGGAAAACCGACTCAGAGAGCTGAAAACACGGTTCCGTTGGTGGCGAGGGGTGAGCAAGCAGGCCCCAGCCGCCGAAAAATTGCGACTGCAGTGCTGCGGCGGAGGTGGAGATCTTGGGATCCTCATCTTCGTCGAATCAGAAGCCGATGGACCTCATCAGTGTGCCATCGCAAAAGGCGGGAGCAAAGTCCCCATCTGGATCGCCTCACCGGTCGTTGGAGCTGACCACGGCACTCCAGAACGAGGACCTCAGGAGCATATTGACCAGGATGAACGCCAAAATCAACACCCTGCTAGCCGCGTTCGAGACCCAGCGGCACGTAACCAGGGAGACTAAAGGCGTTATAATGGACCTTTCGGCGCTCAATAGTAGAGCGGTAGAGCTACAGGATGGTGCCGCCAACAAGCCCCCTGCCAGGAGTACCGCCACCCAGACGGAGGCAAAAGCAGCGAAGTGCAGCCAGTTGGAGTCTTCCAAGCAGGCAAAACCCAAAGTGCAGGGGCCCAACACAAGCACCTCCTCAACCGTCACCAATCCCACCGCGGCGCAAACCACAGTTAAGGAGCCAGTTAGCTACGCGTCCGTCACCAAGGACGACAGCAGGGAAGGAAAGTGGTCGAAAGTCAAGCTTAAGCGCCTGCGTAAAAAACCGGAGGCGTTTATAGTTAAAAAAACGGGCGAGGCTACATACGCAGACATGCTCCGAAAAATGAAAACGGACCCGAACCTCTGCGAATTTGGCAAGCACGTCCGTAAGATAAGAAGGACGCAACAGGGAGAACTACTGCTGGAAGTGGAGGGGAAAGCTGCATCAAGCATTCCCAAATTCCGAAGTGAGCTTGAAGCGACGCTCAACGATGTGGCCTCCGTACGCACCGGGGCGCAGAGAACAGCAGTAATATGCAGCGGACTAGACGAGGCAACAACACCAGAGGAATTACACAGCTCACTGATCGCACAATTCCCGGACATCGTCCTAAAGCCTGAGGATACTAAAAGCCTACGCAGGATGGGGGACGCAACGCAGATAGCGTCTGTGCTGATGAGTGCGAACGATGCCATTGCGGTCATCAAGAGGGGCGTAGTAACCGTGGGAAGGTCACGGTGCCGCATCATACAGGATGTTCGGCATACGAAGTGCTACAGGTGCCTGGGCTTCGGCCACCGTGCTGTCAGCTGCAAAGGGCCCGATCGCTCAGACTGCTGTCTTAGATGCGGAGAGCAAGGCCATAAGGCAAAGGGCTGCAATGCATTGCCTAAATGCCTTATTTGCAGCAACGACGTCGACAGAAACCATATGACGGGCTGCTTTACGTGCCCCACCTACAAGGCGTGTATGAAGGGAGCCAAGAGCCAGCACAATGGATCAAATTAAAGTCATTCAGCTTAATGTGAACCATTGCGCTGCCGCTCAGAGCCTCCTGGCCCAAACAGCGGTGGATCGCGAAACAGATGTAATGCTCCTAAGCGAACCCTACCTCTCGCGTGACAGAAACTCGGCGATGATACTGGATGAGTCGGGCAAGGCGGCCATTAAGTGTTGCAGTACGCTCTATGTAAAGGAATGGGCAACCTCGCCGATGCGTGGCATTGCATATACGAAGGTCAAGGGGGTGCATATGTACAGCTGCTATGCTCCTCCGAGTGACAGTCCGGACCTGTTCGAAGGGATGCTGGACACGCTAGTGAGTCATGCTAGAGGACGCAGGCCGACAGTCATAGCTGGTGACTTCAATGCCTGGGCAACGGAATGGGGAAGTCGAGTCTCCAACCCCAGAGGGCGTGCAGTTATCGACGCCATGATCTCGCTTGACCTGGTCCTGCTGAATGACGGATGCAAGCCCACATTCAACAACGACAGGGGCTCGTCCTTTATTGACATCACTTTTGTCAGTAAAGGGCTAGTGGCAAATGCAAACTGGATGGTGCACGACGAGATAACGCTGAGTGACCATACTCTGATCACTTTTTGCATCCATCCGCTGGCCACGCTGGCCACGATACATTACCAGGAGAAAAGAGCACCCCGACAAGCGTGGGATGTTAAAAAGCTCGACTACGACATGCTATCGAACCAAACGGAAGCCCTTCAAGTTATAAACGGACAGGCGGAGACAATGGCGGATGAGCTAACGAAGCTCCTAGTAACAACGTGCGATGCAACAATGCCGAGGAAGAAGAAGGCCAAACGTAAGCCTCCTGTTTACTGGTGGAGTTCATCCCTACACCATTTACGGACAGAATGCTTGAAAGCGAGAAGACGTGCGCAACGAGCCAGAGGAACCCCCCATCATGCAGAGCTATTGGAATTCTTCAAAGATAAGCGCAGCGAGTTCAAACACGGGATAGCGGCTGCCAAAGCGAGTGCCTTTAAGGACCTACTGGAAAGCGTGGACGATGACCCATGGGGCCTAGCTTACAAGCTCGTAAGCAAAAAACTGAGCAGGCAGGAAAGTTCTCCGGACGAACCCGACCTAATGTCCAACATTGTGTCTGAACTCTGCCCTAGGCAGACCACCCTATGGCAACCTATAGAAGAATCCCCTGTTTCTCCTTTCCCGGATGTCACCGTGGGCGAAGTCGTTGAGGCAGCTAAGAGGCTCCAGGCCTGGATGGTATCCCGGGTGTGATCATCAAAGCAGTGGCGCTGGCCAGACCTGATATCTTTAGGGACACATTCCAGCAGTGTCTACTTGGCGGAGTCTTCCCTAAGCAGTGGAAAAGACAAAAGCTGGTCCTATTGCCGAAAGGGAAAGGGTCAGCGCATCCTGCAAGCAGCTACCGACCTCTATGCATGTTGGATATCCTGGGGAAACTATTCGAACGCATACTGTATGCTCGCATAGAAACCATAACCGAGAGCCCGAACGGTCTAGGGAGGCAACAGTACGGATTCCGAAAGGGAAGTAGCACGCTAGACGCGCTCTCCTCGGTGGTGAACATTGCGAGGGACGCTCTCAAAGGCGACAGATGGTTAGGAGGCAGAAAGGAGTACTGCGCAATGGACGTGAAGAACGCCTTCAACACAGCAAGATGGCCGGTAATCCTCACCGCAATGAGGAATATGGGCATCCCAGAATACCTAAGGATCTCTGTAGGCAGCTACTTTAGAGACCGTACCCTTTGCTACGATACGGCAGCTGGCCCGAGAAAATACGGAGTCACGTCTGGTGTTCCACAAAGATCGGTGCTTGGTCCGATCCTGTGGAACATTACATTATGTACAACGGGATCTTGGGCATCTGCAAGCCAGAAGTAGCTGAGCTACACTGTTTTGCGGACGACGTGGCCATCACTGTAGTCTCTAAAATATTGACTGAACTTCAGGACAAGTGCAATGCAACGATCAGATTGTCCATCGCCTGGCTCGAGAAGGTCGGCCTTAAAATAGCAGCGCACAAGACTGAGGCTGTTCTCTTGAGCAGCAGAAAAGCCGTGGAAAGCATTCAGGTCTCTGTGTGTGGGATACAAGTGGTTTCAGCTGCATCACTGAAATACCTTGGTGCCCAGATAGACCGCAGACTCTCATTCAAGGAGCACGTAAGGTATGCAGGCAGAAAGGCATCACTCACGTCTGCGGCTTTGGCAAGACTCATGCCCAATGTGGGAGGACCCAGTATGCCTGCGAGGAAGCTGCTGGCGGCAGTGTCAAAGTCCACCTTATTATATGCCGCGCCAATCTGGAGCTGTGCCACAAACAAGCGATCATACACCAAAGGTGCACAATCGGTGATAAGGACTATGGCCCTTAGGCTGATTAGATTTCCGAGGACGCAGCTCTAGTCCTGGCAGGCATGCCGCCAGTTGACCTGGAGATCAAGGCTCTTGGCATGACAAGGCATTGCACGGGAAGAGGCCCACGAGTGGCTGATTGGAGAATGGCAGGCCAGATGGCATTCGTCCGAGCGTGGTAGATGGACGTACCAGCTCGTCCCTAACCTATCGGCATGGGCAAAGTGTCAGCATAAAGCTTCTGACTACCACCTGACCCAATTACTCACGGATCGTGGCTGTTTCCGAGCTTACCTTTTCCGGTTCAAACACGTAGAGTCACCCCTGTGCCTCTTCTGTTCAGACGCGCTAGAAACAGCAGAACACGTCCTGCTGCACTGTTCAAGGTTTCACGCAGAAAGAGAACATCTAGCGGCACTGTCCGCAGACCCTCTCAGTCCAAGAGGTCTTTTGGCAAGCATGCTAGCGGACAAAGGAGCATGGGATATAGGGCATCGCATCATAATTGATATTATGAAGTGGGTGCGAACGGATGTGATTGCCCACAGAACCGGAGACTGAACGAGACGGCGTATTCCCGTGGGGTGGCGGGTCGAGAATACTACCTCAGCCAGCTCGGCTTGTCGTAAAAGGCGACTGAAGAGTGGAAGGACGTGCGCCCTATGGCCAACACTTAAGGAAGGGAGTGCGAATGGCTTCACATCCAGCTCACTGAAGTCATACCTTGACTGGCAGTCCCGGTGAGCATGTAAAGGACTGAGGAGCATACGGAGGTTTTTGTTTTAGTACGTAGGCATAACTCTATTTGTAGAGTTATGAATCGTGCATACCACCTACGGACGGTAGGTGGTATCTTTAGAAGATTTTAATTTTCCTACCGTAATGCACTACAAAAAAGTTACTTAGTAGTTTCATAATTGTTATATTATATTTTATTTTATTTTAATTTCGCTTTCATTTTCTTTATTTTGTTTTTACTTCAATTAATTTGTTCATCCTTTTTGATTTCATTTTCATTTTTTTCATCATCACCTTTCATTCATTCACACACACATACAAACATAAGCCTTGTAATGTAAATGATAAACAAAAGTGATAAAAAACGTAAATAAAGCAGGGATTGAGTGATAGGACGATAGATTTTTTTCGTGTTCGAGTATTCTTGGTGTTGTTATTGTTGTGATTATTATTTTTCCTCAGCTGTTTCGTCGGGGCCCCAGCGGATCGCGGGAGACAAATTAAGCCGATTAAATACTCTCAAACTATCGCCTGCCTATCGTTTAGCAACATATCTCTCTCTTATACGAACTAAAAATAGTGAGACCAAATTAAATTAAAAATAATAGAAAGTAAATTCAAATCGTGTGAAATTAGATACACAAAAAAGGAAGATAATCAAAAAGGATAAAATATTAGGGAATTAAGGTTAGGTTTTCTTTTGAAATTATCATGCAGCATGAAGCTGCATGCGCAATATATGTTTGTTTATAAATAACATTAAATAAACTTAAAATGGAGTAAATTTAGTTTTTTTGAGGCACTAAGCTGGCGCCGGTAGGCACGAAAGTCCGCGTTAAAGGGAGGTTGGGCAACACTCTTTATTTGTTGGAGAACTTGTCGGGCAAGAAACTGGGATATTTCCATGCTAAAGACCTATGGACTTAGAATTAGACTTCAGGTTAGGTGTCCAATGAACTCATACTTCGTCTACATTTCCTATGTTGGAAATAGGTTGAAACTCTACACGATCCTTCAATTTTTTTTCAAGCTTAATTTTAGACCAGTGGCATGAAATTAAACTTGAGGGTGTGAGGCCCGTGTATTATATTTTTATTTTTAATTCTTTTTTTGTGAGGAATTTGCTTACAAATTTCAAAACTGTTTTGAAACGCAGGAATTCAAATTTAAATTTGAATTTGAACTACGGTTTTCACCACACCCACAGTCGCACCGATAATCGACCGGTCTGGCAACTCCAAATCGGCCGATCCGAACGATCAGTGTTGGGAAGTGGAGTGGGGATTTATCGATTGCTTGGGCCACCGATCGTGTTCGGTATTTTTCTCTTCACTAATTGAAAACCGAAAAGCACGAGGCATCAAAAATCTTCAAGCGGGAAAGAAATTTAAGTGAATTTAAAAAGAAAAGTAAAAAGTTAATGCTGAAAAGCATCCCAGCGTGCAGCGCTATATTGTTTGTGGGTGTTCCAGACCAAACGTGAGTACAAGCTTTCCAAATCATTGTTTGGCAGCTTCTAACCTCGCTCTTGCCTTTTAGTGAACCGTGTGTGGCCAGAGAAGCAGTAGCGCTTTCGTGCCTTTTTTTCTTTGAAGGCGGCAGTGCATGCCTGCCCCCCGCCATATTGTGCCACACGTCGCCCCTCGCTTTATAGTTATAGCTGCAGGCTAGTGTTGCTGGAGCACGATACATAGCTGCAGGCTAGTGGTGCTGGAGCACAATATATACATAGCTGTGTTTGACTTTTGGGTGCTACTTCCACGTCGATCACGTAGCCCATCGGCATGGCTACTGGTATCACGTGATCGCATGGTGGCAGAGCGTTTTGTTTGCTGTTCTTTTTTTGGTGAGTTGTTGGAAAATATGTCTAGACAGCCACCTGACGTGTGTTTTTTCCCCCCTCTTAGCCCTATATGGTTCCCCAAATCTAGCTGGTGCTAGCAGGGGTGAAACAGGAACTGTTGCGAGCAGGGACATTTAACCTATCCGGGGACGTCTGGAAGGACACAACAATTGTCAACGAACATTTATTTTATAACAAACACATTTTATAACAGAACACTGTCAAACACATACTCACAAAACACACACTTAACATTCACAAACACATTCACATGTAGATGAGATGAAATCCCGCGCAATACGGACATCCTTTTAGTTACTCTGCGCGAAATTCATTATTTACGGAGTTACGGAGTTATTTACGGAGTTACCTACGGAGAGTGGCCGGTCAGAACAAGCGGCAACTTTGCAGGGCCCCCTGAGTATTCCTGCTTTAGTTCCACGTGAGAGTAAACGATTAAAATGACTTTGCGTTCCAATTAGTTAATTATAATAATTCTGCAGTTAATAAAACAGCTGTTAGCGCTGCCAACTTATTATAGTAATCGATCTTGTGCGGGTTGCGTTGCCAGATCGTCGCCGATCATCGCTGCGTTCTTTGTTTCGTTACGCTCATTTTGCGTTCCGATAACTTTGCGTCGCGACCGTTGGGCGCGAATTTCAAATTCAAATTTGAATTAAAAAATCAAATTTGATTCGGATTCCTGCGAAGCGGATCAACTTTTTGGAAAAGTATAAAAGGCTCAAAGGTCGCGGACAGACTAAAAATCATCCTCTCACCGTTTTTGGTGCCTAAGCAGAGGACCTGGTGTCCGATTAGAGGCGGAACAAACCTCCACCGGTTAAACGCCAAGGAGAAATTCGTGGCCCACGAGGGAACCTTTTTCTAAAGTTGGTGTCCATCAAACCGCACGCCGCTGAAATTATAGTAGATGGATAGGACAGCGGGGGACAGTGCCCTCGATCCCGACGACCCGTTCAGGAGCAGCCTCAAGCTATCGAGGTCTCCCACTAGAGGAGTTGGAAAACCGATTCAGAGAGCTGAAAACACGGTTCCGTTGGTGGCGAGGGGTCAAAAAGCAGGCCCCCAGCCGCCGAAAACTAGCGACTGTAGTACACTTGCACAGTTGGAGATACATGCTCCTTTAACGTCCAACATTTGACAAGTCAGAAGACGATGGATCTGATTAGCGTGCCGTCGCATAAGGCAGCAACGAAGTCCCCATCTGGCTCACCACATCGGTCGTTAGACCTGACAACGGCACTCCAAAACGAGGATCTGCGGAGTTTTCTTGTCAGGATGAATGGCAAAATTAACACCCTGCTAGCCGCGTTTGAGACCCAGCGGCATGTAACCAAGGAGACCAAGGGCGCGGTAATGGACCTATCTGCTCTCAGTAGCAGAGCGATAGAGCTACAGGAGGTCACCGAGCATAAGCCTTCTCCAAAAAGTACTGCCACACAGACGGAGGCACAACGAGAGCAACAGTCGCGCAAAACGCGACAGTGGGATACCCTTCGACCTATGTTCCCGTGTAGTTTAAATTGTTAAATTTATACACATCTGCATATGCACATGCTTTGAAATTAATCCCGACAGATGGAGGTCGCGCTTCGCGCTCGCCCGCCTCCCTTGTTAGCTGACAGAAGCACTTGGTTTTATGCTCATACTTTCTTAAATAACTTCTGTGATTATTGTCCGATCGGATTGTAATTTGGAGACTACGTAGATATTTCATTCAGCTTAGTATATGTTAAAGTCAGAAAGTTGTATCTTTTATACAGCGCTTACAAATTGAGTTCAAAAAATAAATTATGGATTTGTGGGGGCGGTGGGCGTGGCACCTAACATTTGAAATAAACTTGATCTGCGCCGAGTACATTGGAACCTTCATTCCAAATTTGGTGTCTCTAGCATTTATAATAGCTGAGATCTGTGTGTTCATCTGGTCAGACGGACATCCGGACATCCGGACACACAGACAGACATGGCTCAATCGGCTAGTGATCTTGAGTAAGAATATATATACTTTATGGGGTCTGCCACGCCTCCTTCTTCCTGTTACACACATTTGCACAAAGTTAGTATACCCTTTTTTGACCATTTTCAATGGTCGAAGGGTATAAAAACATAAGTTGGAAACAACCAAACAGCCTAAACCTAGAGCGCAGGTGCCTAAAGCGTGCAAATCAATTCCTGTAGCCATTTCAACCGGTGCATTAAACAGAGCGAAGGAGTCGAAGCCTGTCAGCTACGCGGCAGTCACCAAAGTCGATAGCAATGACGGTGAATGGCCCATTGCGAAGCCTAAGCGCCTGCGTAAAAAATCGGAGGCACTAATACTTAAAAAAACGGGCAAGGTTACTTACGCAGACTTGCTGCGCAAGATGAAAATGGACCCGAGCCTCAGCGAGTTCGGCGAGCACGTTCACAAAATTAGGAGGACGCTTTCTTTCTCTTATCAAAATGTAACTTCTCTTTTTCTTGCCTACCAAAACGTTAGCTGTATGCTGATTCTGTATCCTTTGATTACCACTTACTAATATTTACTGAAACTTGGTTGAAACCAGAAGTTGAAAGTTGCTCGATTTTCCTAGACACGTACACCTGTTTTAGATGTGATCGTTTATCACGAACAGGAGGTGGTGTTCTAATAGCTGTAAAGTCAGACCTTTCTTCTGAATTAGTTTCAATTGACCATAGTGAACTTTTAGAATTCGTATTGTAAGGAAGCTTTTCCAGCTGGGGTATACTCAGTCTCGCCAAGGGCCACTTTACAGAACATTTCTAAAGTGCCGAGACCTGAGACGGCGAATATTTACCTCTTTTAGGGCGGAAAAGTGATTTCCTAGGGCCTAGGGGCAAGAGAATCGGACTATACCTCGGTGTATACCGAGTCCTTCTGCCTTACGAACGTGCTGCAGCGGCTGGGCCGGCTGGCTAATGGTTGGCGTCAACTGCGGGGAATCATACAAACGTTTCAGCTGGCTCCGCGCATCTACTTTCGCTGGTCAGTTGACCTTGGAGCCTGGTTATGCACCAAGGCGTCCAAGATCACTGACTTGCGTCTGCTCCAAAAGTTCCAATAGGTATGATGTGGTTAATACCTGCGTTCATACCTAGCAGAACTTTGGCACAGTCGTAGAAGGTCGGTGTACCAGCCTCACGAATGTAGTACCCCCCCCGCACTCCTGCCTCAACGTTTATGTTTGTTTTAATTATTAATAAAAACGCGGCATTTTCATTCTTGTTTTCTTTTTATTTGTTTCATTAAAACAGTTTCCCTGCCTACACCGTAGCCTGCTCTGTTCTTTTGTTTCTCTCGCTTAGTTTCCCTGCCTGCTAACTGTTCGCTCACCCCTATTTACGTTGTCGATCAGTCTTGGTCCAGCGACGGTTCTTCTGCGGCAGCGGCGTTGTTGTTCTCCTTTGTTTTTTCCTGCGTAGCGTTGCGTTCCTGCCGTGGCTTCTCGTTGACGACTCTGTTGTTGTTGTTTCTGCTCTGCTTTTCTTCCAGCGCTGACCCTAACGAGGACTTCTGGCACTTGCACTGATCGAGCTCCCACGCACGTTCGCTCGCTGCACTGGTTATCGCGGAACTATCCTTCCTCCTTCTAATGCCACTTTCACCTCCTCTGCAGTCGATGTCGCTCGGCTTAGATTTTACCCGTGTTTTGTTGAGTGTGCAAACTTTTCTCCCACGGTGTATTCAGTTCCTACGAGTAAGTGTGTGCGTGTTAAGTTCTGCCCTTGCTGCGCTCTCGTGTCGTTCGCCGCTCATTTGTAGTTTTGCCGACGCTCGCTTGTGTGCAGATTTTTGCCTCCGGGTGTATTTTAGTTTGCGCTTGCGCTCTTAGCTATTGTGTTGCGCTTGCGTTCTCTGGCTGCGCTTGTTTGTATGTGTCGCTGTCGCTTGCGCTCGCTCTATGTGTGGGTGTGTTCTCTTGGCTGCGCGGCCGTTGTTTACGTTTTGCTCTGTTCGTGTTCGCTCTCTTTGCGCTCGCCCGGCTTGCGCTTGCTTTGTATCTCGTGTGCGTGGTCATCGTTCTCTTTTGCGTTCGCTCGGCTTGCATTTGCTTCGTGTGTGTGTTCTCGTGGTCGTTGCTTACGTTTGCTCTGTTCGTGTTTGTTCTCTTTGCGCTCGCCCGGCTTGTGCTTGCTTTGTATGTACGTTCTCTCTCGTGTGCGTAGTCATCGTTCTTTTTTGCGTTCGCTCAGCTTGCATTTGCTTTGTGTGTGTGTTCTTGTGGTCGCTGCTCTGTGCGTGGGCGTCGATTGCGTTCGCTCTCTTTGTCGGGTGAATGACCATCTCTCTGTTGTCGGAAGAATGATCGTGCACTTTGCTGATGTGTGCTCTCCTTGAGCTTATGTGCGCTCTCCCTGAGCTACCCTATAATCTACACTAATTGGCTATGGTCTATGACCGACTTCATTGCGCTTAATAACTATTGCCTCCGTGGCGATTTCTAAACTAAAAAAAGGGACCTTCGTGGTATTACTTAGAAATAAATAACAAATAATAATAAAATTAGGCAAATAAATTGGAGGGCTCACAATATGAGTCCTCACAGTATGTGCAAAAGTAACAGTGTATCAAATTTCAATCTATATAGCCTGTTCTTACATTCCCCCTTCATCTGATATTTCCGTCTACTTGGACCATCTTTCAGCTATTCAAACTGTTGCATCCAAACTATCTGATAGAGATTATTTATTTATAATAACATTTTAGCTGACTCAAGGTCAATATCGGTTCGATTTCTGCATCATAGCTTATCTTGACCTTGAGTCAGCTAAAATGTTATTAACAAATGCAGGTCGTAAGCCACGCTGATTATTTATTTATTTATTTATTTATTTATTTAACGTCAACTAAGCCAGTCGACTTGAAAAAATTCAATTAATTATATTTAAATGAACATTAGAAAAAATTAAGATTAAAAATAAAAAAAAAATTTAAAATTAAATTAAGATTATATATTTTTAAATTTAGGCTGGGGAATATAAAACAAGAATTAACGATCCAACATTAGCTGCAAAGGATTGGGGAAAACCCAGAAAAACCCAATCAGATCGGTGGATTAGTGTTAGTTATTAGGATGAGGAGTTAATTTATTAAGGATAGACAATTTAACAGAGTGGAGGGAGGACTCTGAGTTGAAAACTCTAGACAGTCTATTGTAGTCAGCACAGAGAACTCGGAAAGGGTCATGCAAGCTGTAATTATTAGGACAAAAGGCTAAAGAAAGTGGCCTAAAATTACGAGTAACTCTAGAAGGAATACAGAAATTGATTAGGTTAAGTAGAGTGGGGGAATCTATATCGTACTTTATTAGTTTTACGATAAACATAACACCTAACATAATACGACGGTTAGTTAAAGAAGGTTAATTAGAAGGAGTCTACTAGAATATGGTGGTAAGTCTACACCCGAAACCCAATTAAAACTACGCAAGGCAAAGAGTAGGAACTGCTTTTGAACAGACTCAATTCTATCTTGGTGAATATGGTATTGCGGCGACTACACGCAAGACCCATATTCAAGAATTGGACGAACAAGAGAAGTATAAAGCAACTTTGTCGTATAAGGATCCTCGAATTCTTTGGCCAATCTTTTGATGAACCCAAGTAGTCGAAATGCCTTATTGACAATTTGTGTTATGTGACGATCAAATTTCAATTTATGGTCAAAGAGGATACCTAAATCCATTACTTCAGATATTCTTAAGAGTGGGGTTAAGTTAAGATTATAGTCGATGACATGATAGTTACCTCTGTAAAATGACATAACCTTGCACTTCAAACAGTTTAGATGTAGTAGATTATGTCTACACCAAGCAAAAAACAAATCAAGATCTGTTTGAAGAAGGTTATTAATAGGATCACTATGTGTCAAACAGAGTTTCACATCATCAGCATACATAAGAATGTTAGAGTGAAGAAGTATAGAAGGAAGATCATTAATAAAAAGGTTAAATAGCAAAGGCCCAAGGTGGCTACCCTGTGGAACACCAGAAGTGACTAAGATTGGCTTAGAAAGACAGTCTTTAAAAGAAACTCGTTGAGATCTATTAGTTAAATAATCGAAAATCCACAAAAGGAGCTTTTGAGGAAAACCAATCAAATTTAACTTTTGGATTAAGAGTCTATGATTTACGGAGTCAAATGCTTTACTGAAGTCAGTATAGACCACATCAGTTTGCATTTTGTTCCGAAATCCTAAGTTAATGTGAGAGGAAAATTCTAAAAGATTAGAAGCTGTGGATCTTGCCTTAATAAGCCCATGTTGACAGGGTGAAATTATAGATTTACACATAAAAGTTAACTGAGCCGTAAAATTTTTCTCAAAAATTTTAGGAATAGCGGACAATTTGGAAATACACCTATAGTTCTTCACATCATGGTTAGAACCACTTTTGTGAAGAGGAATGGAAAAAGAGTTTTTCCAAATAGGTGGAAAATAACTATTTGCTAGTGACAAGTCAAGCAGCTTATAAATTGGCTTAAGAATTGAATCGGCACAATATCTAAGCACACATGCTGGAACTCCGTCAGGGCCAGGAGAGAAAACAGGTTTTATTGATTTAAGATCACTAAGTAAAGACGTTTCATCAATAGAAGGACAGAAGAAAGTATTAAAATTTTGTATAATGTAAGGGTATGGATGTAATGGGAAACTATTAGGTTCAGTTGAATAAGTTGATTGAAAAAAAGTCTGCAAACAAATCGGCTACAGCCTGATCATCAGTTGCTTCCTTATTTTCATATGATAGTACAGAAAGAAATCTACTTGATTTACGTTTTAAGTTGACAAAGTTGTAAAACTGCTTTGGGTCCTGAGCAAACTGCAAACGGCAGCGACACAAATACTTTTTATAACAATTAGCATTCAGAGCAATAAAGTTTGCTCTTGTAACAATATAACGCGTATAATCAGAAGGATTACAAGTAATTTAAAATTTTTTAAAATACCGGGATTTCAAATTTTTCAACCTTACTAGCTCACGTGAAAACCAAGGGGGCCTTGGGGTTTTTAGAGGAAAAAAAAGAAAAACATAATAAAAAAAAAAAGGCGTGCAACTTTGCGAACAATTTGAAAATTATCAGCAGGGACACTTGTTGATAATGAACTGGATTTGTTTATTTATAATATATTATTGAACTTAATGAGCTTGTGCTGCGTGCACTTCCTTTCCTTTTTACATTCTTTGAGCAAGTGGACAATTGATTTCATTATGTTAATCAACACTGCATTATGCCTTTTAAGAACAGCTGATTTACTCTTATGCTAATTAACATTACAGATTGTGGGGCCCGTGTAGAAATTCCCCTTTCAAATTCAAATTTAAATTTGAATTTAAATTAATTTTGGCGGTTAATCGAATTTAAATTTAAAAATAAAAAAATATCTGATTGAGCTGCTTAATTGGAACCGGCCATACAACCCGGACATTTCATCTTGCCTTTCCGAACCATTTCAAGAGTGAGTAGTGCCTCATATCATATGAGCGTTTTCTCATCATCCTTTTGGCCCTACAGTAACCCTCGTGTGGCCATCGGAGCGCTAGCGCTCGCGCCATCGTCTTCTCGTCAGGCCCTGTTGTTTGCTGAGTTGCTGTTGTTTGATGAGTTGCTGTTGTTGCTGCGTTGCTGTGGGTGCTGCTGGTGTTGCGCACGAGTGGTGCCGCCCGCCACTTTGACTGCGAGGCTACACCAATTGATGCACAGTGGTGCGCTGCCCGCCATTTTGCCATTGCAAAGTTGGCTGCCACCCTGTTGCCATTTAGCTGTCGTTGGATAGGGGTTGCTCGTCAACCTAATTGTGTGGCCATCCCGAACTGGTGCACAGTGGTGTGTTGCTGCCACTTCGCTGCCAAGTTGCTGTCAGTTGGCATTATTTGAATCAGTGTTGCTGCGTGGCGTTTCTACCAGCCGTTTGGTGTCAAGATTTGGGTGAGTACCAAATAAACAAAATTTGGTAGCGTGAGATTTCTAATGCCGGTTGAATTCCATATTTAGACCATCTTTGCTCGCGGCTTCAAAGCCGGCTATTCGACTTCGGCGCACACGCGCACAATTTGCTGGACATATGCACGCGCAGGATTTAAATACACTCAAACACACACCATCCATGCATACACACGAAAACAAACACATATTATTGTAAACACAATTTCATACACGCTCACACACAATTCCATACATACTCACACACACTTCGTGTTATTACACACACTCGTACATCCACACACACATCTTCATTTTTTTATATTTTTATTCATTTTTATTTTTATTTTGATTTCTTTTTATCATTTTATTTTCGATTTCTTTTATTTTTTTATTATTTTCTTTACTAATTTAATTATTATTTCATTCATATTAACGTAAAATTTAACGTAAAAATAAAACCAATACATAATAAAGTATAAATAAGAACAGTGTATTAATTAAAAAGAGGGAAGAGTATTGTGATTGGCCTTTGTATATTGTGTTGCGATTGCTATTATTATTTTTTTTACAAACAGCTGTGTCGTATGGGCCCTTACGGATCACGGGTGAGTCGCATGCACATATTTACAAATGTTGCCAATCATTTTTTTCTTGTGTATCCTAATTGAAAATACCTATTAAAATATACACTACCTTAATATATACACTACCTCAAATATATACACTACCTCAAATATATACACTACCTTAATTATAATATACACTACCTTAGAAGCTAGTCGAAAATTTAATTGAGGAAAATATAAATAATCAAAGAATATTAGGCCATTGAAATACTGAGATTGTGCAGCATGAAGCTGCTTAAATTTGAAATAAAATTTGTATACACATAACATTGGATATAATTGAAATGGAATAACTTTTTATTTTGAGGCACTAAGGGGGTAGCAACACGGCGGCATAATGGGTGGTTTTGGGAATTTATTTCCCAGACTACATGGTTGGGTGGGTGAAGAAGGAGAGCGGCCCATCTGGCTCTCCGACTGATCGGATTAGAGATGGTCCACCCGTTCATTTTGGCAGTCCTTTTATTTCCCCGTCTTTCTTTTTGTGCAGCACCTAACCTGTCGATTTTTCTGTCAACATCGATAGCCGAACCCGCACACAAAAACCCAGCCCATTTTCCCTGAGCCTAGCCGGCTTAATTAGACAGGGTGTGCGTGGATGAGGCTAACGGACTTCGGTCGTTACAGAAAATGGCGCCCAACGTGGGGCCCGAGAGGCTCCTTATGGCTATACCCTACCTTTTCCTTATACCCTTCCCGTCCCCTCCACTTTTTTTTTTCCTTTAGGTCCCAAAATTCATCCACATTTTAGATTTCTCTCTTAGTTTCAGCTGATAGTCATATGCAATCTGGAGTTGCTGGGCTTTCTGGTGTATATCGGAGCCAGACCGATTGCATATGTCTATCCGAGTTCGATATTCTTCTTCTTGGAGAATAATCGGTGGTGTTGGATGGCAGATTCTGGGATGTGGAGCCATCAGATTGGGTAAAACCGGTTCGATACTCCATCCTAGCTCCATCCAACAAACATCTCGACTCGTGAGAGCTGAGATAGTTCGTGCTGGATATATCGACACGATCCTCAGCTTCCGATTAGAGCTACACGCAGTTTGCTTCCTAAAGTAGTTTCAATAGTTCGACCATCTCTAGCAAATGATCACATCACTATGTGCTGTCGTGTTGCTTAACCTTAGGTAAGCCCTCTTATACCCTCATGAATATTGTGTATACTTTTAGCGATTATTAACTATCGTATGTATCGTGTCCATGTTGCACGATTGTGTGTGAATTGAAGTGTATATTTTCTTTTATTACTTTTATTGAACGATCGCACACTCACTTATTGTGATATCGTTGTGCAGTGTGTTACAGCAATCATCGTGTACATTTTTCTTAGTCGTGCTTCTTACTCACGACTATCGTGACCCTTCTATCTAGAACCGTTCTGAGATTGTGTTTATTTCTCCACGCTAGCGATTTGATTAGTTTTCGCTATGTCGGTTAGACGTAGTCCTGAAAGGTCGGATCTGTTGAACCTTGCGATGGGGTGCACCATCTGCAACGACACCAGTCAGGACCCGGAGTTGATTGAGACTCCTTGCAGACATCAATTTCACAAATCGTGTCTGTCTGATTGGCTCGACAGTAACGAGACTTGTCCGATGTGCCGACAAGTGTGTCCCAGAGCCATAATAAATGCTCCAGTATAGGCAAGGATCTTCGCGCGTTTCAGTTCCTTCGGGAGCAGTTCCCAAAAGTCGGATAGCTACGCCTTCGCAAGGGCGTGGCACTGCTGGTGCTGGCGCCTTGCCGGCTCGTAATCCTCGTCGTGAGCCTAGCGCTCCTTCGATTGCTGCGGTATCCGAGGAGCGTATCAATCAGATGATCTCGAGCTCTATGGACAGATATCATGACGACATATCGGCCTTGATTTCGGAGCAGATCACATCGGCTTTTCAAAACTTGAATCTAGCCCAATCCGCTCGAGCTGCTCGCGATGACCATCATTTCGAGGTTGATAATGCTGCGGCACCATCTTTACCTCGCGCTAGTAGTGCCACTAGGCGAGAAGAAATCTTTGGCGGAAGGGTATCTGGAGTTCGTCTTAGTTCTAACTTTGCAGTGGTGGATAGACCGGATAGGGTGTCGAACACGATCTCCAACTGGCGAATTAAATTTACCGGATCGCCTAACGATATTCCGCTCGAGGATTTTATCTTCCGCGTCAATTGCATGACGACCCAGAGCCTCAATGGCAATTTTACGTTGCTTTCCCAGTTTACTCATCTGTTGTTTTCAGGTCCCGCACTCCACTTCTACTGGAGAGTGCATCGTGCCGTGAGAGAACTGGACTGGTACGAGCTTTGTAGTCGGTTGCAAGAGCGATACCAAGATCAGAGGACTGATCGTGACATCAAGGATGCCATGCGTCGTCGTAAGCAGGGAAGCAGCGAGAGCTTCGACGACTTTTTAGACGCTATGCTCACCATCGCCGATTCGTTGCGAGAGCCTATGTCGGATAGTGAGATAGCAGTAGAGGTTCGAAATAATTTGCTTTCGGAGTTGCAGCATGAGTTGTTGCATGTCGACACTTCTGACCTAGCTAGCTTGCGTAGGGAGTGTCATCGGCACGAGGAGTTCTTCAGAAGTATTCGTCCTCAGTATCGTTCTGCTTTTAGGCGGAACTTCGTAAGCACTCTTCAAGCAGAAGAGCATTCCGAGTCCGAGGCAGAAGAAGCACCCGAAGCAGAGATTTGTGCAGTTCGTTCATCCGACAATTCCAAATGTTGGAATTGCGAGGAGCTGGGACATCGCTACCACGACTGCTTTCAGCCTAGGCGTGTCTTCTGCTACGGTTGTGGAACCGCAGATGTGTATAGGCCGAATTGCGATCGATGCAAAGCAAAGGCGGAAAACTCGACGCCGGATGCTCGTCGACCTCCGAGAGGCGACATCCGACGTTAATCTCGGTACCATCAACGTCTCCTAAATCTCCCAGCCTTACAAACTTACCTGATTTGACAATACCACAGCATTTCAAACCGTATCATGTCCGTCTGCGCGAATATTTAAAGCGTAGGGCGGAAATATTTAATGTCGATGCTACCGTGTCTAGTAGATCCAGATCTGCGACTCGTATGCGTGAATTTTGGCGACGCATACGAGGCCAGCAGCGGTATACCATCTCATCGATAGTCCACAGAAGCGGTGACATACGTCCTTTCACCCAAGTCAACGTTTTCAGCGAAGATTACATGGCTCTTCTTGATAGCGGAGCTAACAAGAGCGTCATGGGTGGAAAGACGAAGGACGTTGTTCATACTGCTGATGGACAGACGCAGTCGATAGCAGGTTTGATTTCTGTTTCCCTGACTTACAATTCGCTAAGCACAGACTTTGAGTTTTTGGTGGTTCCAGCTATTAAGCAAGATCTCATTTGCGGGATGGACTTTTGGAAACGATTTAACATCTCCATCGTTCCAGCGACGTCCATCAATGAGGTCCTTTGCAAGGCTGAACCCGATTCATCTCAGTTAGATTTGACCAGCCTCCAGAAGACGCAATTAGAAGCCGTAATTAATGTCTTTCCTTCCTTCGAGAAGAATGGCTTAGGGCTGACGACACTCATTCAGCATAACATCGATACTGCCGAGGCGAAGCCGATAAAACAGAGGTTTTATCCGTTGTCTCCAGCCAAGGAGAATCTTCTGTGCGTTGAGATCAAGGATGCTGGCCATGGATGTGATTGAAGAAGCTCCTTGTTCGCCATGGTCCTCTCCGGTGACCTTGCACATTAAACCTGGCAAGGTGAGATTTTGTTTGGACGCACGAAAGCTGAATGCGGTGACTGTGAAGGATGCATATCCCATGCCAATCATGGATGGGCTCCTTAGCAGGCTTCCTCCAGTTCATTGCATCTCCAAGGTGGATCTTAAGGATGCATTTTGGCAGATCTGTTTGGATGATGTCTCTCGTGCGAAGACAGCTTTCACGGTACCCAATCGTCCATTGTACCAGTTTAAGCGGATGCCATTCGGATTGACCAACGCTCCGCAGACGATGAGTCGATTGATGGATATGGTGATTCCGTACCAACTGAAATCGCATGTCCTTGTCTATTTGGATGATATCCTGGTACTGTCCTCCAGTTTCGAGGAGCAATGTCCAGAAGAGTCAGTTGTGCATTCGTAAGGTTGATTATCTTGGGTTCATTGTAGGCGAAGGAACGCTTCAATTTAATCCCGACAAGGTTCGCGCTGTGGAGGAGTTTCCTGTCCCGAAGTCCCAAAAACAGCTTCGGAGGTTCTTGGGAATGACCGGGTGCGATGCTTCCTTGCATGGAGTGGGTGCAGTTTTGGCACAATGCGATGAGTCTGGGGATGAGCGTCCCATAGCATATATGTCCAAGAAGCTGAACAAGGCTCAACGCAACTACACTGTGACGGAGCTCGAGTGTCTGGCAGTAGTCCTTGCGGTTAAGAAATTCAGGATGTATATCGAGGGTCATCCATTCAAGGTGGTGACAGATCACGCCAGTTTGCGCTGGCTGATGAACCAGCCAGACCTGAGTGGTAGGCTTGCTCGTTGGGCTATCAAGCTACAGGGTTTCTCCTTCACTATTGAGCATCGTAAGGGAAGCGAGAATGTTGTGGCAGATGCATTGTCTCGTTCGTTCGAGGATGCTGAAGTTTGTGCCTTAGTTTGCGAAGTCCTGTCTGAAATTGATCTCGAGTCGGAAGCGTTCCGCTCTGAGAGCTACCTTGCGCTGAAGGAAGAGGTCCTGTCAGCCAAACTCCCGGATTTTCAAGTGGTGGATGATTATATATATCATCGCACGGAGTTTGTGGGGGATGGCGTTAGCCCCGATGACGTTTGGAAGTTGGTGGTTCCCGAATCCTTGCGTGAAGGCGTCATCAAATCCGCTCATGACCAGCCATCTTCTGCTCATTGTGGCATGGCGAAGTGCTTGGAGCAGATCCGCCAAAAGTTTTTCTGGCCAGGCATGGTGATGAACGTCAGAGACTATGTTCGGAACTGCGAGGTTTGTCGTACGACGAAGTACCCGAACAGTTCTTTGAGGCCACTGATGGGAGCTCGCGTCGTAACTGAGCGGCCCTTCCAACGTTTATACGTGGATTTTATTGGTCCGTTTCCGAGATCCAAGAAGTGAAACATCGGAATCCTCATCGTCCTAGACCACTTCTCCAAGTTCACCTTCTTGAAGGCAGTGAAGAAGTTCACCGCCAAGGTAGTGATCGACGTCCTGAAGGACGAGGTATTTAATTGCTTCGGAGTGCCGGAAGTTGTCGTGAGCGATAATGGCACTCAGTTCAAAAGCCATGAGTTCACGACCTTCCTGGCGAATTTCGGAGTCCGCCACATTTGCACGGGTGCATATGCTCCTCAGTCGAACGCAGCTAAGAGAGTCAACCGCTCGATCAATGCGGCGCTGAGAGCGTATGTGCAGGGTGACCAGCGAGAGTGGGATGTAGTCCTTAGTAGCATCAACTGTTCGCTACGAAAGACCTTGCATCAGTCCATCGGCATGTCGCCATACGTGGTTGTCTTCGGACAACATATGATGTCGCATGGAGCTGATTATCAATTGTTGAGGAAGCTCAATATGCTAGGTGATCCTAAAGCAGAATCAACGCAACTACAACCTGCGGGCAAAACCACGATCCTTCGAGGTGGGTCAGGTGGTCGTTAAACGCAATTTCGCATTGAGCAATGCTGCAGCCAACTTTAATGCAAAGCTGGCTCCGGTGGGAACCCAAGTTCGCATTAAAAAGAGGCTAGGTAACACCCTGTATCTATTTATTATTTTCGATTTCTTTTATTTTTTTATTATTTTCTTTACTAATTTAATTATTATTTCATTCATATTAACGTAAAATTTAACGTAAAAATAAAAACAATACATAATAAAGTATAAATAAGAACAGTGTATTAATTAAAAGAGGGAAGAGTATTGTGATTGGCCTTTGTATATTGTGTTGCGATTGCTATTATTATTTTTTTACAAACAGCTGTGTCGTATGGGCCCTTACGGATCACGGGTGAGTCGCATGCACATATTTACAAATGTTGCCAATCATTTTTTCTTGTGTATCCTAATTGAAAATATACACTACCTTAATATATACACTACCTCAAATATATACACTACCTTAAATATACACTACCTTAGAAGCTAGTCGAAAATTTAATTGAGGAAAATATAAATAATCAAAGAATATTAGGCCATTGAAATACTGAGATTGTGCAGCATGAAGCTGCTTAAATTTGAAATAAAATTTGTATACACATAACATTGGATATAATTGAAATGGAATAACTTTTTATTTTGAGGCACTAAGGGGGTAGCAACACGGCGGCATAATGGGTGGTTTTGGGAATTTATTTTCCAGACTACATGGTTGGGTGGGTGAAGAAGGAGAGCGGCCCATCTGGCTCTCCGACTGATCGGGTTAGAGATGGCATCGATAGCCGAACCCGCACACAAAAACCCAGCCCATTTTCCCTGAGCCTAGCCGGCTTAATTAGACAGGGTGTGCGTGGATGAGGCTAACGGACTTCGGTCGTTACAAGTTACACGCAAGACAAAAAGGAATACACTACGTATGCGTCATTACTGGGCGAAAGTCAAACAGTCTCGGCAATTATTAGTGTCTGAAATCATTAATGACCAATCTGATGGGCGTTTGTACGCTTCAATTTCCTTTTTAAAATTTACAGAAGTTGGACTCCTTGACACTGGAGCCAACATTAGCTGTATAGGCGCAGATTTAGCTTGCAAAAATTGGTCAGATTGTTCAAACTTTAAACGAGTTGTGTCCGAAGTCAAAACTGCCGATGGTAAGAGCCATGCAGTAACAGGTGTCCTTCGGGTTGATGTAGAATATAATGGTTCAACCAAGGAAATTGACTTCTATATTATTCCATCACTAAATAAGCGCATAATATTGGGCATTAACTTTTGGAGGATTTTTAATTTAGCCCCAGGTCTTATTTCGGTTATAGATTCTCCTAGCCCTTTATTAGGGCTTGGGAAAACTTCTCTTCTGAATCATGACATCGATGTCGGAGATTCCAAACCGATTAAACAACGGTTTTATCCAGTTTCCCCAGTGGTGGAGAAACTGATGTATCTGGAACTGGATAGAATGTTGAGCGAGGGAGTCATTGAAACGTCTCAAAGGCCCTGGAGTTCACCAGTACGATTAGTAGTTAAACCAGGAAAAGTGCGCTTGTGCCTGGAGGCTCGTCGTATTAACGACTGCACGAAAAAGGACGCGTAACCTTTGCCTAATATTGATGGCATATTTTCCAGGCTACCCAAGGCTAATTTGATCACAAAATTAGACCTTAAGGACGCCTTTTGGCAAATACCTCTATCGGAGAAAGCCAAAGCCATTACGGCGTTTACGGTACCAGGAAGGCCTTTGTATCAATTCACAGTCATGCCTTTTGGATTGTGCAATGCACCTCAGACTATGTGTAGACTAGTTGATCAATTGATACCGCCTGATCTTAAAACATGTGTATTTGGGTATTTAGACGACGTATGCATTGTGTCAGAAGATTTTGACACGCATTTGACCGTCTTAATGCGGATGGCTGCTGAATTTCGTAGAGCCAATCTTACTTTAAACGTATCCAAGAGTCGATTTTGTGTCACTCAAGTGGGCTATCTTGGATATTTAATTGGTAATGGCGGCATTGCCACTGATCCAAGTAAAGTTGATTCCATCAATTCATGGCCACCTCCAAAGACTCTAAAACAGGTACGTAGTTTTCTAGGATTAGTAGGATGGTACAGGAGATTTATAAAGAATTTCGCTGAGTTAGTATTTCCAATAACTGAACTTTTGTCTACAAAACGAAAGTTTGTTTGGACGGATGCAGCTCAGGTCGCTTTTAAAAACCTGAGAGAGGTTGTTACTTCAGCACCCGTCCTACAAAATCCAGATTTCAGCAAGAAGTTTTTCGTTCACTGTGATGCTAGTGATTGTGGCGTAGGAGCGGTTCTAGTACAACTTTCTGATGACAAAGAAGAACGGCCTGTCGCTTTTATGTCAAACCCCGCACAACGTAATTATAGTGTTACAGAACGGGAGTGCTTGGCCGCAATGTTGGCTATTGAAAAATTCAGGTGTTATCTCGAGTTGCAAAAATTCGAGATAATCACAGACCATGCGAGTCTTTTATGGCTAATGCGGCAGCCTAATCTTAAAGGTAGATTAGCAAGATGGGCCATGCGTTTACAAGGATACAAGTTTACTATAAGCCATCGTAGAGGGAAAGACAATATAGTACGTGATGCGCTATACAGAATATATCAGGATGATGTAAATGCCTTAGAGGCGCTTGAACCATCCGTTGACTTAGATTCGCCACAATTTGACAAAAGTTGATTATCGCAAATTATGCGATGAAGCTTCGAGTCCTAATGGTAATTATCCAGATTTACGTGTAGAGGACAAATATTTATATATTCGTACCTCACATGAACAAGGGACAGATCTTGAACATCAACGATCGTGGAAACTTTGGATCCCAAGGGCGTTGACGGAGTCTGTTATTCGAAAAGCTCATGATGTTGTGACCAGTGCTCACGGTGGCATGGCCAAGACACTCGAGCTTCTTAGGCGCAATTTTTTTTGGCCAGGAATGGTAACTCAAGTAAGAGACTACGTGCGCAATTGCGAGGTTTGCAAAGCCACAAAAGCACCAAACATTACGTTAAAACCTCCAATGGGTAAATTGTCTCCTACGGAACGACCGTCTTGAGCGTCTATATATAGACATATTGGGTCCGTATCCTAGAAGTAAAAGTGGCAATATAGGCCTTCTTATAGTATTGGATCATATGTCCAAATTCCATTGGTTATGTCCACTAAAGAAATTTAACACTATTCCAATACAAGAATTCTTGCAGAATCAAATATTTCTCACTTATGGAGTTCCGTATTGTATTGTCAGCGATAACGGCGTGCAGTTCAAGTCTAAAGACTTCAACGCTTGGTTAACATCTTTAGGAATTCGTCACTTGTATACGGCACTTTACTCCCCCAAATCGAATCGTTCGTTGATTGCAGGGATCAAAGCATACTTAGAAAACAAACATACAGAATGGGATAAACACATACATGGTATTAGTTGTGCATTGCGCAATGCGCATCATCAAAGTATAGGATACTCTCCTTACTTTGCTTTGTACGGCTTTCATATGGCCACACATGGCAGTCATTATACCCTTCTGAAAAAGTTTAAATTGCTAGGTGAGCCCGAAAACATCCTGCCACGAGAAGACGAACTGAACGTTTTACGAAAACAAGTAAAATCCAATATCATTAAATCTTCTGAAAACAACGAACGGCAATACAACCTAAGGACTAAAGAAGTCTCGTTTAAAATCGGACAAGAGATTTTTCGCCGGAACTTTGCTCAGAGCAATTTTTCCAAACAAATCAATGCGAAATTGAATCCGCAGTGGCTGAAGTCCAGAGTAAAAGCCAAGTTGGGCTCCGCATATTACCTGTTAGAAGATTTCAACGGCAGAGAGATAGGAAACTATCATGCGAAGGACCTGAAACAATAGGAATACGATGAGTCCTGTAGGGATGTCCCTTTGATTCTTTTTCAAGTAATTTTTCCAGATACATGGAATCTTTAAAATTACTTGTGTTTGTAATGTACATCCCTAATTAAACATATGTGATATCATGTACATATCATATGTTTTCTCGAAATCGATATCTTTGATCAAGGTTGCCACCAGGAGCAGGAGGACTTACTTTACTAATGTTGCAAAACGAGTAAAATACTAGTACTCATCCCGTAACAATCACTTACGTAGCTTCCACTGCACAAGCTTCCTCTTTTGCTTTTGAAACGTCGTGGGTACAAGACGTGTAACGTAAAATCCGAAAAAGTCAAAATTTTAAACTCATTGGAAAACGCTAGTCATCCGGCCATTTATTACTAATATTGGTAATAAATAAGACCATGTAAGTTTGCCTGAATACGCACATCAGCGTATTTCAGTATATTACTTACTTATAAATTTAAAGTGTTACAGAATAGAGATCGCGTTGGCCAGCGGAGCACCACCCTGCCAACCGGTCTTCTTATTTGGCGCCCGGCGCAGTTCTTATTGAGAATTGTTGCGGCAAAACGTACTGACTGGATACAGAAGCGAAGACAAGCGTATTAGGATCATTTGGTGCAACATTTCAACCCGTCACACATATACATGTGTGTACACTGTCAGCGCGACCTACCGCAATACAGTTACAACACTTCAGCACACAACACATAAACATACATGTGCCAATGTACAGCTGCATATGTGTGATACTGAAAAAAACGAATTAGTATACAGGGCGCACCAGCACTACATAAATACAAGCAAATACTTTTTCTTGTATGTATAAAAATACATACCTACCTCTCAGTGTAAAGTACAGGCTACATCTACACCTACTTTTTATTCACACACACACACACACATTCTCACACCTGCTATAGTAAATTCTTAAATTTTGCCTAATCTCAAAAATAAAGTGCTAAAATAGAAAAAATAAAAAATAGTGCTAAATTTTCTATAAAAATATTGCTAAAATCTAAAACCTATATTGCACTAAAAAAATTACAAAAATTATTGCACAAGTGAAACTAAATCAAAAATATTTTTCAAAGAAACAAATTACGAGGAATGTATGGTATATATAATCTACCTCGAGAGTATATTTCTAGCTTAAAGCGAATGCCAGTATGGAATTAAGTAGCGAATTATATTTATTTAAGTATTTCCCTTAATTCTATAGTTTTAATCTTTTATAATTGTGTGTCAATTCTTTTTATGCGTCGCTTTCTTAGTGGTGGCTTCTAATTCGATTGCAGCTGGTCTGTCATCGACTTAACTATCGATTGGCGGAACTAGTTTGCGATGTATCGTGACTGCCACATCTACTCCCCCTCCGATGCTGCTGCTGGTCAACGAACTTAAGTACCTTGTTGGTAGATTGATTGCTCGGCCACTGCGTGTTGTTTGTTTCTCCGGAGGTCCTTGGTTACCAATTGGTTGATCAGCAGCAGGAGAAGATGCTGGAGCTTCTGTAAACGCAGCTTTAATGCGATCGATTGTAACCGTTGTGCGCTTGCCGTTGATGTCGATGATGAAATTTTTATCGTTTCGCTCGAGAACTTGAAATGGGCCGTCGTATGGCGCTTTAAGTGGAGCTTTGACTGTGTCATCCCTTAAGAAAACGTGCGAGCAGGTTTTGAGATCTTTTTGAACAAATACCTTATCTGGTGTATGATGAGAAGTGTCGATGGGTTTCAGCTGTGCCATTGTCGCTCTTAAACGTCCAATAAATTCGCTTTCGATATATTCCTCCGATGACTTGTAGAAAAATTCTTCAGGCAGCCGCAGAGTGGTTCCGTAAACAAGCTCAGCCGGAGTAGCGTTGAGATCTTCTTTTATTGTAGCTCGTAAACCAAGGAGTACAATAGGAATGCCATCTGCCCAATTGGAGTTAGTGTGACATTTGATTGCGCTCTTTAAGGTCCTGTGCATCCTCTCCACTAAGCCATTTGCTTGCGGGTGATAGGCCGTTGTCCGCAGGTGCTTAGATCCGGTTACTTTTGTGAGTTCCTTGAAAAGCTTTGACTCAAGCTGTCGCCCTTGGTCGGTGGTGATGAAGCGTGGCATGCCAAATTGTGCAATCCAGCCACTGAGCAGCGCCTTTGCAACCGTCTCTGCTGTTATACAAGCTATTGGTATTGCAGTCGGCCATCGAGTAAATCGATCTATACAAGTAAGGCAATACCTTAAATTGTCAGATATTGGCAAAGCTCCGATTATGTCGACATTTATATGCTCGAATCGTTTGTCAGGAAGGTTGAATTTCTGCAAAGCGGCCTTATTGTGCCGTCCTATTTTAGCTCGTTGACAGTTGTTGCAGTTACTAACCCAGCGCGCGATGTCTCTTTTCATGTCCTTCCATACAAAACGTTCGGTGATAAGCCTTACGGTAGCCCGCTTGCCTGGATGCGATAATTTGTGCAGTGAGTTAAAAATTTGCTTACGAAAATCCTGTGTAATATATGGACGGATTCGATTCTGAGCTGTATCGCTGTATAGTGGTGCCTTGGAGCCAGTTAGTTGAATTTGTTTGAGTTGCAAAGCAGAACTATGGAGCTGCTCTTTCAATTCCTCATCCATTTGTTGACTCTCAGCCAGTTTTTCGAAGTCGATCTGATCCTCATTGAAAATAGCTTCCACCCTGGAGAGTACATCGGCCACGATATTATCTTTACCAGGAATGTGCTGAATATCTGTAGTGTATTCGCTGATGAAGCTTAGTTGGCGTGTTTGTATCGTACAGCTGCGGCCTTCAATCATGTGAGCGAAGTATTTCACTAACAGGTAGATTGCTAGTAGCTCCCGATCATATGTGCTTTGCTTCTTTTGTGAATCCGAAATCCCCTTCGAGTAACAACCCAGTGGTTTAAGACTGCCAATTGTGTATTCGTTTAATGCCGCACCTACACAAAAGTTGCTGGCGTCCACGTGAAGGACTAGCTTTGCATTGGTAGATGAATGCGCTAATGCTGTGACTTGAGCCAAATCGTGCTTACACTGCTCAAACATTTGTAAAGCATTTTCGTTCCATATATTGGGTGTTTCGTCTTTCTTCCGATTGCCTTTTATGAGTCTTTGTAGCACCCCTTGTTTGTATGCAGCGTTTGGTAAGCAACGCCTATATACGAGCTCATGTGCCAACTTTGGCTTCTGGAAGTCTGTAATTGCTGCAATTCGATCCTTCATTGGAATAATTCCCTCTTTTGAGATTCGGTATCCAAGGAAATTTACTTGCTCTTGACCGAAAATGCATTTTGAAGCATTTATGCGCAGTCCATTTTGTCGCAATCGATTGAAGACGTTCCTCACGTGTTGGAAGTGCTCTTCAACGTTTTGAGATGCTATACAGATGTCGTCTATGTAAACTATTACATAATCCATATCGCGAAATATTTGATCCATGAAGCGTTGGAATGTTGGCTCGCGTTGCATAGCCCAAAAGTCATTACATTGAATTCGTAAAGCCCGAATGGCGTGATGATGGCCGTTTTGTTGCGATGCTCAGGTGCGATAGGGATCTGATGATATGCCCTTTCCAGATCAATTGTTGAAAAAATACAAATACATGCGGCAGTGAATACCTGTCAGGCCTTGTGACATGATTCAGCCGTCTGTAGTCTCCACAAGGGCGAAATTCATTTTTGGTTTTCTTAGCCACCATGTGCAATGGGCTAGCCCATTGACTGCTGCTGGGGCTACAAATGCCTTGCTTTAGCATGTAGTCAAATTCTCTTTTAGCGATTGCCAACTTCTCTGGATTTAATCGACGCGCTTTGCTGACCACTGGTTGATCCCTTGTGAAGATATGGTGCTGAACAGCTGTCTTGGCGTTCCGTGAATTGTAGTTGCATGGTTTTGCCAGATCGCTGTATTCACGCAGAAGTGTTTCGTAGCGGTCATTGTTTGTGGGCGAAACTATGTGCAGCTTTTCTACTTACACACTGCAGATGGATCCTCTGGCGAAAAGCTTTGTACAGCTATCGATGAGGAGCTTACGGCGTAGATCTACCACTAGATTGTATGCATGAAGGAAATCGGCTCCGATAATTGGTTTGGTGACGTCAGCGATGGTGAATTGCCAACTCATGTTCTTGTTCATGCCGAAGTCGAGTGAAGCAATTTTGGTGCCAAATGTCTTGATTGGAGTTCCGTTTGCAGCATACAGTTTGTTTGTGGTCTCAGAGCTTCGATCTGTGGGTGGTAAAATGGAAAAATCAGCTCCGGTGTCGACTAAAAAACGGACTTTAGTTGTTCTATCTGTTACGAATAATCTGCGGCTTTCATTAGCTCCCACTTCGTTGACCGCTGCTGTCGAAGTGGGCTTTAGTTTTTTGTAGTGAGCTTTTGAAATTCGCAGGGCTCTACGCACTTCTTCGCTTTGGCGCCAAACCTGGCGTGGTAGTAACAAAATGGCGAACTAGATTTGGAAATGTTGTTCGAGCGGTCTTTTGTCGATGTATTGGATTACATCTGCTTTATTTCCTTGCGCAGCGCGTCAATTTCTGCCAGTAGATCGTTGTTAGCTTCATGTGCCGCCGAAATCGAAGGTTTGCTCTGAGCCTCCATTACTTTGTCCGCTGCCAGAGACACTTTGGTTAAGTCGCCATCAACAATAGATGCGATAGCGCGAACGTTGTCTGGAAGTTTATCCAACCATAGTGTCTTAATAACCTTCTCGGAGACATTGTTGTGTGCTAGCTTCCTCGCACGTTTCAACAATTGCGATGGCTTCAGGTCACCTAACTGCATTTCATGAATGAGTTTGTTTAGTTTGCGCTCATCAGAATCGGTGTATTCCTTAATCAGGGCATCTTTGATTGCATCATACTTGTTGATCACAGAAGGATCGCGTATGATGTCATCAATATGTATGAAATGCTGCGGCTCCAATGATGCGATGACATGGTGGTATTTTGTAGCATCCGTTGTTATGCCAGCAATTGCAAATTGCGATTCCAATTCCAATGCTGGTGGCTTGACACCTACACGGTAAATTTCTGGCGGCTGAGACTGTGCAGAAGTTGATGCGACTGGTTGTCCCATGTTATCTACGACGTCGTTGCGTTGTTCCTGTGGTGTAGACATATTCACAGCGTTTTATTGCGCGCTTTTGAATTTCACAACTGTTTGACTGAGTGTGCAGTGCGCAAATGTGTGCGTGATTGCATCAGCCAATTTTAGCAATTGATCTTCAAAACAGTTACGCTTATGTTCTTGCGTCGGGGTCACCAATATGGAATTAAGTAGCGAATTATATTTATTTAAGTATTTACCTTAATTCTATAGTTTTAATCTTTTATAATTGTGTGTCAATTCTTTTTATGCGTCGCTTTCTTAGTGGTGGCTTCTAATTCGATTGCAGCTGGTCTGTCATCGACTTAAATATCGATTGGGGGAACTAGTTTGCGATGTATCGTGACTGCCACACAAGTTTAATGTGCAAAATACATTAAATATTCCTGTCAAAAATATCTAACTGAAAGATAATGATGATTTGTAATAATTATTTAAATAATTAGTTAAATTATGCTTGTGTTAAATCTTTCTAAAGAATTTCTTTTATTTTTCGTTGGTTTAATTCAATGAATACGCTTCTGACTTGAAATTAAAAGAGAAAAAAAAAAAACAAAAGATGTGTAAATAAGCTCTTATTCTGAATTTGCTTGATATTATTAGGTTAGGTTTTCGAACTTTACTTATTTGTGTGCAGACCATATATATATTTTGCAATATGCGTGTGTATAAAGTCTAATAACATTTAAATAGCATTAAAGCAACATACACCTCCACATCATTTGGGCCCAAAGGATGGATTGGGGGTAAGTTGGAAATTCTTTTGTACATATAAGCATACACCTGCATTTATAAAATATATTCATGCACATATATAAATATAGATAAATCATTGGTAAACTTTATGCAAATCGAAATGAATATTAATCATATGCACTGGTATATATACCTTGATAGCAGTTCTTTTGATTTGGATTAAATATCTTTAATTAACATCTACACTTTAATATGAGACCTTTACTATTATAATATAAAACAAAAAATCATTTGTCTATAAACATATATAAGTAAACATTTTAGCAAAGAAGAGCAAAGCAATGAAGTAAACTATATATATAGCTATACAAAGAAGAAAAGATAATATTCTTTATTAAATTTGAATATTTAACGTTAAGTAACAGTAAGACAAAACATGAATTTAAACTTCTGCAATTAAACAAATTAAAGAAAAACAAATGAGTTAGTATAAATATAAATAAATAAAATTAGGCTAATGATTCGACATTCAGGGAATACTTTCCAACACAAATCAAGACATCACCCAACATGAAAACTTAAATATTCTAACTGTTTATTCCTACTCCTTTGTGAGCGTAAACTTAAACATAAAATATGTTTATTCTTTATTCTTTTAAATTTTTTTTAATAAAATTTGAAAATTATAATGTGTAAATAATTCAACTGAATTTTTCCTTGAGGCGAAATAGTGTAACGACATGACGAGATAAAACAACAACTTGGGATTCCTTTAACAACATCTTTTAGAATCAAGGTAGGGCGGGTATAGAACGAGCTGCGAAAACATCTAGCAGTCTCGATAGCATTACGAGTTTCTATGATCGTCAACAATTATTCATAACCGTGTTTCTTTTATGTAATATAACAGAAATTTTTTTTATCCTAATTTGGCACAGGGACTAAATAAAATTAAAGTTTTATGTACATAATGCGGTATTCGTCTATGGCATTTCATTATCGGTTGTTATGGTCTTCGACCCCCCCACCCGACTTCAGCTAGCCGTAACAAGGGTCCCCTTGACTGTAAATATCTGATGTTATTTGCAAAACCATCTTGTACACTTGTATCCAGACATACCATTCTTACCGCATAGAGCATATATCTTGCCTTTAAGTTATATGCATGGTTTATCCGACCAAATGGCTACCTTCGGAGTGTCGCAGGTTATATACCCTTGCAGGTTTTGGCTTCAATCTCCTCCGATTATTCCTATACTTGTTATTTATTATATAATAATACAATATGTTATAACATTGTTTGTGCTTTCGTTAACAGCTTAAATACAGATAGTCAAATAACTCTTTACTCAAATATAATGTACATATGTACATATGTATGTGTAGAGTTACTTAACAGACTGTAACTCTAATTGCTGGATATATGTATGTAGGATTGGGATAGTATCGCTGTAACAGCGTACCCTCCTCGATGAACCCATCGAAAGTTTTTAATCGATTGTTCGCTTTGAATGGTTTTTTAAGTTTAAGTAAGAAAGAAGAGAAGAAGATCGCGCGACACAGAGAGAGAAGTTGTTGAACTAAAAAGACGTGCGCATTATTTTATTCGAAGTGTAAATTGCACAAAAAACTCGAAGTCGTTTGTTTTGCCCCAGTAACTTTATTTAAATCATGTTAAATACTCATAGTGTGAAGAAAATGAAATCAACAAATAAACTTTAATTTGTATTCCCACAAATTTTGGGGGCTCGTCCGGGAAATGATTTCGAAAATTTTTTTAACAAAGTACACGATAATGTGCTAAATGAGTAAACAGTAATTAAACAATCAAATAGAGTGAAAACTGAAGTAGCAAAAATCAGTGGTCAGTTGTGAAATTCTTAAAACTGCGTAATTTTTTAACACGAAAAAAGAGTTATGAGCGTGCATTTCATAATTTAACGGACACAAGAAGCAACGTGTTGGACATACATATGTATATACACAAGAGTGAAGAGTACGACTAGAGTGACAAAGCAGCAGACGGCTGCAAAGTGGTGCAAGAAATACAACGACGCAAAATATTTTCGGCGCCGGCTAGACGAAATTGCTGTGTGCTAAAGCTACGAGGAAACGAGCGAGTCAAGTCTTCTGTTGCATAGAGGCAATTAGATGAGTGTGCAGTGAGTGCACAAGGGCAAGCTTGATATTGAAGACGCATACAGGAAGAGTTGAGCGAAACGTAACTTTTGCTTGCATAGAGGTGGGCATAAGGACGCTAAGAGGGCGTAGACGTGGGACTCAAATAACAGAGTGCGTTGGAAACTACAAAGCAGTACAACAACAAAGGCGGATCTTCGGCGCGAGCACGTGCTGAGGCATCGAGCGATCGAGAAGGTGTTCGAGATCCAGTGTTGGTAAAAACCGACAAGCGCAATACATCTGAAGCTGGGATAAGTGTTGACTAACGGAGAGCTGCGAGAAAAGGACGGAAATTCGACAAACACGTGGCGTCGAACAGGCATAATATAATTTTTTCTTTTATTTTTGACTCCAATCATTTGTAAGGAATATATTTTTAATTCAGTTTTTGTAACACTGTAGATTACATCTGGGAGCAAAACAATGGACACGAGATCGATTTTGTCATTAACAGTACCCTTATTGAAGGCTAAACTGAGTGAGTTATGTCTAAGCACGGAAGGTAGAAAGAGCGTGTTGCAAGATCGTCTTTTTGAACATTTTGGTTTGAGTGATGCTGTTGTGACCGAATTGGACGATGATGTTGCAAACGAGGTTGGTTCGACTAGTTCAATTAGTGAATACCATGAAGTGAACAATAACACCTGTTCAAGGTTTACGCCAGGCGATATAAAGGATAGCATTTCTTCTTTCGCGGGGTTAGCACAGGAAGATGTAAACCATTGGCTAAACGAGTTCGAAGACGTGGCGGTAACAGTGGGGTGGAATGACTTACAAAAATACATTTACTGTAAACAACTATTAAATTGGGCAGCCAAGCTTTATATCAGAAGTTTATCAGGTGTACAAGGCTGGTCTAAACTAAAGTCAGAATTAAAGAGTGAGTTTGAAGAGTGAGAATGTTGCGAGTCGACAGAACACATAAAATGAAACCTGCATGGAATTCCTAAAAGTGTTAACAGGCAAGAACATGATGCAAATAAATCTAGAGACAAGGAGGGCACAGGGAAAAGGAAACAGGTGACCGAAAAGAAATGCTTCAAGTGTGCAGAAGAGGGGCACATTGCAAGAGATTGCAAGAAAGATGTAGTTTGTTTTAAGTGCAGAAAGAGCGGTCATATTTCTACAAAATGTCCAGATAATAAAATTGCAGTCTCTATTAAAACAGAGGCGGCTAATGTTTTAGAAGTAAAGTCACCTAGAGATTGTCTGATTTATAAAACTTTTGTTGCCTCAGATATCTCGTTCGCTGCAATGTTTGATTCTGGGTGCGATGTCTGTTTAATGAGAGAGGATTTATTTCAAAAATTCAAAAGAGTTGAACTGAGCAAGGAAATCAAACACCTGAAAGGAATTGGCCAAGGTGCAGTAGTGACTATTGGTAGTTTTAATTTAGAACTTTTTGCTGATAAAACAACAATTACTGTAACTCTTCATGTAGTGAAACAAAGAGAGTTAGAGTATGCTGCCATTATAGGAAACGTCAGTTTTAAGCCAAGTGGATATCTTATTTAGCACCAAGGGGTTGTATTTATAGAATGAGAAACCGACGTTGATTCTATAAAGGTATTTAAAAGTATGTGTGTGAAAGAGATGTTGGAAGAGAGCTCTGTAATTGATTTAATTGATCTAAATCATTTACAGCAAAGTCAGAAAAGCGAAGTGGTAGAAATAATTGAAAAATACAAGCCTTTGAAACTTATTAAGTCACCAGTTGAGATGAAGCTTATTTTAGAAGACGATGTACCTGTTTTTCAACGACCGCGTCGGGTGTCTTATGAAAACAAGTGTTTTATTGAAAAACAAGTTTAAAATTGGCTTGAAGAGGGTATAATTGTTCCGAGTTGTTCCGAGTATGCTTCTCCGGTGGCTTTAGTAACAAAAAGGATGGGTCAAAGCGTTTCTGTTGCGATTACAGAAATTTAAATTTAAAACTAAAGCGGGACAATTTCCTGATGTCTTTGATAGATGACGTGCTTGATCGGCTACAGGGCGCTAAAGTATTTTCCACGTTAGATTTGGCCAATGGATTTTTTCATGCAACTATCGAAAAATACAAACGCTACAGTCAGGAGCTGACTGTATAAGGCCATGGATTACACAACCCCACAAAAAAAAAAGTCTGTCATGATCTGGGTATGCGGCATATGCAGTTATATGTATTTTGGGTCGCTGAATCCGAATCCGGGGTCAGAAATTCTCCATCACGTCTGGATTTCGACCTAACCTCAAAAAACTGAAAAACCTTTGGATATCCCCCAAAAGATATAGAATCATGATCTGGGCATGATTCGGATTCGGATTCGGAAGGACCAAAAATATATAGAAACATATAACGCATGACCCGATCATGACCCCCCATTATTTTTTGGGCCTTCAAAAATTTTTCGGGTTTTTTGAGGTTAAGTCGAAACTCAGACGTGCTATGTAAATATGGACTTCGGATTCGGACTTAGAAGGACAAAATACATGTTAGAACATATATCGCATGCCCAGATCACGATTCTATATCTTTTGGGGGATATCCAAAGGTTTTTCAGTTTTTTGAGGTTAGGTCGAAATCCAGACGTGATGGAGAATTTCTGACCCCGGATTCGGATTCAGCGACCCAAAATACATATAACTGCATATGCCGCATACCCAGATCATGACAAACTTTGTTTTTGTGGGGTTGTGTTATCATAGTATAAATAGTGTTTATAGTTATTACTCATTTTCAGAGGCGGGAAGGGGCGTGTCCAAATTTCAAAAAAACTTTGAGACACTGCAATATATACGTATGTTGTCACAAAATTTGATGACTCTAGCTCTTATAGTTTCTGAGATCCAGGTGTTCATACAGACAGACAGACGGTCAGACGCACAGACGGACAGACAGACATGGCTCAATCGACTCGGCTACTGATACTGATTAATAATATATATAGTTTATGGGGTCGGAGATGCCTCCTTCTGCCTGTTACGCACATTTTCGTTCCGACAAACACAATAGACCATGAATTTTTTTAAAATCCATGGCCTAAAAAGAGTCAAGGAAGTTCACATCATTCGTAACACATAATGGGCAGTATGAGTTTACGCATGTGCCCTTTGGTATAAGCAACTCCCCTGCAATGTTCTGTCGTTACGTCAGTGCAGTACTTAGAGAGTTAATAAATGATAAAAAGATAGTCGTATACATGGACGATATAGTTATTCCAACAAAAGACGAGAAAAGTGGATTCCAAATATTAAAAGAAGTTTTAAAGAAAGCTTCTATTGCAGGACTTCAGATTAAATGGGAGAAAGCTCAAATTTTAAAAAGGAAAATTCAGTTTCTTGGTTATGTAATAGAGAATGAAACTATTGCACCCACCGAAGATAAAATAAAGGCAGTCGTAAATTTTTCTATTCCTCAAAATAGAAAAGCGATCGAGAGATTTTTAGGCTTGACATCCTATTTACGCCGTTTTATGAAAGGGTACGCTTTAATTGCAAAACCATTAAGTGATTTATTAAGGAAAGAAAGTAAGACGCTTAATAGTGTGAACATAGTATTAGACGAACAGTGTTTGCTAAGCTTTAACCAGCTGAAAAATTTGTTAGTCACAGCGCCGGTGTTGAAAATGTATGATCCGCGCGCTGTTACAGAAGTCCAAACAGATGCAAGCAAATAAGGATTTGGCGGAATGCTTATGCAGAAAGATCAGTCGATTCATCCTGTCGAGTTCATGAGCAGAAAGACCACTCCGGCTGAGGAAAAGTATAGCGCGTATGAGCTTGAAGCATTGGCGGTGTTAAACGCAATAAAGAAGTGGCGTATTTATCTGCTCGGAGTTCAATTTACAATAGTAACAGATTGTCATGCGCTCGCAATGACCCTAAGAATAGGCGATGTTCCTCCCAGAGTAGCACGTTGAGCTATGTTTTTACAAGAGTTTAAATTTTCGGTGCAGCATAGGTCAGGTAGTCAGATGCGACACGTAGATGCATTAAGTCTTTTGAACTGTTTTTTTATCGAAGACTCGATAAAGCATCGTTTAAAGGAAGCACAAGATAATGATGAGTGGATCAGAGCTCTCAAAAAAGTGTTAGAAGTTTCTGGAAGGTATGATGATTTCTTTCTAGCGAATGCTATTCCCTATAAAGATGCTGTTAAAGAATTATTAGTCGTTCCAGAACCAATGCATGAAGAAATAATAGGGATCGTACATAGAGAAGGTCACTATGGAGCTCAAAAAACGAAAGAATTAATTGAAAAATCCTATTATATAAAAAAGTGTTGTATTGAATGCTTGATAATAGATTCAAAGCGAGCCAAAAAATAGGCATTGTTGACACCAATCGACAAAGCACAAGAACCTCTTGGTACTTATCACATAGACCACGTAGGACCATTGACGGAAACAAAAAAGAAGTATAATCACATATTGGCTGTAGTCGATGGGTTTACGAAGTTCGTATGGCTATATCCAACTCGATCGACAGGCACTGAGGAGGTTATAATTCGACTGAGCAGGCAAGCTGCTATTTTTGGGAATCCGCGACGAATTGTTACTGATAGGGGCAGGGCTTGCACGTCTACAGGATTCAGGTATTATTGCACAGATCAGGGAATTCAGTTGCTTCATATAACGACGGGAATGCCTAGGGGAAACGGACAAGTGGAACGAATTCATAAAATCGTTATTCCCATGTCAGGAAAGTTATGTCACAGTAACCCTTCGAATTGGTACAATCACGTAGACGGAATACAGCAAATACTGAATGACACAAAGCCAAGGACAACTAAATACACACCTTTTAAAATTTTGACAGGGTTAAATATGCGCAAAAAAGACGATGATTTACGCAAACTGTTAGAGGATTTAGAAATAGATCAATTAATAGATGATCGAGACGAAACTCGAAAAAAAGCGCAGGAAAACATAGATAGAGTCCAGCAAGAAAATAGAATGAGTTTTAATGAAAAAAGAAAAGTTGAAAACATGTATAAATTAGGAGAACTTGTGGCTATCAAAAGAACACAGTATGGAACATCTATGAAGCTTAGAGCTAAGTTTTGAGGACCTTATAAAGTCACAAAAGTAATGAAACATGGACGAATGTAGGTAACAACGTACCCTCCTCGATGCAACATCATTGAACCCATCGATAGTTTTTAATCGATTGTTCGCTTTGAATGGTTTATTAAGTTTAAGTAAGATATAAGAAAAGAAGATCGCGCGACACAGAGAGAGAAGTTGTTGAACTAAAAAGACGTGCGCATTATTTTATTCGAAGTGTAAATTGCACAAAGAACTCGAAGTCGTTTGTTTTGCCCCAGTAACTTTATTTAAATCTTGTATTACATGTTAAATACTCATAGTGTTAAGAAAATGAAATCAACAAATAAACTTTAATTTGTATTCCCACATGTATGACATTTTTTGTAAGTTGATCTATACTTTTAACTGATTATTCCTTGTGCGATAAGTTTGATGAACTATTGTAAGCATATATAATTATATAGAAAACTGCAAGTTTCATCAAGATAGCTTTAAGACTCTAAAAGAGTTTTTCTTAGAACGGACAGACAGGCATGCGTCAAAGTGTTTCTACATTGTGAAAAAATACGATAATATGTCAGATACGGCAATTGCAGCACCCGATTCTCCTGTGGCCGCTCCACAAACCCAAGTGGAGAAAAAGGTGGCCACCAGTTCCACCATCACATCCACCAACTCAACAAATGGTTGACGCTTCGATTAAGAATTTAAAAGAACGCGGTGGCTCATCATTAATGGCAATCAAGAAATATATTGCTGCTACATACAAGTGTGATGCTCAAAAACTAGCTCCATTCATTAAGAAGTATTTGAAGACAACAGTGGCTAACGGAAAATTGGTGCAAACTAAAGGAAAGGGTGCTACTGGTTCGTTTAAATTGTCAGCATCTGCCAAAGAGGAACCCAAGCCAAAATCTGCATCAGTAGAAAAGAAAACTAAAAAGGTGGCTCCACTGACTGCAGCTAAAAAGAAGAAAACATCTAACAGTAAGAAAGCCCAGGGTGTAGCTGATAAAAAGCCATCAAAGGTTGTAGCTACCAAAAAGTCTGCAGAGAAAAAGAAAGCAGAAAAGGTTAAAGCTAAGGATGCTAAGAAATCAGGAACAGTTAAAGCCAAGCCCACAACAGCAAAAGCAAAGGCAGGTGCAGCTAAGGCAAAAGCACCCAAGCCAAAGACTGCAACTGCAAAGCCGAAAAAAGCAGCATCGGCATCATCGCCAAAAAAAAGTGCAGTGAAAAAAACAAAACAATAAGTTTAAGGACTTTATTTTTACGTTACAGTTACAAAATTTCAAGTTATGAAATTTTTATTCAATTGACAGCTCTGTTGATGCTGATTCAGAATAGATATCGATATTATATACCCAAATGAATCGAGTAAGTGTAGATCTTTACTTTACATACTGCTAACACACATAATTAATATTGTTTAGGCAATGAGCTTTTTCACTGACTTGGAGAAGTGGTGTACCAATTAATAAAAAAAGAACGATCGAGTCAATATTTCAATATATATTTTTTCTTCACTATTTTTGCCACAATTAATTAGTTTATAAAACACGGCGGCAGTGCACGCATCAAACCGATTGAAATTTAAATTGTCTCACAGCAGTACAGGCTTGATCAACACTTAGTTTTCAACTAACAGACCAAAAAGATTTAGCAGCTGTGCTCGCTCTCTATTGAGAGAGAGAGGAACACAGCACAAAAGGGAATGCAAATCGATTGCTGCACAGAGCAATGTATAAAAGTGATAAATCAAATTTCTGCTGCTGGCTGTATAACCAAACATCCTCCCCCCGTTGGAGGACACGGGCTGACAACATCATCCTGTTTGGGTAGAACGCAAAGTTTAGCGACGGCCCTATTGAAGATTCCAGTGGCAGTTTTGAGAACAGCAACTCGTGCGATGCTGTCGGGTCCAGGGATCAGATTAACTACTCGAGCTAGCGGCCATTTGAGGGGTGGCAGGTTTTCGTCTTTTACTAACATTTGAATGTCTGCCTTCTGTCCTCGCCATTTGGAACGTTGCTGAAGAAGCGTTAGATATTCACATCTCCACCGGCTCCAGAATATTTGCTGGTAGTAGGTGATTCGCTGCCAGCGATCCAATCGGTTGAGATTTAATTTTGTAGATCAAGCTCAGAAAACAAGGCGAGGGGAGCCGTGCCTAAGAAGTGCGCTGGCGTTAGTACTTCAAGGTCGCCAGGGTGTTCTGAAAGAGGAACTAAAGGTCTTGAATTAATTATTGCCGCAATGTGGCAAATCAGCGTGCGCAGGTCATCAGCGGGCAAAACGGCAGGGCCAACAGCTCGGTAGAAATGATGCTTTGCTGATTTTACAGCCGCCTCCCATAGGCCTCCAAAATGTGGCGAGCGAGGAGGGATGAATCGCCATTCAATGCTATCAGTCAAACAGAATTCGTGTACTGCAGTCTGATGTGATGAGTTCAGGAACAAAAGCTTATGATCCTTCAGCTCATTCCGAGCGCCGACAAAATTGGTGGCGTTGTCCGACCATATGCGTGCAGGCTTTCCACGAGTCAGTATAAATCGACGCAATGCATTAAGAAATGCAGCAGTGGAGAGATCCGCCACCAGCTCAAGGTGGACAGCCTTTGTAGCAAAGCAAATAAAGATGCAGATATAGCACTTGATGGGTGCTTTGTTCCGAACAGGATTTTTTTAATAAAATGGGCCGCAAAAGTCCAGACCAGTGACCTTGAAGGAATGTGAAGCTTTTACGCGGTCCTCAGGAAGATCCCCCATAATGTGACCAGCTATGCATGGCTTGGCTTGAAAACATATGATGCATTTGCTGACTGCACTTGCAGTTGTTTTGCGACCGCCAATAGGCCAGAACTGCAGCCGAATGGAAGCGAGTAGTGCGCGAGGTCCAGAATGCAGATTGCGACGATGATAATCAAGTATGATGGCGCGAGTGACTGGGTGCTGACGTGGCAATATTAATGGATGCTGTGCGTCATAGTCCAACGACGAGTGTCTCAGTCTGCCACCAACTCGCATGAGTCCAGAGTTGTCAATAATGGGTGCGAGAGATGCAATTGAGCTCGATGATTTTACTTGTCGACTGTTGAGCAGTGCATTATAGTCCTCAGTAAGGTGTGCCATCTGAATTGACCGAATGATAAGTTTCATGCCTCCGGTGAGATGATTAACAGTCAGGCCGGGGTGCCTGATACGATAACGAAATTTGAAGATGTATCCAAAAACATGCTTCAATTTTTGCCAGGAGTTGATAAATTTACAACTGGTTGGGATGTCGATGTCGACAGAGGCCTTGAGAGCGATGAGGGCCTTCTTCCTTAGCTCAGGGAGAACCTTTGGAGCGAGACAAGATTCTGGCCAGTGCGATTTGTCTTCTAGAAGATAGTCAGGACCATGAGACCAAAGATTTGACTCGATCAGCTCACTAGGAAGTGCCCCTCTAGAAAGTATGTCCGCTGGGTTGAAGGCTGTGGGAACATAACGCCATTCTATGCCATTTGATAGCTCCTGGATCAAAGAGATGCGATTAGAAATAAAAATTTGAAAGCGTGACGACTCATCTCGAATCCAGGACAGCACCACAGCAGAATCTGACCAGCAATAAACAGGGCATGAAAATAACCCAAGCTGCAGAACTTCCCGCATCAGTTGAGCCAGTAATACTGCAGCGCATAATTCCAATTTGGGAACCGTGAGGGTCTTCAATGGGGCAACACGAGATTTAGCGCAGAAAAGGTTGGCTTCTCGTTGACCTTGAGAAATGGAGACTATGTAAATGCATCCTCCATATGCGTCACTGAATCCATGGATTTCGACAACACTATTGGGTACCAGTGCGAGACGAGGAAACTGCAACTTCTCGGTGAGGCAGATATTAGCAGACAAATTTAGCCAAGCAGAATGAAGCGCCGAAGGTAAACTTTCGTCCCAGTCAAGTTTTTCTCTCCAGGTTTGCTGTAGCAGGATTTTTGCCTTCGTTATAACGGGGCAGATAAGACCAAGAGGATCGTAAAAGCGAGCAATTGTAGACAAGACTGACCGCTTGCTGGGTTTTGAAACTACTTTCATGGGCGATGTGGAGAATAGCAGAATATCCGAGATTGAATTCCAGGCGATACCAAGAGTTTTGGTTATCCTTTTCCGAATCGGGAATCTGCTTCGAGGTACCAGGATCATTTGATCATTTCTTAAATTAAAATGACCTTTATCCAGTAGTCCAATGGTCTGTCGCATGATTTCCAAGACTTCTTCGGTTGAGTTACCTCCTGTGATGAGGTCATCGACATAAAAGTCTCGTAGAAGAACTTTAGCGCCAATTGGAAACGATGATTTTTCGTCTTCTGCTAGCTGTTGCATAGCTCGAACAGATAGAAATGAAGCTGGCTTTGTTCCGTAGGTGACGGTATCAAGCTTAAATATTTGTACCTTTTCCTGGGGTGTGTCACGCCACAAAATGCATTGTAAATAGCTGTCCGGTTCCTTAACCCGAACACATCGGTACATCTTACAGATGTCACCAGTTAAAGCAACAGGGAAGGTTCCAACCTGTAACAAAGTGTGAAACAGTTTGGGCTGCAAAGTGGGGCCTGCCATGAGTATTTCGTTCAATGAGTATCCTGAAGAAGTTTTAGCAGAGCCATCAAAGACAACACGTAGCTTAGTTGTTGTGCTGTCTTCCTTTAAAACGCAGTGATGAGGCAAATAGAATTTGCATAGTTTCTGAGAGTCAAATGGTACCAGAGACATGTGATTTAAAGATAAGTACTTATGAATAAAGGCTGAGTACTTCTCTTTGAGTTGACGATTGCGTTCAAGTTTGTTTTCCAGATTTAAAAACCGGCGATAGGCTTGTTGATAGGAGTCTCTCAATATTTCCGGGCTGTGCTTTGCAGGAAGTCGGACTGAATATTCTCCAGATGGAAGCCTAGAAAATGTAGACTTGAAGTGGGCCTCGCAGTCGAGTTCTTCCTTTGTGCGCTTAGAGACGGATTCAGCAGTGGTTTCTATCTCCCAAAATTTGCGCACTAGTTCCTCCAGACGGATGTCATCATCAGGTATTTGAGGCCCATTTGCCTTAACAGTCAATGATGAAGCCTTGTTAGGGTTGGAGCTACCACCAGTGACAATCCATCCAAAACGAGTTTTTTGTAGAATGGGAAGTCCATCGGCCAATTTTATTTGGCCTACACACAGCAGATCAAAGAAAAGACTAGCGCCTATCAGCAAGTCAATTTTTTGGGGCCTGAAGAATTGGGGATCGGCCAAACGAAGATTAGCTGGTATTTTCCAGTCTTCAGAGTGTACAGTTAGGTTGGGCTGGTTGTCCGTGATATTAGGAGCTACCAGAGCTGCTATATTGGCAACAAACTCTGAAGTTTGAGATTTGAGATTAATGTTTACCATACATCCATCTGAGCTAAATCTGGCATCACCAATTCCAGACACTGTAGCTGCAGACTTATACTTCGTCAATTGCAAAGTGTGTGTCAGACGAGAGGTGATTATGTGTAGTTGCGAACCGGAGTCAAGCAAGGCGCGGCAAGGAACCCAAGATCCTGATTTATTTTGAATATTGATGACGGCAGTGGCCAACAACACAAAGTCTGCTCCGAGATTTTGAGCTACTAAGGAAGAAGATTGACCAGGTGATGATCCTTGTGCAACTACTTGCAATCCATTGGAAGAAGTATCAGAAGCTAGTTGAGGTTGAGCAGGTTGGGAACGAGATGACGATGACCTTGAGCCGAAATGTAGCAATTTGTTGTGCTTACTTCCACAAATGCGACAGTGATCAGCATTACAATGCCGTAGGTGATGACCACTTTTAAGGCAGTTTTGGCATAAAGCCAACCTTTTGGCTTCCTGTAAGCGATCTTGAGGCGACAGTGTTCTGAATTGTGGGCAATCAAAAATTGTGTGGTCTACAGCATTGCAGACAGGGCAGCAAGCGGCAGGGGAAGTGGCGACAAATGAATTTCTAGAGTTGTTGACGGCCTTCCTAGGTTTTACAGCCTGTGGCATGATTCGAAGTGCAGCATTGGTACGTTCGATGTTTTCAAATTTCTGACATCTTGTCTCCAGAAATTTAACAAATTCACTACAGACTGGTAGCCTTTCAGTGGACGCAGCATCCTCCCATAATAGCTGGGTTTCACGGTCGACCTTCTGGAGAAGACAATAAACGAGAATACACTCGGATATTTCCACAGGGGTGCTCATGCTGTGAAGTGCCCGTAAACGCAAATTAATTTGGTCGGACAGTTCACGCAGTTTTCCAGAAGATGAACCTTCTACCTTTGGTAAGTTCATGATCGCCGAAATGTGAGCCTCGAATATAAGCCGCTTATTATTGTAGCGCTTATTCAACAACTCCAGGGCAACCGGGTAATTTACATCAGTGACCTCTAAAGCAGCAACGGCATCCAAAGCTGGGCCTCTTAGGCAAGACTTGAGGTGTTGAAGCTTCTCCATGTCAGCCAGTATTGGGTTTTTATCGATGACAGTGGAAAACATCGACATAAAGTCTGTGTATTCGGTATAATTTCCACTAAAGGTTGGTAGCTTCAGGTCAGGCACATTAGGTCGTCGAAATGGAGAACAAGAATATTGATGCACTTTGCGTCTACTGAGTTCCGTTTGTAAAACATACCGTATTTCAAAGACAATGTCTTTGTACTGGTCACGCAACTCACTTCCCATTTCATCGTGGTCCAGTTCCTCCAGGGAACTATGAGTCAAGCTGAACGAAGCCTCTGTTTGGTTTATTAAATCCAGCTTTAAATGCAGACCATCATCATTAAGAGAAGTGGCCGATTCGGTGGTTAAACCTGCAGCAATTTTTTTAGCGTCGTCAAATATGGACCTTTCCTTGCGCTTTAAAAATTTTATTCTGTCAGCTGGCAGAGTGAATGTGTCGTTGATTGGCATTTTTTATATTGTTGATAATTTTTAATGTTTTGGCACAACAAAAAAAATGTAAAGGTCAAAGAAACTCAGACTTGTTAACAGTTTTGCAAGCACTGAATTTTGAACCGGGCAATGTAAAAGGCACGCACAATGGTGAACAGTTTTATAAGCACTGTATTTGCACCGGCAACCAAACCGCGCACACAATAGCAATGATGTGTGTGTGTTTATGCACAAAGTCAATTCTTTTTACACAGCCAAAACGACACGAATTTAGCGTTAGAAGAAACCGAAAACGAAACGAGAGCAACTGCCGTTACGCGCGAATGCTTATGTGCGTAAGCAAATAAACCGAAAATGAAACGAGAGCAAGCGAGACGGGTGCAACTGCCGATACGCGAAAATGCTTGCGATATATGAAAAGTAGCAGGGGGAAAGGTACAGCCACTTATGTACACACAAAAGTGCATCGATATTAATTTAATTGTTTTTGAGTTCACGATAAAGAAATGTTACCGAAAATCACGTCGGGGTCACCAAATGTTTAGGCAATGAGCTTTTTCACTGACTTCGAGAAGTGGTGTACCAATTAATAAAAAAAGAACGATCAAGTCAATATTTCAATATATATTTTTTCTTCACTATTTTTGCCACAATTAATTAGTTTATAAAACACGGCGGCAGTGCACGCATCAAACCGATTGAAATTTAAATTGTCTCACAGCAGTACAGGCTTGATCAACACTTAGTTTTCAACTAACAGACCAAAAAGATTTAGCAGCTGTGCTCGCTCTCTATTGAGAGAGAGAGAGGAACACAGCACAAAAGGGAATGCAAATCGATTGCTGCACAGAGTATAAGAGTGATAAATCAAATTTCTGCTGCTGGCTGTATAACCAAACAAATATTATAATAATATTAAATACAGACCACGCTGTTAACTTGTATAGGGTAGCAGCAGATGTCTCCTAAAGTGATTTGCAAACAACTGCAAACTTCTGGCCGTCTGCTACAACTGACAATTGTTTGTTCAGCGACAAAAGACTCGTTTACTATTATTGCAATTGCATGCATATATATTACATATTAATGATCATTTTGTACGTTTTTGGAATAATATTAAAGAAAGTCCACAACAAGTCCTGCTTCATTAATCAAATAACTAATTTTTAAATGAACGAGTGTTCACAAAACACCTTAATCATACATATTATATAGGGACTAGTTCGCCACCGTAACTAGATATTTCTGCGATATTCCTGCTTTCTGTGATAAGTTTCTGTGTAGGGTATATATAGTAGTCGTTCAGTGCGTGGTGGTGGAAGTTGAATGTTCGACAATTGTTGTTGTTGTTGTTGGTTCAGGCGTGATTTCCTTAGTTCCATTACCAGTGCCAGGGGATATTTTAATTAAGGATGATTCATCAGTTTTACTCCTAGTATTGTTACTACTTAGCGCCATTCTTTGCATTTGACGTATAACTGTAGCAGCATAATACGCTTGCTATAAATATACATTGTTTTTTCATTAAATTTCAATTATAATAAAAACTCCATTTAGTTTTAAACGTACTTTCCATCGAGATTTGGCGAAGTTCTTCTTAAGCTGCTCTGACACGGTGCCGTGAATGTTTTTGCTGCTTGCCTCATTGCCAGATATCCTGTTAAAATTAAAGTTTTTTATATTACAGTATATATACATATCTGTCAGCAGTTACCAGGGATGCGCCAGTGCTTGTTTGCACGAGAAACGCTTATCCACTGTGACGCACATCAAATTTTGAATGAAATGTTTTGCGGACTCGCTAATCTCATCCCAGTACGGTGAGTCGAATTCAAATTCACCTTAGAAATCAATCAGAAATCAAGAATTGTAGCATTATTAAGCTTTATCGCATTTAACGATTTAAAAGGAAATAAAACTATTGAACAATTGAAAACAAATACGAATTTCGTGCAACAATATTACAGTACCATTATGGTTTATATTATCAAGCTGTTATATCATTACAAATAAAGAAAAGACTGACCACGTATCATCTTTCCCAACTCTTATTATTATTTGCTAATGGCATATGAAGCGTCATCTAACAGATCTATTGTATTCCTGCTGACCCCAAAGCATTTCTTTTTACAAATACTTACAATTTGTCCTTTTCTCTACAGTTTTAGGGGTTTCCTACGGTCCAATGCAAGACATATTGCACGGACATATTGCAATTATATTTCAGGCTCTCAGACCTTGCAAACCAAATTGCTGGGTCTTCAGCCTACAAAGGTCTATGAATAAGCTAATCGTAGAATAAGCACTGAGGTCTTATTACCCTTTTCAGTACTTATAGAGGTTGTACCTTTAATAGTTGACCTGCTGTATGGGGCGCAGTTAGTTTACTGATCTTTGTCTCCTGCTTTTTCAAGAATTCCTTTAATTGATCTAGATCTATTGTACTCCTGCGGAGCCCAAAGAATTTCTTTTTTTATTAACGCTTTTTTCCTGGGAAGATTGTCCTTTTCTCTACAGAAAGTGTTTTACTAGAGTTAGAAATCTCATACGGTCCAATGCAAGACAGGCATTCAGACCTTGCAAACCATATTGCTAACTATACCTACTTTAGCTTCAGTGGGTCCTCAGCCTACACAGCTATCTATAGTAAGTTTGATAAATGTCTCTGTTCATTTACGGATATTTGGCTATTTTTGACTGACCTGTTGACCTGCTGTATGGGCTTAGTTAATTTACGGATCAGGGCTTTCAGACCCTGCAAACCATATTGCTAACTATACCTTCTTAGCTTCAGTGGGTCCGCAGCCTACAAAGGTCTAGTAAGTATAAGCTGTGAGGTCTTATTACCTTCTTCATTATCTAAAGAGGTTGTAGCTTCGATAGCTGTTGACCTGCTGTATGGGACACAGTACATTTACAGACCTTTAGCTCCTACTTTCTCAAGAATTCCTTGATTGTGTTTCTGCCTACAACTCTATTATTACCCAGTATGTTCTTGTATTCTAATACGCACCTCAGAGTGTGTATTGAATAATCAACGCTCTTCATGCACTGAATCTGTTAACCTAAGCACAGTAACTAAGACGATAACATTTACAAGTGCTTGCAATACTACATCTACAACAACTGCAGCATTCTGTAGGCCGAATTCTAGCGAAAGAACTGCTAGCAGATTGTCTTTGGCGGCAATAACTTTTATCATCTGAAAACATGTCTATTTATGTATAATTTTCGAGTATATAGATATAATGTATATTATATTTTGTAGAGCCAAATTATAATATCAAAAAGTAGTTGTGACAATTATAATTTTTATTGTATTGTGACGCCGCAATGAAGCGACGCCTCATTATATCTGTTAATTATTTTTACTTTAACTCTAAATAAAAGATAAGATACCCCGCAGTATTTTTAAACAAGACATAGGTAGCGTAGGCAAATGCAAGGGCGTAGGCAGAACATGCAAAACAGGGCACATAACATAGCAAACCACCAGACATTCGACGCCCATGCCCAGCGCACAAGTTACAAGTTACGGTACCTCGGTACCCAGACCTCGAACACTTGCACACATAACGGTGGCTCGGTACCCAGAGCTCGCGCGTTTGCACATTTTGGCACACACAACAACAACAAACAGCGAAAACTCGTGCATAGGCAACGGCATAAGTACAGTCAACGCCAGGCGCCAGACAAGCAGCGACACTAAGCTAGCAGCGACGCTAAGCTAGCAGCGACGCTCAGCCAGCAGCGAGGCGCATCCAGCAGCGACGCTCAGCCAGCAGCGACGCGCAGCCAGCAGCGATGCTCAGCCAGCAGCGACGCTAGGAAAGCAGCGGCGCCGGACTTGCAGAAAATATGCGAACGACGCCGTGCAGGCAGCGGAAGTGCGAGCAGAGTCTCAGCAGCCAGGCACGATCGGCCGAAGGCAGCGGCGTCGGGTAAGCAGCGACGACATGTATGCAGCAGCGGCGACATGTGCGTAGCAGCGAAATGCAAGCTGCCGAAATTAGGCCAAGGGCAGTCGATCGCAAGCAGCTAATTAAGCCGGAAGCCACAGCTCTCCCACGGGGATACAAGAAACAAAGTGAAAAAAAGTAAAATTATATAAGTGTCAAGTGCCCAAGGACATCAAGAAGGAAAAAGGATGAATCCTGTAGCAGGAGAGTCCAGGTAAGCTGGAGAACTATTTAAATATTGAACGTAGTAGTTAATAGCTAACGTAGATGGTGCGAGTAGGCAGGAAGGCAGGGCCTAACTATTATAGAATAAGTAACTAGCGATAGGAAACAAACGAAAGCAACAATGAATAAAATATGTTCATAAATATTAAAACGAAACAAACCCGCCGTGATTATTAAAATATACCCAGTGAAACATTTTTCCCCTCTAGCGCAGTGCGAAAAGTGTCGTGTACGTGTGTGCCTGTGTGAGTGTGTATTCGCAGAGTATTGCTGTCTGGTATGCCGGTGCTCCGCTTATCAGTAGGCGACTCTGAGCGTACACACGCACCGTCCGTGTCGTGAGTGAACGTTAGTGACGAGTGGGTGCGTGAGCGTGTGCTCTAACGAGTTGCGACGTGGTGCAATACACCATCGAGCGACTTGTGGGAGTACGAGCGAAGACACCTGCGGTCACGGGCGTTCCGCATGGCCAACGGCCACTCGTGATTCGTGTCATGAGTGAAACGCCAGTTGGCAAGCGGGTGCACGAGCGTGTACTTTAACAAGTTGCGGCGGTGGAATACACCGCAGAGCGACTTGTGGAAGTACAGGCGAAAGTACCTGCGGCCACGGGCATTTCTGCACGACCGGCGGCTGATCGTGAGTCGTGAGTGAGGCGCCAGTTGGCAAGTGGGTGTGTGAGCGGGACTCTAACGAGTTTGCGGAGTGGTGGAATACATCACTGAGCGGCTCGTGGGAGTACATGCGAGAACACCTGCGGTCACGGGCGTGCTGCACGACCAACGATCGACCGTGAGAGGCGTCGTGAGTGGGCGATAGGTGGCAAGCGAGGTACGTGAGCGTGCACTTTACCTAGTTGCGGACGGTGGAATACACCGACGGGCGACTTAGGGAAAGCGAAAGTATTCGCGGAAAGTATTCCTCACGACGAGCAGCCAGCCAGGCACGCGTGACACGCGTCACAAACGGACCGCGTGATGATAAGACCCATGTGGATATCCACATTTCCAGCGAGTACACGTGCGTGACATAGACCACGTGTGTCCCCTATACCCTGTAATACTCCAGTAGGGTATGACCAACTAGTAGCTCTTCTCTTACTAAAGTCATGATAGTCCTAGTTTTATATAAATGTTCTGTAAAGACCCTGGCGGGACTGAGATATGTACCCCAGCCTGAGAAAGCATCCTTACAGTATATGAGTTTACAAATATTGACAAAATTTGAAAATTAAAATAAAAAAATTTGAATTTATAATTATGTATTTACTAAATAAAATTATCCTCATAGAAAAACCCACATGTTTTCAAATGTTATAAAATGTTTGACCCAGGATAATCATTTTGCCCACTGTGCTTCAGTCTCTTGGCTCTCGACGCCGAAACACAAAATTGACTTCAGGCTGCCAGTGCACTGGCCGAAGCATTTGGCTGTTGACAAACTTCACAAGCAACGCATACATTCATATGCGAGCTTATGAATACATACACGCACACATTGAAACGATCGCACAGCGCACATTGGGCTAAATTTCAAAAAAAGTGGCATAAAGTCTAATATTGGAATTATCGAGCTGAAGTTTGGTATATATGATAAATATACCACTCAAAATATATAAACAAAATTTTAAGTTAATTGGACCACGCATTCCCTGACCGCCCATGGGCTAAATTCCAAAAAAAGTGGCATAAAGTCTAATATTGGAGATATCGAGCTGAAATTTGGTATAAAATATATGATAAATATACCACTCAAAATATATAAACAAAATTTTATGTTACGCCTTCCCTAACCGCCCATGGGAGATACCTAGAAATTTGGTATATATGGTACATATGATAAATATACCACTCAAAATATGTAAACAAAATTTTAAATTAATTGGACCACGCCTTCCCTGACCGCCCATATATGCCGATATTGCGTATACGTATAAAAATCTTCTTGTTTTTGACAAAATTTCTCCTTTTTTTTTCGCTCAGCATACTTTCACTAATTTGGCTAAATATCCAGTTAGCAAGGGCGGAATAGTTGCAACCGTTGTCGATCCAAGCATCCAGAAGAGTCACATGGCAGAATTCAAGCCCATCTACATTTTCAATGTTTGCCCAAAGTCGCAATCAAAATCATAAAATACTTTTAATACACATTCTCTAGTTTATTTTGACACATGACGCGCACTCGCGCGCAAAGTTAGTTCTACTCTACAGAACACAAGCAATTTTGTTTGGTTTCATCTATTTTTGGACAGTACAAAACAATACACATAAATAACAAACTACTAATTTAAACACAAAATGTTTTTACTTCATTAATTTTACATACCTTGGTTATCAAAATCCATATTTTGAAATGTTTTTTTTTTAAGTTTGTAAAATTGCCAATCCCACAAAGTTTGCAAAACTTTCCGGCCAAATTTTATAGCAGAAGTCAGCTGACTAATCACCTCACTTTGGAAGTCGATTAAAATGACAGGGCTGCATTTTTATATAAATAATTTATTTTAAATATATTAAAATTAAGATTTGAGACGACAAAAGTTTCGACTGTATGCCACTTTTTTTGGAATTGTGCAGCGCAAAGAAGTACGCGCATTCTAATAGTTCCGCCGTCGTTGTGCGACTCAAGCAGTTTTGATGCTATGCGCTGTTTGTACTGAGTGCCGAAAATGCAGCCACCCCAGCAGATCGTGCAGCCGAGGTCTCTAATCTCAATGCTTCGGGCTCTTGGGTGGCTGGATCGAAAAATCAGCCTGTTTGAGGTCTCTATGTTTTTATTGCTTAGAGCCCAAATCCTAGACGAAATTCTTTGCAATACTGATAACTAACCTACAAATAATTCACACCTTTCCGTCTTATTGCTTCCTCAAACATCATACACATACACAAACAAGAATTGACACAATAACGATGTAAACTAATTTTTCCTTGCAGTATCTTTCGAGTAGCTTTTACTGAATACATGTTTATTATCTGGTCGGAAACATGAACTGCATAGATAGGTATATTGTGATGAAGTTGGATTACTAAAAACTCCCCATTAAACAACCAGATCTTCGTGCCAATCAGACGGTCACACTTAAATCAATTTGTCTAACGATGCTAATAGAAGAGTATGTGTAAATATATACATACATACAGCTCTTGGGATGACTACGCCTCCAATTACATACATTACCCAAAGCATATTATCTTTAAACAGTAAGAATGGCGGCTACCTTCGGAGTGTCGCAGGTTCTATACCCTTGCAGGTTTTGGCTTCAATCTCCTCCGATTATTCCTATACTTGTTATTTATTATATAATAATACAATATGTTATAACATTGTTTGTGCTTTCGTTAACAGCTTAAATACAGATAGTCAAATAACTCTTTACTCAAATGTAATGTACATATGTACATATGTATGTGTAGAGTTACTTAACAGACTGTAACTCTAATTGCTGGACATATGTATGACATTTTTTGTAAGTTGATCTATACTTTTAACTGATTATTCCTTGTGCGATAAGTTTGATGAACTTTTGTAAGCATATATAATTATATAGAAAACTGCAAGTTTCATCAAGATAGCTTTAAGACTCTAAAAGAGTTTTCCTTAGAACGGACAGACAGGCATGCCTAGCCTCGACAGCTCTGTTGATGCTGATTCAGAATAGATATCGATAATATATACCCAAATGAATCGAGTAAGTGTAGATCTTTACTTTACATACTGCTAACACACATAATTAATATTATAATAATATTAAATACAGACCACGCTGTTAACTTGTATAGGGTAGCAGATGTCTCCTAAGGTGCTTTGCAAACAACTGCAAACTTCTGGCCGTCTGCTACAACTGACAATTGTTTGTTCAGCGACAAAAGACTCGTTTACTATTATTGCAATTGTTATTGCAATCGTTTACTATTATTACATATTAATGATCATTTTGTACGTTTTTGGAATAATATTAAAGAAAGTCCACAACAAGTCCTGCTTCATTAATCAAATAACTAATTTTTAAATGAACGAGTGTTCACAAAACACCTTAATCATACATATTATATAGGGACTAGTTCGCCACCGTAACTAGATATTTCTGCGATATTCCTGCTTTCTGTGATAAGTTTCTGTGTAGGGTATATATAGTAGTCGTTCAGTGCGTGGTGGTGGAAGTTGAATGTTCGACAATTGTTGTTGTTGTTGTTGGTTCAGGCGTGATTTCCTTAGTTCCATTACCAGTGCCAGGGGATATTTTAATTAAGGATGATTCATCAGTTTTACTCCTAGTATTGTTACTACTTAGCGCCATTCTTTGCATTTGACGTATAACTGTAGCAGCATAATACGCTTGCTATAAATATACATTGTTTTTTCATTAAATTTCAATTATAATAAAAACTCCATTTAGTTTTAAACGTACTTTCCATCGAGATTTGGCGAAGTTCTTCTTAAGCTGCTCTGACACGGTGCCGTGAATGTTTTTGCTGCTTGCCTCATTGCCAGATATCCTGTTAAAATTAAAGTTTTTTATATTACAGTATATATACATATCTGTCAGCAGTTACCAGGGATGCGCCAGTGCTTGTTTGCACGAGAAACGCTTATCCACTGTGACGCACATCAAATTTTGAATGAAATGTTTTGCGGACTCGCTAATCTCATCCCAGTACGGTGAGTCGAATTCAAATTCACCTTAGAAATCAATCAGAAATCAAGAATTGTAGCATTATTAAGCTTTATCGCATTTAACGATTTAAAAGGCAATAAAACTATTGAACAATTGAAAACAAATACGAATTTCGTGCAACAATATTACAGTACCATTATGGTTTATATTATCAAGCTGTTATATCATTACAAATAAAGAAAAGACTGACCACGTATCATCTTTCCCAACTCTTATTATTATTTGCTAATGGCATATGAAGCGTCATCTAACAGATCTATTGTAATAATTCCTGCTGACCCCAAAGCATTTCTTTTTCCTACGGTCCAATGCAAGACATATTGCCATTATATTTCAGGCTCTCAGAAAAAACCAAACCAAACCAATTTCCTGGGTCTTCAGCCTACAAAGGTCTATGAATAAGCTAATCGTAGAATAAGCAGTGAGGTCTTATTACCCTTTTCAGTACTTATAGAGGTTGTACCTTCAATAGTTGTTCACCTGCTGTATGGGGCGCAGTTAGTTTACTGATCTTTGTCTCCTGCTCTTTCAAGAATTCCTTTAATTGATCTAGATCTATTGTACTCCTGCTGAGCCCAAAGAATTTCTTTTTTTATTAACGCTTTTTTCCTGGGAAGATTGTCCTTTTCTCTACAGAAAGTGTTTTACTAGAGTTAGAAATCTCATACGGTCCAATGCAAGACAGGCATTCAGACCTTGCAAACCATATTGCCAACTATACCTACTTTAGCTTCAGTGGGTCCTCAGCCTACACAGCTATCTATAGTAAGTTTGATAAATGTCTCTGTTCATTTACGGAAATTTGGCTATTTTTTGACTGACCTGTTGACCTGCTGTATGGGCTTAGTTAATTTACGGATCAGGGCTTTCAGACCCTGCAAACCATATTGCTAACTATACCTTCTTAGCTTCAGTGGGTCTTCAGCCTACAAAGGTCTAGTAAGTATAAGCTGTGAGGTCTTATTACCTTCTTCATTACCTAAAGAGGTTGTAGCTTCGATAGCTGTTGACCTGCTGTATGGGACACAGTACATTTACAGATCTTTGGCTCCTACTTTCTCAAGAATTCCTTGATTGTGTTTCTGCCTACAACTCTATGTACAACCCAGTATGTTCTTGTATTCTAATATGCACCTAAGAGTATGTACGTTATGCCTACATTGTCTGTATAGTTTGGTTCTAACTTCCATTTGATTTTGCAATTGCTGAGTGCCTCTTCTGCTATCCTGACAGTATTGATACTAGTGATATCCTCATTTCAAACTTACAAACTGCCTGTAATTTTATGAACATACCTTTAAGTATCTGTGCAAATAGATTGGCATCATTTTCATCATAGAATGGAGGATATCCACAGAGAAGTATATAGGATATAACTCCTATGCTCCAAACATCAACGGCTTTGCCATATGGTTTCTGTGCCAGCACTTCTGGTGCAACATATCCAGGAGTTCCACAAGCTGTTGCCATAATGCCAGAATCCTCCATTTTCGATAGCCCAAAATCGCTTATCATTATTTTACTATCGTCATCTGGACTGTAGTAAAGCAAATTCTCCGGCTACAGTAGCAATAAAAAAAGTTAGGACTCTCTCTTCAACATTGTTAATCATCAACTCATAATTACCTTCAGATCTCTGTGGACAACACCCTGTTCGTGCATATAATCAACAGCCTCTAGAATTTGTCTGATTAGATGCGATGCATCCTTCTCGGTATATGATCCTTTTTCAACAATACGATCAAACAATTCCCCACCAGTAACTCTATGTTAATGAAACTATACTTATAAGAACTTAAATACATTTAACATTTAACATACAATTCCATGACAAGATACACCTTTGCCTTGTCCTCATACGTCTCAAGCAGTTGTACTATATTTGGATGAGTTAGTCTGGAATAGAAATTATATCAGAGTGCTCGTAGATGCATATATAGTATATAGCTATTTATATTGTAGTAATATATATTAAAGAAATCAGTGATTCATCTGTTCTCGCAAGCTAATACGTTTTCCCCCACTTTCATTAGAGTTATAGACTAGGCTGTTTTACAAATAATAATTACCTAAATTTGGACATATGGTACTAATCAATTCAGAATTCTGTTTATATATACAAATAATAATTACCTAATTTTGGACATACTAAATTTTCAATTCATAATTGTGTTTATGATAGGGAATTGGGATTACAACTCACCGCGCTCCAATTGAACTGTTGCCATCAAAATGATTTGCACTGAACCTACATAGAAAGAAAGCAAATTAAACTAAGAAAGCTTTTCCAAATAAAACAAATAAATCATAAACGAAACATCTGTCTGCATTTATATTAATACCAGATTACAAGGCCTCATACTAGCGCTTAATCGATTATCGATAATAAATATTGGTATCTAACTATAAGTTGTTAGCATGCATTTATTTTTATTTCCAGTAAAAGTTCCATATAAAATAAAGTATGCAAATCATAAATAAACAAATAAATCATCAAAAATATACGTTTAATAATAAAATCTAAATATCGACAGCATAGATTGTCATTAAAATAGAAAAAATAAAGTGCTAATGGAAATTATTTGTCTCTCAGCTCCTACCTACATATGTATAATGGTATATTGTGGTCTAAATCAGATGTTTCAAATACTTTTTGAAGCATACAGTTAATAACATTTTAAATATTTAGCACTTTTATTAACAATTGAGTAATCATCATTGATGAGAAGCCCAAATAGAAACACCTTAGAAATGTATTGAATTTTCCTAATTTTGAATGAACTATGCACAAAGAATGTTAACATAACACACACGTTCCTTTATGGCAATTATTTATACAATCAATATAAAACTCACCTCCTCAGTACACGTATTTCATTTTCTAAAGATTCTTCTTTACCCTTTAGTGCCTTCTTATCGATTATTTTGACGGCAAAGTGATCGCCAGGCGCATCCTTACTTTCGGCCAAGCGCACTTCGGAAAATGCGCCTCTGTGAATGAGAATAATAAATATTTTATATAAATATATGTACATAATAATAAATATTGGTAGCTAATTTTAAAGACAACCATTCTTAGAAGGGTTATACTCACGTTCCCAGTAGTCCATGTAGGTTGTACTTTTCTTCAATTGACAATTGCTTGTTCAATTCCCTCATATCCTTCGATTTGGCTTTTTTGCCGGAGTCCTTTTTGCCAAACAGTGGCATCGCTTTAAATTGTTTTCAATCTACGAAGAATACTACAGTGCAATATAGTAAAAACTAAACCAGGAGAATTAAATTCATCTATTTAGATTTACGTTTCTCGATTCTATGCAATAATTCTAATTTAATTTCTAATTTAATTCTAATTTAATTAGTTTATAGTCAGACTAAGGTCAGTCGACTGTTCTATGCAATAATTCTAATTTAATTTCTAATTTAATTCTAATTTAATTAGTTTATAGTCAGACTAAGGTCAGTCGACTGTTTAAAAGTAAGAAAAAAACAATTAATAGTTATAATTAATAATTATAAATTTAAATTAAAATCTTAACTGTGAAGAAAGAAGATAAGTATGTATTTAACTAGTTGCTAGAAAGGTGGGTGAGGATTAGTGATTTTAAGCAAGATACAGAATTATTGGTGTTGTTAGCTACATTGTAATAGGATAACGGAACACAGATATCAAAAGCAGAGTTTAGGGTGTTATAAAATATATTAGTCGCAACTGACATATCAGTTGATGCATAAAATTCAGACCAATCACAATGTGAAATTAAAGAATTTAAATTTTCAAAGTCTGCTTTCTTAAAGCAGCGCACGCGATTGCACGGCCTTTCATTTTTATCCACAATACTAATACCCAAGTCGAAATTCACTTCGAAAGTGGGATGATAAGGATCTTCCAGAAGGGAAAGGGGTTGTACCCTGTCTACAATCAACTTGGAAGGATCAGAGGTGAAACATAAGTCAAGAAATCTGTTCAGAGAGTTTTTGACATGATTGACCTGCGACAAAGACATGTCAAACAAACCGTCAAATAGGTCATGTTGCCGGGAAGGCAAAATGAAGTTTCCTTCAGCATTAGATGTCCAATTACATTCTGAGATATTAAAATCGCCCAGGACTATGAAGTGATCTCTGTCTGATAACAGTTTAAAAATAGTCTTAATTGCAGACAAGTGTTGCAAGTAGACTGATAATTCCGATGACGGCGGAACATAGGAGCAGGTTATATACATGAAAAAACCGGGAAGGTGTAGTTTTACACAAATTAGTTCAATGTCCAATTGAAACTCCGGTTGTAAAAGGTTCGACTCAATGTTTGAGTCTACTGTTATTAAATTAAAAAAGAAAAACAAAACAATTTGAAATTAAGTACATAAATATAAACATGTTTGATAACAAAGGCCCACAAAAAAAAAGTTTCATGATCTGGGTAAGCGGCATATGCAGTTATATGTATTTTGTATATCGCATGACCCTATCATGACCCCCCATTATTTTTTGGGGCTTCAACATTTTTTTGAATTTTTTAAGTTTAAGTCGAAACTTAGATGTTCTACGTAAATTTTGACTTCGGATTCGGACTTAAAAAGTCAAAATATATAAGAATCATCAATTTTAATACATAATTATACTGACCGAGTCATCATACCCTTCGACCATTGAAAATGGTCAAAAAAGGGTATACTAACTTTGTGAAAATGTATGTAACAGGCACAAGGGTGCGTGGCAGACCCCATAAAGTATATACTAGCCGAGTCGATTGAGTTATGTCCGTCTGTAGTAGTTTCTGAGATCCAGGTGTTCATACAGACAGACAGACGGACAGACGGTCAGACGGACAGACAGACATGGCTCAATCGACTCGGCTACTGATACTGATTCAGAATATATATATAGTTTATGGGGTCGGAGATGCCTTCTTCTGCCTGTTACGCACATTTCCGTTGGCAATTGCCGACGGCAAAGTCGCGAGTGTGTGGCCAAGCTCTGGCCACCGCTAAAAATGTACATAACGTGACTAGAAGAATAGCAAACGTCGAAGCCAGCAGCAGCAATAAATTATAAAATTCATTAATTCGAATCCACCGCGTCTTTTTGTTATTTTTGAACTTTTGTCGATCTCTAAAAACGCTTAGAGAATTTTCATTGGCGCCCGAGCAGGGACTTCGGTGTGTTTTTCGGAATTAAAAAATTATTTCGTTTGTTTGATAATTTATTGTGTGCTGTGTGGCCATTGCTTCGCGCGTTCCGTGTGTGGGTGAAAAATAACATTTGAAGGCGCCACCCCTTAATTGGAAATTAAGCTTCCAAGACGTTGTTGTCGCTACTGGATTACTGTGCCACTGGATTACTGTGCCATATTGTGGATTCTCGTCGGTCCATGTCTATTGATTCAAATATACCTGTATAGTTTATTGTGTGCTGTCGCTTTGATCGACATAAAATTGCCATTTAAATATTGTTAAACAGCTCAATTTCTGGCACTTTTTCTAGCATTTGCATGCAAAATATATAAAATATAGTATTCACTAACAAATTATTATTCGCATGAATAATAAATAAATAATAATTGCTGTCTACAAACGTAGCACAGAAAAGGTTTGATTTGATTTTCGTTTTCT
>JAEIFN010000983.1:0-75209 GCA_018903675.1 Zaprionus capensis
ATGAAAATTTGCATCAGCCTCAACCGGGAGTTGAACACACGCACTCTCTCCCAGCCGTCCGCCACTCTAACCACTCGGCTATTGCCTCACTACTTGGCCCATCGGCAAAGCTGCATTGTGAACCAATTCTTTTACCATACAATGCAAAACAAAGTTTAATAAAATGCAGTGTGTCTGACGCTAGATTTGAACTTCGGTATGCTTGCGTAAATTAGGTATGCTTAATTATATATGTTCAAAATGAGTTTAATTCGTATTATATCTCACTTATTTATAGTCCGATTTAAATGAAATTTTCACATAACGCAAGGTATTTGACATATAAGATATACAACTTTGGTTGTTGAGCTAATATTGTGATTTTTAAATAGTTATTACTGATTTATAGAGGCGCAAAGGGCCGTGTCCAAATTTTAAAAAAAACTTTGAGACACTGCAATATATATGAATGTTGTCACAAAATTTGATGACTCTAGCTCTTACAGTTTCTGAGATCCAGGTGTTCATACAGACAGACAGACAGACAGACAGACAGACAGACAGACGGACAGACAGACAGACATGGCTCAATCGACTCGGCTACTGATACTGATTCATAATATATATAGTTTATGGGGTCGGAGATGCCTCCTTCTGCCTGTTACGCACATTTCCGTTCCGACAAACACAATAGACCATGAATTTTTTTAAAATCCATGGCCTAAAAATCAAAATGTAAGAGTTATGAATTGATTTTTATTATAAAAAATCAGAAATAAAAATCAAATTGAAATTGCTCATAAAACGAGTTTATCGGTCATGTAAAGCGTTGAAATATTTTTGTGAAAATATAGTAAACATAATTTGAGTGCATTGTGATTTGTGATTTTTCAAGATGGACCGCAAAAGAGATTTAAAAGTACGGGAATTTTTTAGAATCTAATTTAGGGAGTTCGGTTTGCAAGATTTGTAAGCGTTCCTTTAAGGGAACTTATTTTACCAACCTTAAGAGACACCTTACAGAGGAAGCCATCCCGTATTTTGATTTAGACCCCGAAAAACGCGAACCTCTCGAAAAAAAAAAAATTACCATAAAAAAAAAGACAAATAAAGTAAAGAAAGAAGCCGGCGTGGTTGAGTTGGGTTAAAAAAAAACCCTCCCCCCCTCCCCCCCTAAAACCCAATAAAAAAAAAAAAAAAAAAAAATTTTTTAATAAAAAAATTAAATTTCATTTTCCATTTCAATTTTAAATTTAATTTTTATTTTTAATTTTAAAAAAAAAAAAAAAAAATAAAAATTTAATTTTTTTTTTTTAAAATAAAAAAAAAAAAAAAAAAAAAAAATTTAAATTTTTTATTAAAAAAAAAAAAAAAAAAAAAAAAAAAAAAAAAAAAAAAAAAAAAAAAATAAAATTTCAATTTTTTTCGGTCCCTGGTTTTTGAGCTTTTAATTTATTTAAAAAAAATTATGAAATTGTCGAAAATCATCGTTTATGTTACCAATGCATGCATGTCAGCTGATTGAATGCTATGAATATGTTATGTTAAGTTTATAACAGAATGCTGCTTAATGTTAGTTCTTTCTAGTAAACATTCGCACAGTAAAGACGTACGCCCGTTTCTCTTTATTTTATGACTCTCCGCGTCCGGGCTACTGCTGCGGCAACAAACACAAACCAACAGGTTATGGGCCCAGGTTTCGTCCTAGCCTAGATGGAGGTGTTATGAACTTAAGAGTGTTTATGTGGTGAATGGAAAAATAGTCACGGATTATTTTTGGAACAACTAGAAAGACAGTAAATTGCGACGGGAAAACAAGATGAGTTCGTTGTACCAGATCGAGAAGCTGGAGGAGAACAACTATGACTCATGGTGTATCCAAATGAAGTGCGTGTTGGTGCATGCTGAGCTTTGGAATGTTGCGTCGGGCGATTTACAGCAGTCATGTGCCGGTGAAGGCGTTGACTGGTCTGCTCTTGATCGAAAGGCATTGGCAATGATCACGTTGAGCGTTAAGGTATCACAGTTAGGATATATAAAAAACTGTGAATCGTCGAATGCAGCGTGGAAAAAGCTACGTGAGGTGCATCAGCCGACTGGACCTGTGAGGAAGGTGTCATTATACAAGAAGTTGCTAGGTTTGCGCATGTCTGAGGGACAGAGCATGGCTGGATACTTGAGTAATTTCTGTGAGATCGTCGATCAACTAGCTGGAGTTGGAATCACGATGAATGACGAGTTACAGGCAATCGTGTTACTTTCAAGTTTGCCAGTTGAGTATGAGAATTTCGTTGTCGCCATTGAGACGCGCGACAGTTTGCCGACGTTCGAAATTCTGTGCATAAAACTCAAGGAAGAAGGCGAGAGGAGAGATAATACGGAAAGGCATACAGAAAATTCAACGGCATTTACTGCGACGCAAAAATGTGCGAAACTCGCTACAAAGAAGAAACAACGAAGTGTCGTCTGTTATAGGTGCGGCGAAAAAGGGCACATAAAAGCGAATTGTCGCAAGGCGGCGAATTCACAGAATGAAGATGGCAAAGCAGTGTCGGTAACAGGCGGGAAACAGCAGTTCAGCTTATTGAATGCATTGGATGGCAGCAGCTTTGAAAAGTTCAAATGGATTTTGGACAGTGGAGCAACGAGTCATATGTGTTGCGAGAGGCAGATGTTCACAAAGTTTGAGAAGCATACGGAAATGATCGGTTTGGCGGATGCTGGATTTTTGCAAGCAGAAGGCATAGGCACTGTGCAGTTGCAAACTGAGTCGTATACAGTAGAGCTACTCAATGTCTTATATGTTCCCAAACTGAAGGGGAATTTTATAAGTGTGAGCTATGCGGTCGCAAACAAATGCACTGTTAATTTTGACGCAAAAAATGCGAAAATTATCCGAAACGGAAAATGTATTCTGAAAGTTAACAGAGCTGGAGGTCTATACACGATAGAATGCAAACATAACAGATGTTATGCAGCTGTAAACGCGGATGCGTCGCTTTGGCATAAACGGTACGGACATTTGAATTACGCAAGTCTTATGGATATGGTCAATAAAGGATTAGTTCGAGGAATGGATAAGATTGATGTCACAAAGAACACTTCATGCAAGACGTGTATGATCAGTAAAGTGCATGTGCAGCCGTTTCCGCAAGCGAGCGAAAGTCGTGCGCAAGAACTGCTGGAATTAGTGCATACGGATGTATGTGGTCCATTCGAAACTCAATCAATTGGCGGATCCAGGTATTTTCTGACGTTCATAGACGATATGTCACGGCGGACATATGTGTATTTCCTTAAGGGCAAGGATGAGGTCTTTGACAAGTTTATGGAGTACAAAAATCTAGTGGAGCGGCAGACGGGAAAAAAGCTGAAATGCGTACGAAGTGATAATGGACGAGAGTATGTCAACAAGAAATTTGATGAATATTTCAAGGAAATGGGAATTGCACGGCAGTTGACAGTGGCTTATACTCCACAACAAAATGGTGTGGCTGAACGCGCCAATCGGACGTTGGTGGAAATGGCCAGATGCTTATTGGAACAGTCAGGACTAGGTCAAGAATTATGGGCAGAGGCAATATACACAGCGGTGTATTTGCGGAACCGTTCGCCCACTAGGTCATTAATTGGAAAGACACCAATCGAAGCATGGACTGGTAAGAAACCAAATATCAGTCATCTAAAAGTTTTTGGTTCATTCGCAGTGGCGCTGGACAAAGGTCAACACAGAAGCAAGTTCAAACCCAAGGGGAAAGAGTATCGAATGGTCGGATATTCGGCAAAAGCCAAGGGCTATCGACTTTATGATCCAGAGTTTAGGAAAGTAGTCGAGAAACGAGACGTGGTTTTTGACGAGCTTGGACTTTCGGAGCAGGCAGTTGCGGAATGTGTGATGCACAAATTGTCAGTTGACGAGTGTCATATGGAGCCTAATGGTGTTGAGAAAGATGACAATGATGAGATCACATCTAATGACGACACGGATGCGTCTGACACAATGATTGCTACCAAGCAAGGTAGCAGTGACGAATCCTACGCGAGCGCATCGGAGGAGTTGGTACTGGAAGAGCAGGCTGTGCGTATTGGTCCAGGGAGACCAAGGTTGCTAAGAACGGGCAGACCCGGTCGCCCAAAGAAGCAATATAATTTACTCAGCGCTATGGTTACTGAGAATGTAACTGTTCCATCATCCTATGAGGAGGCGATGAAAGGACCAGAGGCAACGTACTGGCGTGAGGCGATGGCGAAGGAATACGAGTCTTTGATTATGAATCAAACTTGGCAGCTTGCAGAATTACCGAAAGAGCATCGGGCAATTGGCTGCAAATGGGTATTTAGCCTGAAACGAGATGCACTTGGGCAAATACAGCGCTTTAAAGCACGGTTGGTTGCGAAAGGTTGTTCGCAGCAATATGGCGTAAACTATAAGGATACGTTCTCGCCGGTTTGTCGATTGGAGAGCATGCGTTTCATTCTGGCTTTAGCAGCGGAGTTGGAGTTATATTTACATCAGATGGATGTATGCACGGCATACCTGAATAGCGATCTGAAGGACGTAGTATACATGAATCAACCCCAGGGCTATGCAGAAGGCACTCAATCGGACAAGGTGTTGTTATTGCAGAAAGCGTTATACGGACTGAAGCAGTCAGGACGGGAATGGAACCATAAGCTGGATAGCGTGTTACGAAAAATTGGATTTGTACCGTGTGACAATGAGCCATGCCTATATAAACAGGAGGCAAGAGGTGACTTATCGCTAATCCTGGTATATGTTGATGATCTCCTTATAGCATGCAAATCTAAGGTGGATTTGATCAACATAAAGTCGAGCATTTCAAAGGCTTTTGAATGCGTTGATAAAGGGCCGTTGGAGCTATTTCTGGGGATGGAAATTCTACGTGAGGGAGAAACTGGCGCTATTACTCTTGATAGTTCGCAGTATATCAAGGATTTACTGAAGCGATACGGTATGGAGAGCTGCAGGCCGGCAGCTACACCATTAGAAGAGGGGCATCAGGTGTTGTGCGAGAATGCTCAATGCACAAGGATTGACGTGACAACGTATCAATCAATGATTGGAGAGCTGATGTGGCTGGCTCTTACAACACGACCAGATATTTTGCATTCGATCGCAAAATTGGCTCAACGTAATCAGGAACCCCATAGTGAGCACCTTGCAGGCGTGAAGCATGTTTTGCGTTATCTGGCATCAACAGTAGAGTATAGGCTACACTACAGGAAATGTGGAAAACCATTTGAAGGTTTCGTTGACGCAGATTGGGGCGGCGACAAGGTCGACCGAAAATCCTATACTGGCTACCTATATTTCTTAGCTGGTGGTCCGATTTGCTGGAAATCGGAGAAACAACGGAGCGTGGCACTTAGCAGCACTGAGGCTGAATACATGGCGTTATCAGCGGCGTGCAAGGAAGCTTTGGTAATGCGCAGGCTTATCATTGAAGTCGGTTGTGGTATAGATGGAACTCCAACAGTTGTAAATGGTGACAACCTGAGTGCGCAGGAATTGGCCAAGAATCCTGTACATCATTCACGCAGCAAGCACATTGATATAAGATATCATTTTGTGCGACAGATCATTAAGGAAGGGCATGTTATGTTGCAGTACGTTTCGACAAATAATATGATCGCAGATATACTAACCAAGAATTTGTCGAAGAAGAAGCATATTGAGTTTACGAAATTGTTAAATTTGAAGTAATTTTTGTAAACATGCTTGCATTGAGGAAGGGTGTCGAAAATCATCGTTTATGTTACCAATGCATGCATGTCAGCTGATTGAATGCTATGAATATGTTATGTTAAGTTTATAACAGAATGCTGCTTAATGTTAGTTCTTTCTAATAAACATTCGCACAGTAAAGACGTACGCGCGTTTCTCTTTATTTGATGACTCTCCGCGTCCGGGCTACTGCTGCGGCAACAAACACAAACCAACACAGACAGACAGACAGACAGACAGACAGACAGACGGACAGACAGTCATGGCTCAATCGACTCGGCTACTGATACTGATTCAGAATATATATAGTTTATGGGGTCGGAGATGCCTCCTTCTGCCTGTTACGCACATTTCCGTTCCGACAAACACAATAGACCATGCATTTTTTTAAAATCCATGGCCTAAAAATGTCTTTCTCAACATGGACAACCTTATTAAACCTTATAACTATAACATATAGCTGCCACAAAACAACCTTTCAGTGTTATATAGTACAAAGACTTTTTGCTCTTTTATAAAATATGTTTCATAGAAACAATCAGTTAAAAATAAAACATAAACATAACACACTTGTCCAGTTATTTGAGTTACTATATTTATATGTTAACGAATGCATTTACAATATTTTTAAGCTCTGTACCAGGTATAAAATCTAGCTTTTGTATTGACTAGCATGTTGAGAAAAGAGCTAAAATAAAAGGCAAATCTTTGATGAAAAATAAAACTTACTTGCTGGGTTGTTGACGTCACAGATATATCTGTTGGCGATTTCTCCGTTATGATTGTTAAGTCCTTTGCGCACAAGAGTTTACCCATTTCAAGGGGATCGCGCCCCTGAGGATCACCGCTGTCGTCATCGTTGCCACACTTACTGGACATTTTGTAGACTCCCTTTTTCTATATGTACTTTTGTCTTGTTGTAGTTTTTGTGCTGTGTATTTAATTGCAAATATTTATTGAAAAATACAAACGCTACAGTCAGGAGCTGACTGTATAAGGCCATGGAATACCATAGTATACCGTAGGCAATAAGTATAGGTATGCATTATGTTCGAGGTTCGATTGCTGCCGCGATCAACATGTGAAATTCTTTTGTATTTCATAATTTTTTTTAAATAAATTAAAAGCTCAAAAACATTTAAGTGGGGCGGCGGCGGTAAGCGACTTATAAGTTTTAGTTACGCAATATATGTAATTAGAACTTAGTTTTCTTTCGTCGGTACACAACAGCAACTGCAAAACTAATTGTACATATGTATGTATATACAATCGTGCAATAATGTATGTTGAAGTGGGACGCCAATACATACATGTGGATATGCAGACATGTATGTATGGGCGTCCCACTCGCACATTCATAACTTTACAAGGGCTAATGATCTCTGTTATTTTCTAGCAATTGCAAATAATTGCAAAATATTGAGAGCAACACAAAATAAAAAACATCCAATTGGAATCTTACTGAACTTGCAAAGTCAATAAGATACGGAAAGCGTGACGGCATTGAAGAATGCATTAGTTCGCGTTTTTTTGATGAGTGCTGAATAATATAAAAATACTTAACTTTATTTATAAATAATTAATATTATTTATAGGTATTATAATTTGATTGTCTTTCATATGAAAACAAAGTAATGAATATTTTTTTAATTTTTATTGAAATTTAATTAAATAATTTAATTGGTTTGACTGTAACTTTTCTTTTAGATTATTAGAATAAAATAATTAAACAAAATAAGATAATAAGAAAATAAAAATTCGCACCCGCCTCAACCGGGAGTTGAACACACGCACTCCCTCGCAGCCCCCCCCCACACAAACAACCCGGTTATTCCCCCCCTCCAAAAAATAACAAAAAAAAATTTTTTGTGAACCAATTCTGTAACCATACAATGCAAATAAAAAGTTTAATAAAATACTGTGTGTCTGACGCTAGATTTGAACTTTGGTATGCTTGCGTAAATTAGGGATGTTTAAAAAAAAATATTTAAAAAAAGTTTAATTTAATTTTAATTTAACTATTTTTATTTTTAATTTAAATAAAAATTTTAAAAAAAACCCCCCGTGGCAAGGTATTTGTCATGTAAGATATACAACTTTGGTTGTTGAGCTAATATTGTGATTTTTAAATAGTTATTACTGATTTATAGAGGCGGGAAGGGGCGGGCCAAATTTTTAAAAAACTTTAAAAACATACAATTAAAAAAATTTTTTGTCACAAAATTTGATGACTCTAGCTCTTACAGTTTCTGAGATCCAGGTGTTCATACAGACAGACAGACACGGCACTTGAAATCGGTGAGAGCTAGACGTGTTTTTTGGTAGTGAAGAGTTTTTCCTGTGTTTCTGCGGTTTTCCTGCTCAGAACTCTGACCTGAAAGAGCAAAGTGCGTGGTCAAAGTCTGCTGCACCGGTCACATCACTGCGCTTATTGTTGGTGGGGGCGGGGAGAGCGCCGCGAGGGCTGAGTGAGGGTGCAAATTTAATTTTCACTCAACTTTTCCTCGCTTTCTCCCTTTCTAAATCACGCCTGCGGAGAACAACAGCTGTCAGCGCTGCCAACTTACGTCAGTAAGCGATCGGACCTGAGTGGCGTTGCCAGATCAACGGCGCTGCCAGGGCTGCTCGATCAGTTGGGCGCGCAATTCAAATATTTAATTTGAATTTTGTACGATAATAGCAATATTCAAATAATAATCAAATTTGAATTTTTATCGAAGTGGACACTGGCTTAAATTGCGAAACACCAACAGGATATATATTTATATAAATATTTATATTTATAAATAAATATTTATAAATATATATTTATATTTATATATACATTTTGTGGAGTTGACCGATACTTAGCAAGGGAAAGGCGCAAAGGTCACGGACAGACTAATCATCAACCTCTCACCATCGCGGTGCCTAAGTAGAGGCTCTGGTGTCCGTGTAGAGGCGGAATAACCTCCATCAGAGAAGCCTAGGAGAAATCCGTGGCCTACGTGGGACCCTTGCTAAATTTGGTGCTCCACTAGTGTAAAGGCCTAACTTCTGGTGCCTGTAATGGATAGTTCCGAAGGGGGCATTGCCCCCGATGACCCATTCAGGAAGAGCTCGAGAATGTCGAGGTCGCCCACAAGGGGAGTGTTAATTGCGGTGCGGGGAGCCAATAGCTCAGTCCCGGCTGACATGACGACGAAGCAAGTTGGCCCGCAGATGTCAACGTCGCCGTTAACCGGCCATAGCGGTGCTGTAGAGGTGGGGATCTTGGCCTCCTCAGCACCTAATGCAACAAGCCTGAAGAAGACCGTCGATTTCATCAGCGTGCCACCGCAGAAACCATCAGCGAAGTCCCCATCAGGTTCGCCAATTCGGCCATTAGACCTGTCAGCGCTTCAGCACGAAAACCTGAGGAGCATCTTGGACATGATGAATACCAAGATAAATTTGGTACAGTGCGCATTTGAGACGCAGCGCCATGTCACCAAGGAGACTAAAGATGCAATAGCGGATCTGGCTGCTCTTAAAACAAGAGCGATCCAGCTGCAGCAAAGCTCTGTCAAAGTAGCGGCGCCCGCTAAGAGTATCGCTATACAGACAGAGGCTGAGATCTTGAAGAAGCGCCCAATGGCGTCGGCCCTAAAAAGCGTCACGGAGAAGTTGCCAGTGTTGCCTCCTCCAAACAAGGCTCTCAAAGTGGCTGCTACCAAGGCAAAGGTGCCAAGCCCAGCCAGCTATGCAGCGGTTGCTAAGAACACTAGCAGCACGGTTGATTGGACAAAGGTGAAGCCTAAGCGCATACGCAAAAAGCCCGAGGCGTTTATAGTAAAGAAGACAGGCGAAGCATCGTATGCCGATATACTGCTTAAGTTGAGAGGAGATCCGAATCTTAGCGAGTTTGGCAATCAAGTGAGGAGAATAAGAAGGACTCAACAGGGGGAGTTACTGCTCGAGGTGAAGGGCAAAGCATCTGAAAACGTATCCACATACAGAGGAGCCATCGAAGAGTCCCTTAAGGAAATGGCGGCGGTACGCACTGGTACGCAGAGAATGGCGCTAACTTGTAGCGGAATGGATGAGGCGACCACTGTAGAGGAACTCCACAGCTGCATGGTCTCACAATTTGAAGACATCAATGTTACCCTAGAAGATGTGAAGGGACTGCGCAAAATGCGAGACGGCACACAGATAGCGACTGTGATGCTCAGTGCAAATGACGCAATCACTGTGCTTAAAAAGGGCACGGTAAACGTAGGCTGGTCACGGTGCCGCATCTACCAGGATTTACGTCCTACAAGATGCTTCAGGTGCTTGGGATTTGGCCATAGGGCCACCAACTGCAAGGCAGCCGACCGCTCCGACTGCTGTCTGCGGTGCGGCGTGAAAGGTCATAAGGCAAAAGGATGCGTGGCCCCGCCAAAATGCCTCATTTGCAGCGAGTATGTCGATAGACATCTCTCAACAGGTGGCTTCGCGTGCCCCACCTACAAAGCGAACATCGTAAAAGGAGTCAAGAGCCGTCGCGATGATGCTGGACCCAATTAAAATTATACAGCTTAATGTCAACCACTGCGCAGCTGCCCAGAGCCTCCTGGCTCAGACTGCGGCGGAGCGCAGCATAGACATCATGCTCTTAAGCGAGCCCTACTCCCCGGGAATTGGAAACCCTTCGATGATCTTGGACGAGTCAGGCAAAGCAGCTATAAAGTGTTGCAGCCCTCTTCACGTCCAGGAACGGGCCTACTTGCCGATGCGTGGTATCGCATATGCGAGGGTTAAGGGTGTGCATATTTATAGCTGCTACGCCCCGCCTAGCGACAGCACTGACCAATTCGAGGAGATGCTGGACACTCTTGTCAATCATGCGAGAGGGCGCTGCCCGGCAATTATTGCTGGGGACTTTAATGCCTGGGCAGTCGAATGGGGCAGCAGAGTATCCAATCCCAGAGGCAGAGCGGTGATAGATGCTATGATGATGCTGGACCTGACTTTGCTGAACGACGGCCGTGTGCCCACGTTTAACAATGACAGGGGAACCTCATTCATTGACGTCACGTTTGTTAGCAGAGGCTTAGTGGCTAACTCAAGCTGGACGGTACTTGACGTGGTAACGCTGAGCGATCACGCTTTGATCACTTTAGCGTCTCAACGACTGGCACAACTAGAAGCCAACCGAGAAGATCTCTGGGGCAAGCATGGGATACTAGGAAGTTCGACGCGGATATGCTGCAATACCAAATCGACACCCTACTAGTCCCAACGGGTGATGCAGAGACAATGGCGGCTGGACTGATGAAAATACTCGTAGCAACGTGCGATGCGACCATGCCACGCAAAAAAAAGGCGCAGCGTAAGCCCCCCGTATACTGGTGGAGCCCCGTCCTTCAACAGTTGCGATCGGAATGCATTAAAGCTAGAAGGAGAGCACAACGAGCCAGAGGTAGCCCTCATCAGGCGGATCTACTGGAAGCTTTTAAAGCCAAACGAACCGAGTTCAAGCACGGAGTCTCGGCGGCCAAGGCACAGGCCTACAAGAACTTGCTGGATAGCGTAGACGACGACACTTGGGGTCTGGCCTATAAGCTGGTAAGCAACAAGTTGCGGAAGAGAGATGTCCCCCCTTCGGATCCTGATGTCCTGGCCAACATTGTCGCGGAGTTATTCCCGAAGCAGCCAACCATATGGCAGCCACTAGCGGCAGCTCCAGTCTCCGATTTCCCGAGCATCACTACTCACGAGGTTGTAGAGGCAGCAAGGCGCATCAAGGCTAACAAAGCCCCTGGACTAGATGGCATTCCGGGAGTAGTCGTCAAAGCAGTGGCGTTGTCTAGACCGGACATCTTCAGGGACACCTTTCAGCAGTGCCTCCTGGACGGAGTCTTTCCAGCAAGGTGGAAAAGCCAGAAGCTGGTACTTTTTCCTAAAGGGAAAGGTTCAGCACAAGTGGCAGACAGCTACCGCCCGCTATGCCTTCTGGACATTGTAGGGAAACTATTTGAGCGCATCCTATATGCCCGAATAGAGGCCGTAACCGAGAGCATAAACGGTCTAAGCAGCCACCAATATGGCTTTCGAAAGGGAAAGAGTACCCTCAACGCACTCACGGCAGTGAGAAACATTGCCAAGAACGCGCTCGAGGGCGACAGATGGCTAGGTGGCAGTAAAGAATACTGTGCGATTGTCACGCTGGACGTTAAAAACGCTTTTAACACGGCAAGATGGCCTTTAATCCTCGATGCAATGTACACGATGGGTATCCCGGAGTACCTCAGGATCGCTGTAGGCAGCTATTTCAGAAATCGTGTCCTCTGGTATGATACGGAAGATGGACCGAAAAGTTACCGAGTCTCGGCTGGTGTTCCACAAGGATCTGTACTTGGACCGATCCTGTGGAACATCATGTACGATGGTATACTGGCAATCAGGAAGCCCACAGGAGCTGAGCTGCACTGTTTCGCAGATGATGTGGCTATAACTGCAGTCGCCAAAACGTTAATGGAAATCCAGGAGAAGTGCAACGTTACAATTAGAGCGGCCATCGACTGGTTCGAGAAAGCTGGACTTACAATAGCGGCCCACAAAACCGAAGCTGTCTTATTAAGCAGCAGGAAAAAGGTGGAGAGCATGCAAGTCTCAGTCTGCGGAACCCAGGTGTCTTCAGCTGAGTCCTTGAAGTACCTCGGAGTCCTCATAGACCACAGGCTATCCTTCAAGGACCATGCGCTAGCAGGAAGGCAGCCATCACATCGGCAGCCATAGCTCGACTTATGCCCAACGTGGGAGGCCCCAGAGACCCAGCCAGGAAGCTACTGGTTACCGTAGCAAAAGCAACGCTACTATACGCTGCGCCAATTTGGAGTGACGCCACAAAGAGAGGCACTTACTTAAAAGGAGCGCGTACGGTGATAAGGTCTATGGCCCTTAGGCTAATAAGAGGCTTTAGAACTGTATCAGAGGATGCAGCATTAGTTCTGGCAGGCATGACACCAGCCGATCTGGAGATCAAGGCTCTTGGTCTCATCAGTAATGGTGCTACACGGGACGAGGCTTACGAATGGCTGTTTGGAGAGTGGCAGACGAGATGGCAAATGTCGCAACGGGGAAGGTGGACCTACCAACTCATCCCGGAGATAGACGCATGGACGCAGTGCAGCCACAAAACCTTGGACTACCACATTTCCCAATTCCTCACGGACCATGGCTGTTTCCGGGCCTATCTACATCGTTTCCGCCATGTAGACTCAGCCCAATGCCTATACTGCATTGATGCGGTGGAAACGGCGGAACACGTGCTAATGCACTGTTCTAGGTTCTCGGCGGAGAGGGAACAGTTGAAAGCGCTGACTGGAACTTCGCTTAGTCCAAATGGACTGATCACGGCGATGACGGCGAATGTGAATAAATGGGAGCTGGGACACCGCATCATCATCAATATGATGAAACGAGTCCGTGCCGACGAGATGTCGAACAGAGCTGGCAACTAAAACACAGAAGGAGTGTTCCTGTGAGGTAGCGGGATAAGAATACTACCTCAGCGTACCCGGCTTGTCGTGAAAGGCGACTAAAGGGTGGATGGAGGTGCGCTACATGGACAATATCTCAAGAAGGGAGAGCGACCTGGCTTCACATCCTGCTCATCGAAGTCTTACCTTAACTGGCAGTTCCGGTGAGCGTTTACAGGACTGAGGAGCATACGGAGGTTTTTGTTTTAGTACGTAGGCATAATCCCACTAGGGGTTATGAATCGTGCATGCCACCTACGGTCGGTTGGTGGTATCATTTCTAGCGCGTACCAAATTTCATTACATATGCTTCTTTTTGATTTTTTTTGGCACAAACTAAGAATGCATATTGCGTCTTGTCGTTTTGTCTAATGTCTCACCATTTTCGACAACTGCGATAGATGTTCAGTGGCTGAGTGGACTATGTCCCGGACTCTAAGACCAATGATATTGAGCGTGTTCGAGGTTCCATTGCTGCCGCGATCAGCATGTGAAATTCTTTTGTATTTCATAATTTTTAGGCCATGGATTTTAAAAAAATTCATGGTCTATTGTGTTTTTCGGAACGGAAATGTGCGTAACAGGCAGAAGGAGGCATCTCCGACCCCATAAACTATATATATTCTGAATCAGTATCAGTAGCCGAGTCGATTGAGCCAAGTCTGTTTGCCCGTCTGTCTGTCTGTCTGTATGAACACCTGGATATCAGAAACTGTAAGAGCTAGAGTCATCAAATTTTGTGACAACATACGTATATATTGCATTGTCTCAAAGTTTTTTTAAAATTTGGACACGCCCCTTACCGCTTCTATAAATCAGTAATAACTATTTAAAAACTACAATATTAGCTCAACAACCAAAGTTGTATATCTTACATAACAAATACCTTGCCACGGACGTTATGTGAAAATTTCATTTTAATCGGACTATAAATAAGTGAGATATAATACGAATTAAACTCACTTTGAACATATATACTTAAGCATATCCAATTAACGCAAGCATACCGAAGTTCAAATCTAGCGTCAGACACACAGCATTTTATTAAACTTTTTATTTGCATTGTATGGTAACAGAATTGGTTCACAATGCAGCTTTGCCGATGGGCTAAGGAGTGAGGCAAGTGGTTAGAGTGGCGGATGGCTGCGAGAGAGTGCGTGTGTTCAACTCCCGGTTGAGGCGGGTGCGAATTTTTATTTACTTATTATTTCATTTTGTTTATTTATTTTATTCTAATAAACTAAAAGAAAAGTTACAGTCAAACAAATTAAATTATTTAATTAAATTTCAATATAAATAAAAAAATATTCATTACTTTGTTTTCATATGAAAGACAATCAAATTATAATACCTATAAATAATATTAATTATTTATAAATAAAGCTAAGTATTTTTATATTATTCAGCACGCATAAAAAAACGCGAGCTAATGCGTTCTTCAATGCCGTCACTCTTTCCGTATTTTGTCTGTTATGACTTTGCAAGTTCAGTAAGATTCCAATTGGATGTTTCCTATTTTGTTTTGCTCTCAATATTTTGCAATTAGAATGCTAGAAAATACCAGAGATAGATCATAAGCCCTTGTAAAGTTATGAATGTGCGAGTGGGACGCCCATACATACATGTCTGCATATCCACATGTATTTATTGGCGTCCCACTTCAACACACATTATTGCACGACTGTACGTGTATATACATACATATGTACAAATAGCTGTTGTGTACCGACGAAAGAAAACTAAGTTCTAATTACATATATTGCGTAACTAAAACTTAAAAATCGCCTACCGCCACCGCCCCACTTTAATGTTTATGAGCTTTTAATTTATTTAAAAAAATTATGAAATTCAAAACAATTTCACATGTTGATCGGCGGCAGCAATCGAACCTCGAACACGCTCAATATCATTGGTCTTAGAGTCCGGGACATAGTCCACTCAGCCACTGAACATCTATCGCAGTTGTCGAAAATGGTGAGACATTAGACAAAACGACAAGACGCAATATGCATTCTTAGTTTGTTCCAAAAAAAATCAAAAAGAAGCATATGTAATGAAATTTGGTACGCGCTAGAAATGCATACCTATACTTATTGCCTACGGTATACTATGGTAACCCATGGCCTTATACAGTCAGCTCCTGACTGTAGCGTTTGTATTTTTAGGCCATGGATTTTAAAAAAATTCATGGTCTATTGTGTTTGTCGGAACGGAAATGTGCGTAACAGGCAGAAGGAGGCATCTCCGACCCCATAAACTATATATATTCTGAATCAGTATCAATAGCCGAGTCGATTGAGCCATGTCTGTCTGTCCGTCTGTCTGTCTGTATGAACACCTGGATCTCAGAAACTGTAAGAGCTAGAGTCATCAAATTTTGTGACAACATACGTATATATTGCAGTGTCTCAAAGTTTTTTTTGAAATTTGGACACGCCCCTTCCCGCCTCTGTAAATCAGTAATAACTATTTAAAAACTACAATATTAACTCAACAACCAAAGTTGTATATCTTACATGACAAATACCTTGCCACGGGCGTTATGTGAAAATTTCATTTAAATCGGAATATAAATAAGTGACATATAATACAAATTAAACTCACTTTGAACATATATAATTAAGCAGACCTAATTTACACAAGCATACCGAAGTTCGAATCTAGCGTCAGACACACAGCATTTTATTAAACTTTTTATTTGCATTGTATGGTAACAGAATTGGTTCACAATGCAGTTTTGCCGATGGGCCAAGGAGTGAGGCAATAGCCAAGTGGTTAGAGTGGCGGATGGCTGCGAGAGAGTGCGTGTGTTCAAGTCCCGGTTGAGGCGGGTGCGAATTTTTATTTACTTATTATTTCATTTTGTTTATTTATTTTATTCTAATAATCTAAAAGAAAAGTTACAGTCAAACCAATTAAATTATTTAATTAAATTTCAATAAAAATTAAAAAAATATTCATTACTTTGTTTTCATATGAAAGACAATCAAATTATAATACCTATAAATAATATTAATTATTTATAAATAAAGTTAAGTATTTTTATATTATTCAGCACTCATCAAAAAAACGCGAACTAATGCGTTCTTCAATGCCGTCACTCTTTCCGTATTTTGTCTGTTATGACTTTGCAAGTTCAGTAAGATTCCAATTGGATGTTTCTTATTTTGTTTTGCTCTCAATATTTTGCAATTATTTGCAATTGCTAGAAAATAACGGAGATCATTAGCCCTTGTAAAGTTATGATTGTGCGAGTGGGACGCCCATACATATATGTCTGCATATCCACATGTATGTATTGGTGTCCCACTTCAACATACATTATTGCAGTTGCTATTGTGTACCGACGAAAGAAACCTAAGTTCTAATTACATATATTGCGTAACTAAAACTTAAAAGTCGCTTACCGCCGCCGCCCCACTTTAATGTTTTTGAGCTTTTAATTTATTTAAAAAAAATTATGAAATACAAACGAATTTCACATGTTGATCGCGGCAGCAATCGAACCTCGAACACGCTCAATATTATTGGCCGCCTTAGAGTCCGGGACATAGTACACTCAGCCACTGAACATGTCTCGTAGTCGTCGAAAATGGTGAGACATTAGACAAAACGACAAGACGCAATCTGCATTCTTAGTTCGTGCCAAAAAAATCAAGAAGAAGCACATATAATCAAATTTGATACGCGCTAGAAATGCATACCTATACTTATTGCCTACGGTATACTATGGTAATCCATGGCCTTATACAGTCAGCTCCTGACTGTAGCGTTTGTATTTTTAGGCCATGAATTTTAAAAAAATTCATGGTCTATTGTGTTTGTCGGAACGGAAATGTGCGTAACAGGCAGAAGGAGGCATCTCCGACCCCATAAACTATATATATTCTGAATCAGTATCAGTAGCCGAGTCGATTGAGACATGTCTGTCTGTCCGTCTGTCTGTCTGTCTGTCTGTCTGTATGAACACCTGGATCTCAGAATCTGTAAGAGCTAGACTCATCAAATTTTGTGACAACATACGTATATATTGCAGTGTCTCAAAGTTTTTTTAAAATTTGGACACGCCCCTTCCCGCCTCTATAAATAAGTAATAACTATTTAAAAACTACAATATTAGCTCAACAACCAAAGTTGTATATCTTATATGACAAATACCTTATCACGGGCGTTATGTGAAAATTTCATTAAAATCGGACTATAAATAAGTGAGATATGATACGAATTTAACTCACTTTGAACATATATACTTAAGCATACCTTTATGCGTGCGAAATAATATAAAAATACTTAACTTTAATTAGGTTAGGTTAGGTTATATCGGCAGGCCCCCAGGTGGGGGTCTCACATAGATCAGTATGATCCTTAGTGTTTCCGGATAAGTGATGGAGGCTGTTAATTTCTCGATTTAATTATCCCAGTCTAGTACGCTGGTTAGTTTGGCAAAAGCCAGGAGTTTTTGGGGTGCCAGGCCCGCCGCTTCCTTCAGTGATGCAAGCAGGGTGCTTCCAAGGCATTTCGCTCTCGAGGTCATGAGTGCGGGGCACTCATGATGAGGTGTTCCAGAGTTTCTTTTACTCCGGGTACCTTGCATTTCCTGCATTCTTCATTGTCGGTTATGCCCAACTTCTTAGCGTGCGTTGCGGTCAGGCAGTGACCTGTGAGTATACCCGTCATTTGGTCTTTTGCGCTAGTAGTTTGGCCTGTATGTCAATAGGGAGAACTCCAAGTATCACCTCCAAGGCCTTTGTTGGAGTAGATCTTAGTGCCCCAGTGATGCACATCAGTGCCCGTCTCTGTACCCTTTCCATTGTTAGGAGGTATGTGGATTTCTTAGTGGCCTTCCACCATACTAGGACACCGTAGAGTAGTATTGGACGAACAATTGAAATAAAGATCCAGTGCATCAGTTTGGGAGACAGGCCCCATGTGCTGCGGCCTTCTTTACCCTTTCTTCAACATTGGTCTTCCAGCTCAACTTACTGTCCAATACTATTCCTAGATATTTCACATTCTTTTTAGGCTTGAGCACGGCCCCGTTTATAGACGGCGGACTGTCCATGACTGAGCTGATCGTCGTTGGACATTTGCCCACGATAATTATGGCTATGTCATCTGCATAGGCGGTTATCTTTGGGGCTTTTCGTTTGAATTTCTTTAGTATATCATTTACCACTAAGTTGCACAATAACGGTGACAGCACTCCGCCTTGTGGCGTGCCTCTGTGCGCCGCTTTGGTTGTGGTAGTGGTGCCCCATTCGGCTTTTACTCTTCTGCAGCTCAATACATTTCCTATCCAAGAGTTTACAGCCTCATGGGTTTCTGTAGCTCTCAGGCTTCGCATGATCGCTTCTGTAGATACATTGTTGAATGCACCTGGACCTGTCCAGGAACGCTCCTAAGGCAAATTCCTTGTGGTGTAGGGCTTTTTCGATGGTGGCTACTAGGGAGTGTAGCGCTGTTTCCACCGATTTCCCTTTTGTGTAGGCGTGTTGATTGGATTCTACGAGTCGGTTCATGCCTCCTCTTATATGTAGATCCAAGATTTTTTCCATGGTTTTGAGCAGGAAAGAGGTGAGACTTATCGGTCTGTAGTCTTTCGGTTGCATGTGACTGCATTTTCCTGCTTTTGGAAACAACACAACACGTGCTGTCCTCCAGGGTACAGGTACATATGCCAGTCTTAGACATGCTTTGAATATTGTTTCCAGCCATGGAGTGACTTTTTCTTTGGTCTTCTGCAGCATGGCTGGTATTATGCCATCTAGGCCAGGGGATTTATAGCCCTCGAAGGATTCTATGGCCCACTGGATTTTGCTTTGTGTTATTACGTTCCCAGGTATATCGTACACTGGGTTCGTGTGCACCGATTGTTGTGCATCTAGCGCATCTGTGCATCCGGGGAAGATCTCGCTTAGAAGGGCATTAGTCGCTTCCCCGCTGTTATTCGTCCATTGGCCATCGCTAGTTTTTAGTTGGCTCTGAATTGCCGGTTGGCTTGACAGAAGCTTCCTAAGTCTGGCGGTTTCCGTGATCTTTCCAATACCAGAGCAGAAGGATCTCCATGAGTTTCTCTTTGCTGTCTGGACCTTTTTCTTGAAGTCACTGAGCCTTGTCCTATATTCGTCCCATACAATATCTTCGTTTGCTTGTTTGGCTAGTTTGAAGATTTGTGCCCTCAATTGTGGGTTCCACCAGGGTGGTCTTTGTTTCCTCCTTGTTATTGAGGTCTTGCACGTGGCGTTAAAGGCCGAGGTTAGGTGGTGACAGAGAGTCTTCACGGACTTCTCAATATCCACCGTTGTTGAGATTGGTGTTGGGGATGGGAGTGTCCTTGTCACTTTGGTCTTGAATAAATCCCAGTTGGTGTTCCTGGGATTTTTGTACCGACTTTTTGTCACTGTGCACTCAAGTTTGACTTCGAACTGGATATACCTATGGTCAGAGAAGGAGGGTTTGCTGAGGACCCTCCATTCCGTGATTTCGGTATTTGTACCAGACGCGAGTGCTATATCTATAACGCTAGAAGATGTGGGACCTACGTAAGTGGGTTCCTCTCCTCTATTAGCGATCTTAATATTATACTTTAGGATGAAGTCTAAAAGTGACTCACCTTTGTTGTTAACGTCCTTGCATCCCCATAGGGTGTGATGGGCGTTGGCGTCGGCGCCAATCACTAGGGGTTGCCTCTTCTGGCTCACCTCCTGGATCAGACGCTCCGTCTCTTCTGTCGGCGATTCCCATCAAGAGTGGCTCGTCCCTGCATCCCTCTAGCGCTATCACCGTGATGTCGTCCGTGCTGTAATTAGTCATAAGGTAAGCATAGATGCCTTTTCTTACCAGAATTGCAGTTCTAGCTCTATTTACGGTAGTCGAATAGAAGATGGAGTAGTTGGTCGACCCTAGCCCGGCGATCTTGTTGCCCGAAGCGATCCAGGGCTCCTGGACTAGGGCCACGTCGACGGACTCCTCCTCCAGGGTCAGGAGGAGCTCCGCCGACGCCAACTTGCTCTTATGGAGATTTAGCTGAAGGATCCTTAGCTTCATGGCTAATTTCGGACTCCTTCAGCTTGGATGGGTTGGCTACAATGGTCAAGTCACCATCCTCCTCCGCTTCGTCCTCTATAGCGAGCCTGTTGGCCGCGTCTGTTAGTGCCTCGAGGTCTTTTTCGACCTCGCCGATCTCTAGCGTATTGGCATTTGTGTCATTCGGGTGGCGCTTCTTGAGTCGCAGATAGACGTTACCTACTCCCCACGCCATCTTCCCGAACCTCGGGTACAGCAGATCCTCGGCCTCCTTGTTGATCTGGAGGACCATTTGTTGGCCGTTGCCTTCCGGCTTGCCAACGTGGAGTACCGTCCAGTCAGTGGTAGGCACGTCCGGATTCTGCCATCTGAGCAGTTTGAGCGCCTGCTCCTTTGGTACGATCCTCGGGAAGAGTCAACTACCTCCAGGTAGTTTTGGCCACAGTATCAGTGACCCACTTTAGGGTGAGCTCATCTTTACAGCTCAGTATCTTGACCCCGTTGAGCCATCCCGCTCCATCAAAGGTGGTAGGCTGAGACCCCGGCTCCTCCATTCGCTTGAATAGGGCGTCCAGCAGCTTCAGCTCTACCATCTTCCATTTTTAGGGCGTTATTTTGCCTTGGGGGTTGCTGCGGTCAATGAGCGCGACGACTAGGTGCCGACGCGCCACATCGCTCGCCGTCTCCCTTTTCGGCAGTGGCTTTTTGGGGGTCTTGTCTGTTCTCTGGCGCGGCAGCTTGCTCACGGGCACATCCGCCTTATCGTGGTCTTCGGACCTCTGCCTTTTTGTGAGCAGCAGCTCCTCGACCTTATTGGCCGGTGGTAGCAGTCACGCCTTCCACCGACGTTTGGGCTGACATCCCAGCCCGAGTTGCATCCTTCGAGTTCCATCTTGCTTCATTGTTGGTTGATTTTATTCTTGGGAACCACCCCATAGCATTTTAGGCCTATCTGCCAGGCACCTCTGACCATGGCTTCGGACACAGCAGCACCAGACTTTTATAGTCCGCATGTTGCTGCGTCCTCGCCTTAGCTGGGCCGTGCATTGGCCCGAGCAACAGGACAGTGTCTGAATCTGTAGTTTGAGTCAATACACAGCCCATTGCCCAGCCGGCACCCTCGTGGAGGGTGCATTATGCGCCATTATTTATAGCTATTTTAATTTAATTGTCTTTCATATGAAAACATAGTAATGAAAATTTTTTTTATTTTTATTGAAATTTAATCAAATAATTTAATTTGATTGACTGTAACTTTTGTTTTGGTTTTCAGAATAAAATAAATAAACAAAATAAGAAATAATTAATAAATGAAAATTCGCACCCGCCTCAACCGGGAGTTGAACACACGAACTCTCTCCCAGCCGTCCGCCACTCTAACCACTCGGCCATTGCCTCACTTCTTGGCCCATCGGCAAAGCTGCATTGTGAACCAATTCTGTTACCATATAATGCAAAGACACTGTGTGTCTGACGCTAGATTCGAACTTCGGTATGCTTGTGTAAATTAGGTCTGCTTAATTATATATGTTCAAAGTGGGTTTAATTCGTATCATATCTCACTTATTTACAGTCAGATTTTAATGAAATTTTCACATAACGCCCGAGGCAAGGTATTTGTCATGTAAGATATACAACTTTGGTTGTTGTGTTAATATTGTAGTTTTTAAATAGTTATTACTGATTTACAGAGGCGGGAAGGGGCGTGTCCGAATTTTAAAAAAACTTTGACACACTGCAATATATACATATGTTGTCACAAAATTTGATGACTCTAGCTCTTATAGTTTCTGAGATCCAGGTGTTCATACAGACAGACAGACGGACAGACAGACATGGCTCAATCGACTCAGCTACTGATACTGATTCAGAATATATATAGTTTATGGGGTCGGAGATGCCTCCATCTGCCTGTTACGCACATTTCCGTTCCGACAAACACAATAGACCATGCATTTTTTTAAAATCCATGGCCTAAAAAATTATGAAATACAAAAGAATTTCTCACATGTTGATCGCGGCAGCAATCGAACTTCGAACACGTTCAATATCATTGGCCTTAGAGTCCGGGACATAGTTCACTCAGCCACTGAACACCTCTCTCAGTCGTCGAAAATGGTGAGACATTAGACAAAACGACAAGACGAAATGTGCATTCTTAGTTCGTGCCAAAAAATCAAGAAGCACATGTAATGAAATTTGGTACGCGCTAGAAATGCATACCTATATCTACTGCCTACGGTATACTCGTACTATGATAATCCACGGCCTTATACAGTCAGCTCCTGACTGTAGCGTTTGTATTTTTATAACCGAAACAGCTAGAGACTCATGTTCTCCTTTGATTGAATTTACTATATTTAGAGCATCAGCTTTACCGTCAAAGTCAGGTATAAGCTTTGATGCTGTATTTAGAAAATCAATATTGGACTGTGCCATTGTATTTTCTATTTTAAAGTTTTCTGGTATTTCTTGATAAGGGGTTTCAAGTAATGTTAATATAGCTGGAATTGTTAGGTTTAATAGGTCTTTATCTTCGATGTCGGTATATTTTTCTTCTTCTTCTTCTTCTTCCGACTCGGTGACCTCTAAATCAATTTCTTCTGGTTCTATTGATTCAGATTGTTCGTCTGCATCAATCGTTAAAGGGGTATTTAGTGTTGTTGGAATTGATATTTCCAAACTAAATTTCCTTTTAACTGCTATTAAGTTTAATCGAAATTTGATTAATAGTCTTGATAACTTAGACCAGTGTTCTGAATTAATTGTTTCTCTATGTTCGTATATTAGTCTTCGTGCTTCATTAAAGCAGTCGACTAATGTTGATGCATGTCTTTGAATTGTTTCTGCCTGTATAGGCCTGTTCGGTGATAAGCGTTTATATGACTTATCGAATTTAATTTTTATACCCTTCGACCATTGAAAATGGTCAAAAAAGGGTATATTAACTTTGTGCAAATGTATGTAACAGGCAGAAGGAGGCGTGGTAGACCCCACAAAGTATATATATTCTTGCTCAGGATCACTAGCCGAGTTGATTGAGCTATGTCTGTCTGTCTGGATGTCCGGATGTCCGTCTGACCAGATGAACACACAGATCTCAGCTATTATAAATAGTAGAGACACCAAATTTGGAATGAGTTCCAATGTACTCGGCGCAGATCAAGTTTATTTCAAATGTAAGGTGTCACGCCCACCGCCCCCACAAATCAATAATTTAATTTTTGAACTCAATTTGTAAGCGCTGAATAAAAGATACAACTTTTTGACTTTAACATATACTAAGCTGAATGAAATATCTACGTAGTCTCCAAATTACAATCCGATCGGATAATAATCACAGAAGTTATTTAAGAAAGTATGAGCATAAAACCAAGTGCTTCTGTCAGCTAACAAGGGAGACGGGAGAGCGCGAAGCGCGAACGCCATCTGTCGGGATTAATTTCAAAGCATGTGCATATGCATATGTGTATGAATTTAACAAACTACACGGGAACATAGGTCGACCTCTAAATCAATTTCTTCTGGTTCTATTGATTCAGATTGTTCGTCTGCATCAATCGTTAAAGGGGTATTTAGTGTTGTTGGAATTGATATTTCCAAACTAAATTTCCTTTTAACTGCTATTAAGTTTAATCGAAATTTGATTAATAGTCTTGATAACTTAGACCAGTGTTCTGAATTAATTGTTTCTCTATGTTCGTATATTAGTCTTCGTGCTTCATTAAAGCAGTCGACTAATGTTGATGCATGTCTTTGAATTGTTTCTGCCTGTATAGGCCTGACCAGATGAACACACAGATCTCAGCTATTATAAATAGTAGAGACACCAAATTTGGAATGAGTTCCAATGTACTCGGCGCAGATCAAGTTTATTTCAAATGTAAGGTGTCACGCCCACCGCCCCCACAAATCAATAATTTAATTTTTGAACTCAATTTGTAAGCGCTGAATAAAAGATACAACTTTTTGACTTTAACATATACTAAGCTGAATGAAATATCTACGTAGTCTCCAAATTACAATCCGATCGGATAATAATCACAGAAGTTATTTAAGAAAGTATGAGCATAAAACCAAGTGGTTCTGTCAGCTAACAAGGGAGACGGGAGAGCGCGAAGCGCGAACGCCATCTGTCGGGATTAATTTCAAAGCATGTGCATATGCATATGTGTATGAATTTAACAAACTACACGGGAACATAGGTCGAAGGGTATCCCACTGTCGCGTGCTGCGATATAAATTCTTGCTCATGATCACAAGCCGAGTCGATTGAGCCATGTCTGTCTGTCTGTCCGTCTGTCTGTGTGAACGCACAGATCACAGCTATTATAAAAGAGTTACCAAACTTGGCAGGAAGACTCCTGTGTACTATAAGCTGATCAAGTCTATTTCAAATGTTAGGTGCCACGCCCACCGCCCCCACAAATCAATAATTTAATTTTTGAACTCAATTTGTATAAAAGATACAACTTTCTGACTTTAACATATACTAAGCTGAATGAATTATCTACTTAGTCTCCAAATTACAATCCGATCGGACAATAATCACAGAAGTTATTTAAGAAAGTATGCGCATAAAACCAAGTGCTTCTGTCAGCTTACAAGGGAGGCGGGCAAGCGCAAAGCGCGAGCGCCATCTGTCGGGATTAATTTCAAAGCATGTGCATATGCATATGTGTATGAATTTAACAAATTAAACTACACGGGACCATATGTCGAAGGGTATCCCACTGTCGCGTTTTGCGCGACTGTTGCTCTCGTTAGGCCATGGATTTTAAAAAAATTCATGGTCTATTGTGTTTGTCGGAACGGAAATGTGCGTAACAGGCAGAAGGAGGCATCTCCGACCCCATAAACTATATATATTCTGAATCAGTATCAGTAGCCAAGTCGATTGAGCCATGTCTGTCTGTCCGACTGTCTGTCTGTCTGTCTATCTGTCTGTCTGTCTGTATGAACACCTGGATCTCAGAAACAGTAAGAGCTAGAGTCATCAAATTTTGTGACAACATACGTATATATTGCAGTGTCTCAAAGTTTTTTTAAAATTTGGACACGCCCCTTCCCGCCTCTGTAAATCAGTAATAACTATTTAAAAACTACAATATTAGCTCAACAACCAAAGTTGTACATCTTACATGACAAATACCTTGCCACGGGCGTTATGTGAAAATTTCATTAAAATCGGACTATAAATAAGTGAGATATGATACGAATAAAACTCACTTTGAACATAAGCAGACCTAATTTACGCAAGCATACCGAAGTTCAAATCTAGCGTCAGACACACAGCATTTTATTAAACTTTTTATTTGCATTGTATGGTAACAGAATTGGTTCACAATGCAGCTTTACCGATGGGCCAAGGAGTGAGGCAATGGCCGAGTGGTTAGAGTGGCGGACGGCTGGGAGAGAGTTCGTGTGTTCAACTCAACTCCCGGTTGAGGCGGGTGCGAATTTTCATTTTTTAATTATTTCTTATTTATTTTGTTTATTTATTTTATTCTAAAAACCAAAAGAAAAGTTACTGTCAATCAAATTAAATTATATAATTAAATTTCAATAAAAATAAAATTTTCATTATTCCATGAACAAAGTAATGAAAATTTTATTTTTATTGATTGTATATACATACATATGTACAATTTGATTTGCAGTTTCTGTTGTGTACTGACGAAAGAAAACTAAGTTTTAATTACATATCTTGCGTAACTAAAACGTAAAAATCGCCTACCGCCGCCACCCCTCTTTAATGTTTTTCAGCTTTTAATTTATTTAAAAAAAATTATGAAATACAAAAGATTTCACATGTTGATCGCGGCAGCAATCGAACCTCGAACACGCTTCAATATCATTGGCCTTAGCCTTAGAGTCCGGGACATAGTCCACTCAACCACTGAACATCTCTCGCAGTCGTCGAAAAATGTGAGATATTAGACAAAACGACAAGACGCAATATGCATTCTTAGTTCGTTATGAAGAAGCACATGTAATGAAATATGGTACGCGTTAGAAATGCATACCTATACCTATTGCCTACGGTATACTATGATAATCCATGGCCTTATACAGTCAGCTCCTGACTGTAGCGTTTGTATTTTTTTATATTATTTAACACGCATCAAAAAATACAAACGCTACAGTCAGGAGCTGACTGTATAAGGCCATGGATTACCATAGTATACCGTAGGCAATAAGTATAGGTACGCATTTCTAGCGCGTATCAAATTTCATTATATGTGCTTCTTCTTGATTTTTTTGGCACGAACTAAGAATGCAATTGCGTCTTGTCGATTTGTCTAATGTCTCACCATTTTCGACGACTACGAGACATGTTCAGTGGCTGAGTGGACTATGTCCCGGACTCTAAGGCGGCCAATGATATTGAGCGTGTTCGAGGTTCGATTGCTGCCGCGATAATTTTTAGGCCATGGATTTTAAAAAAATTCATGGTCTATTGTGTTTGTCGGAACGGAAATGTGCGTAACAGGCAGAAGGAGGCATCTCCATAAACTATATATATTCTGAATCAGTATCAGTAGCCGAGTCGATTGAGCCATGTCTGTCTGTCCGTCTGTCCGTCTGTCCGCGTGTCTGTCTGTCTGTCTGTATGAACACCTGGATCTCAGAAACTCAAATTTTTTGACAACATACGTATATATTGCAGTGTCTCAAAGTTTTTTTAAAATTTGGACACGCCCCTTCCCGCCTCTGTAAATCAGTAATAACTATTTAAAAACTACAATATTAGCTCAACAACCAAAGTTGTATATCCTACATGTCAAATACCTTGCCACGGGCGTTATGTGAAAATTTCATTAAAATCGGACTATAAATAAGTGAGATATAATACGAATTAAACTCAATTTGAACATTAGGTATACTTAAGCATACCTATTTTACGCAAGCATACCGTAGTTCGAATCTAGCGTCAGACACACAGTATTTTATTAAACTTTTTATTTGCATTGTATGGTAACAGAATTGGTTCACAATGCAGCTTTGCCGATGGGCTAAGGAGTGAGGCAATAGCCGAGTGGTTAGAGTGGCAGACGGCTGGGAGACAGTTCGTGTGTTCAACTCCCGGTTGAGGCGGGGCGGATTTTCATTATTTCTTATTTTATTTTGTTTATTTATTTTATTCTAAAAACCAAAAGAAAATTTACTGTCAATCAAATTAAATTATTTAATTAAATTCAATAAAAATAAAAAAAATGTTCATTACTTTGTTTTCATATGAAAGACAATCAAATTATAATAGCTATAAATAATATTAATTATTTATAATTAAAGTTAAGTATTTTTATATTATTTAGAACGCATACAAAAAACCCGAACTAATGCGTTCTTCAATGCCGTCACTCTTTCCGTATTTTGTCTGTAATAACTTTGCAAGTTCAGTAAGATTCCAATTGGATGTTACCAATTTTGTTTTGCTCTCAATATTTTGCAATTAGAATGATAGAAAATAACAGAGATCATAAGCCCTTGTAAAGTTATGAATGTGCGAGTGGGACGCCCATACATACATGTCTGCATATCCACATGTATGTATTGGCATCCCACTTCATCACACATTATTGCACGATTGTATATATGTACATACATAAATATGTACAATTAGTTTTGCAGTTGCTGTTGTGTACCGACGAAAGAAAACTAAGTTCTAATTACATACATTGCGTAACCAAAACTTAAAAATCGCCTACCGCCGTCGCCCCTCTTTAATGTTTTTGAGCTTTATAATTTATTTTAAAAAAATTATGAAATACAAAAGAATTTCACATGTTGATCGCGGCAGCAATCAAACCTCTAACACGCTCAATATCATTGGTCTTAGAGTCCGGGACATAGTCCACTCAGCCACTGAACATCTATCGCAGTTGTCGAAAATGGTGAGACATTAGACAAAACGACAAGACGCAATATGCATTTTTAGTTTGTGCAAAAAAAAATCAAGAAAAAGCACATGTAATGAAATTTGGTACGCGCTAAAATTGCATACCTATACCTATTGCCTACGGTATACTATGATAATCCATGGCCTTATACTGTAGCGTTTGTATTTTTTTTAAATAAATTAAAAGCTCAAAAACATTTAAGTGGCGCGGCGGCGGTAAGCGACTTTTAAGTTTTAGTTACGCAATATATGTAATTAGAACTTAGTTTTCTTTCGTCGGTACACAACAGCAACTGCAAATCTAATTGTACATATGTATGTATGTATATACAATCGTGCAATAATGTAAGTTGAAGTGGGACGCCAATACATACATGTGGATATGCAGACATGTACATATGTATGTATGGGCGTACCACTCGCCATTCATAACTTTACAAGGGCTAATGATCTCTGTTATTTTCTAGCAATTGCAAATAATTGCAAAATATTGAGAGCAAAACAAAATAAGAAACATCCAATTGGAATCTTACTGAACTTGCAAAGTCATAACAGACAAAATACGGAAAGAGTGACGGCATTGAAGAACGCATTAGTTCGCGTTTTTTTGATGAGTGCTGAATAATATAAAAATACTTAACTTTATTTATAAATAATTAATATTATTTATAGGTATTATAATTTGATTGTCTTTCATATGAAAACAAAGAAATGAATATTTTTTTAATTTTTATTGAAATTTAATTAAATAATTTAATTGGTTTGACTGTAACTTTTCTTTTAGATTATTAGAATAAAATAAATAAACAAAATAAAATAATAAATAAATAAAAATTCGCACCCGCCTCAACCGGGACTTGAACACACGCACTCTTTCGCAGCCGTCCGCCACTCTAACCACTTGGCTATTGCCTTACTACTTGGCTCATCAGCAAAACTGCATTGTGAACCAATTCTGTTACCATTCAATGCAAATAAAAAGTTTAATAAAATGCTGTGTGTCTGACGCTAGATTTGAACTTTGGTATGCTTGCGTAAATTAGGTATGGTTAAGTATATATGTTCAAAGTGAGTTTAATTCGTATTATATGTCACTTATTTATAGTCCGATTTAAATGAAATTTTCACATAACGCCCGTGGCAAGGTAATTGTCATGTAAGATATACAACTTTGGTTGTTGAGTTAATATTGAAGTTTTTAAATAGTTATTACTGATTTACAGAGGCGGGAAGGCACTGCAATATATACGTATGTTGTCACAAAATTTGATGACTCTAGCTCTTATAGTTTCTGAGATCCAGGTGTTCATACAGACAGACAGACAGACATGGCTCAATCGACTCGGCTACTGATACTGATTCAGAATATATATAGTTTATGGGGTCGGAGATGCCTCCTTCTGCCTGTTACGCACATTTCCGTTCCGACAAACACAATAGACCATGAATTTTTTTAAAATCCATGGCCTAAAAAACGCGAACTAATGCGTTCTTCAATGCCGTCACTCTTTCCGTATTTTGTCTGTTATGACTTTGCAAGTTCAGTGAGATTCCAATTGGATGTTTCTCTCAATATTTTGCAATTGGAATGCTAGAAAATACCAGAGATAGATCATAAGCCCTTGTAAAGTTATGAATGTGAGAGTGGCACGCCCATACATACATGTCTGCATATCCACCAGTATGTATTGGCGTCCCAATTATTGCACGATTGTATATATGTACTTACATAAATATGTACAATTAGTTTTGCAGTTGCTGTTGTGTACCGACGAAAGAAAACTAAGTTCTACTTACATATATTGCGTAACTAAAACTTAAAAGTCGCTTACCGCCGCCGCCCCACTTAAATGTTTTTGAGCTTTTAATTTATTTAAAAAAAATTATGAAATACAAAAGAATTTAACATGTTGATCGCGGCAGCAATCGAACCTCGAACACGCTCAATATCATTGGTCGCCTTAGACTCCGGGACATTGTCCACTCAGGCACTGAACATGTCTCGTAGTCGTCGAAAATGGTGAGACATTAGACAAAACGACAAGACGCAATATGCATTCTTAGTTCGTGCCAAAAAAATCAAGAAGCAGCACATATAATGAAATTTGGTACGCGCTAGAAATGCATACCTATACTTATTGCCTACGGTATACTATGGTAATCCATGGCCTTATACAGTCAGCTGCTGACTGTAGCGTTTGTATTTTTAGGCCATGGATTTTAAAAAAAATTCAATTTTAGGCCATGGATTTTAAAAAAATTCATGGTCTATTGTGTTTGTCAGAACGGAAATGTGCGTAACAAGCAGAAGGAGGCATCTCCGACCCCATAAACTATATATATTCTGAATCAGTATCCGTAGCCGAGTCGATTGAGCCATGTCTGTCTGTCCGTCTGTCTGTCTGACCGTCTGTCTGTCTGTATGAACACCTGGATCTCGGAAACTATAAGAGCTAGAGTCATCAAATTTTGTGACAACATACGTATATATTGCAGTGTCTCAAAGTTTTTTTTAAATTTGGACACGCCCCTTCCCGCCTCTATAAATCCGTAATAACTATTTTAAAATCACAATATTAGCTCAACAACCAAAGTTGTATATCCTACATATCAAATACCTTGCCACGGGCGTTATGTGAAAATTTCATTTAAATCGAACTATAAATAAGTGACATATAATACGAATTAAACTCACTTTGAACATATATGTATACTTAAGCATACCTAATTTACTCAAGCATACCGAAGTTCAAATCTAGCGTCAGAAACACAGCATTTTATTAAACTTTTTATATGCATTGTATGGTAGCAGAATTGGCTCACAATGCAGTTTTGCCGATGGGTTACAGAGTGAGGCAATAGCCGAGTGGTTAGAGCGGCGGACGGCTGCGAGATAGTGCGTGTGTTCAACTCCCGGTTGAGGGGGTGCGGGTGCGAATTTTTATTTATTTATTATTTTATTTTGTTTATTTATTTTATTATAATAATCTAAAAGAAAAGTTACAGTCAAGCAAATTAAATTATTTAATTAAATTTCAATAAAAATTAAAAAAATATTCATTTCTTTGTTTTCATATGAAAGACAATCAAATTATAATACCTATAAATAATATTAATTATTTATAAATAAAGTTAAGTATTTTTATATTATTCAGCACTCATCATTTTGTCTGTTTCAAATATTTCAAAATTTTCAAATTTTTCAAAATTTTCAAAATTTTCAAAATTACAAATTTCAAAATTTTACTAATTTTCAAAATTTTCAAATTTTTTAAAATTTTCAAAATTTTCAAAATTTTCAAATTTTTCAAAATTTTCAAAATTTTCAAAATTTTCAAAATTTTCAAAATTTTCAAAAATTTTCAAAATTTTCAATAATTTTCAAAATTTTCAAATTTCAAATTCTTAAAATTTTCAAATTTTTCAAAATTTTCAAAATTTTCAAAATTTTCAAAATTTTCAAAATTTTCAAATTTTTTTCAAAATTTTCAAAATTTTCAAAATTTTCAAAATTTTCAAATTTTTTAAATTTTCAAAATTTTCAAAATTTTCAATAATTTCAAGTTTTTCAAATTTTCAAAATTTTCAAAATTTTCAAAATTTTCAAAATTTTCAAAATTTTTAAAATTTTCAAAATTTTCAAAATTTTCAAAATTTTCAAAATTTTCAAAATTTTCAAAATTTTCAAAATTTTCAAAATTTTAAAAATTTCAAAATTTTCAAAATTTTCAAAATTTTCAAAATTTTCAAATTTTTCAAAATTTTCCAAATTTTCAAAATTTTTTAAATTTTCAAAATTTTCAAAATTTTCAAAATTTTTAAAATTTTCAAAATTTTCAAAATTTTCAAAATTTTCAAAATTTTCAAAATTTTTAAATTTTCAAAATTTTTAAAATTTTCAAAATTTTCAAAATTTTTAAAATTTTCAAAATTTCAAATTTCAAAATTTTACAAATTTTCAAAATTTTCAAATTTTTCAAAATTTTCAAAATTTTCAAAATTTTCAAAATTTTCAAAATTTTCAAAATTTTCAAAATTTTCAAAATTTTCAAAATTTTCAAAATTTTCAAAATTTTCAAAATTTTCAAATTTTTAAAATTTTCAAAATTTTCAAAATTTTCAAAATTTTCAAAATTTTTCAAATTTCAAATTCGTAAATTTTCAAAATTTTCAAAATTTTCAAAATTTTCAAAATTTTCAAAATTTTCAAAATTTTCAAAATTTTCAAAATTTTTAAAATTTTCAAAATTTTCAAAATTTTCAAAATTTTCAAAATTTTCAAAATTTTCAAAATTTTCAAAAATTTCAAAATTTTTAAAATTTTCAAATTTTTTTAAATTTTCAAAATTTTCAAAATTTTCAAAATTTTCAAAATTTACAAATTTCAAAATTTTACAAATTTTCAAAATTTTCAAATTTTTCAAAATTTTCAAAATTTTTCAAAATTTTTCAAAATTTTCAAAATTTTCAAAATTTTCAAAATTTTCAAAATTTTCAAAATTTTCAAAATTTTTAAAATTTTCAAAATTTTCAAAATTTTCAAAATTTTCAAAATTTTCAAAATTTTCAAATTTTTTTTTCAAATTTTTCAAAATTTTCAAAATTTTCAAAATTTTCAAAATTTTCAAAATTTTTAAATTTTCAAATTTTCAAAATTTTCAAAATTTTCAAAAATTTCAAAATTTTTAAATTTCAAATTTTTTAAAATTTTAAAATTTTTCAAAATTTTCAAAATTTTCAAAATTACAAATTTCAAAATTTTCAAATTTTCGAAAATTTCAAAATTTTACAAATTTTTCAAAAATTTTTCAAAATTTTGCAATTTCAAAATTTTAAAATTGATGTTTTTCAAAATTTTTCAAAATTGGAATTCTGAAAATTCAAGATTCATAATTTTCAAATTTTTAATGAAAATTTTAAAATTTTCAAAATTCTGCATTTCCAAAATTTTCAAAAATTTTCAAAATTTTCAAAATTTTCAAAATTTTCAAAATTTTCAAATTTTTCAAAATTTTCAAAATTTTCAAAATTTTCAAAATTTTCAAAATTTTCAAAATTTTCAAAATTTTTGAACTTTCAAAATTTTTTTCAAAATTTTCAAATAAAAATTTTCAAAATTTTCAAAATTTTCAAAATTTTCAAAATTTTCAAAATTTTCAAAATTTTCAAATTTTTCAAAATTTTCAAAATTTTCAAAATTTCAAATTTTCAAAATTTTCAAAATTTTCAAAATTTTCAAAATTTTCAAAATTTTCAAAATTTTCAAAATTTTCAAAATTTTCAAAATTTTCAAAATTTTCAAAATTTTCAAAATTTTCAAAATTTTCAAAATTTTCAAAATTTTCAAAATTTTCAAAATTTTCAAAATTTTTCAAAATTTTCCAAAATTTTCAAAAATTTTCAAAATTTTCAAAATTTTCAAAATTTTCAAAATTTTTCAAAATTTTTAAAATTTTCAAAAATTTTCAAAATTTTCAAAATTTTCAAAATTTTCAAAATTTTCAAAATTTTCAAAATTTTCAAAATTTTTCAAAATTTTCAAAATTTTCAAAATTTTCAAAATTTTCAAAATTTTCAAAATTTTCAAAATTTTCAAAATTTTCAAAATTTTCAAAATTTTCAAAATTTTTAAAATTTTTCAAAATTTTTCAAACTTTCTAAAATTTTCAAAATTTTCAAAATTTTCAAAATTTTCAAAATTTTCAAAATTTTCAAAATTTTTTTAAAATTTTCAAAATTTTCAAAATTTTCAAAATTTTCAAAAATTTTCAAAATTTTCAAAATTTTCAAAATTTTCAAAATTTTCAAAATTTTCAAAATTTTCAAAATTTTCAAAATTTTCAAAATTTTCAAAATTTTCAAAATTTTCAAAATTTTCAAAATTTTCAAAATTTTAAAATTTTCAAAATTTTCAAATCTCAAAATTTTCAAAATTTTTTAAAATTTTCAAAATTTTTCAAAATTTTCAAAATTTTCAAAATTTTCAAAATTTTCAAAATTTTCAAAATTTTCAAAATTTTCAAAATTTTCAAAATTTTCAAATTTTTCAAATTTTTCAAAATTTTCAAAATTTTCAAAATTTTCAAAATTTTCAAAATTTTCAAAATTTTCAAAATTTTCAAAATTTTCAAAATTTTCAAAATTTTCAAAATTTTCAAAATTTTCAAAATTTTCAAAATTTTCAAAATTTTCAAAATTTTTAATAAAATTTTAAAAATTTCAAAATTTTTTTTGTTTTTCAAAAATTTTCAAAATTTTCAAAATTTTCAAAATTTTCTAAAATTTTCAAAATTTTCAAAATTTTTCAAAATTTTCAAAATTTTCAAAATTTTCAAAATTTTTCAAAATTTTCAAAATTTTCAAAATTTTCAAATTTTTTTCAAAATTTTCAAATTTTTCAAAATTTTCAAATTTTTCAAAATTTTCAAAATTTTCAAAATTTTCAAAATTTTCAAAATTTTCAAAATTTTCAAAATTTTCAAAATTTTCAAAATTTTCAAAATTTTCAAAATTTTCAAAATTTTCAAAATTTTCAAAATTTTCAAAATTTTCAAAATTTTCAAAATTTTCAAAATTTTCAAAATTTTCAAAATTTTCAAAATTTTCAAAATTTTCAAAATTTTCAAAATTTTCAAAATTTTCAAAATTTTCAAAATTTTCAAAATTTTCAAAATTTTTCAAATTTTCAAAATTTTCAAAATTTTCAAAATTTTCAAAATTTTCAAAATTTTCAAAATTTTCAAAATTTTCAAAATTTTCAAAATTTTCAAAATTTTTAAAATTTTCAAAATTTTCAAATTTTCAAAATTTTCAAAATTTTCAAAATTTTCAAAATTTTCAAAATTTTCAAAATTTTTAAATTTTCAAAATTTTCAAAATTTTCAAAAATTTTCAAAATTTTTCAAAATTTTCAAAATTTTCAAAATTTTCAAAATTTTCAAAATTTTCAAAATTTTCAAAATTTTCAAAATTTTCAAAATTTTTAAATTTTCAAAATTTTCAAACTTTCAAAATTTTCAAATTTTTCAAATTTTTCAAATTTTCAAAATTTTCAAAATTTTCAAAATTTTCAAAATTTTCAAAATTTTCAAAATTTTCAAAAATTTTCAAAATTTTCAAAATTTTCAAAATTTTCAAAATTTTCAAAATTTTCAAAATTTCAAAATTTTCAAAATTTTCAAAATTTTCAAAATTTTCAAAATTTTCAAAATTTTCAAAAATTTTCAAAATTTTCAAAATTTTCAAAATTTTCAAAATTTTCAAAATTTTCAAAATTTTCAAAATTTTCAAAATTTTCAAAATTTTCAAAATTTTCAAAATTTTCAAAATTTTTCAAAATTTTCAAAATTTTCAAAATTTTCAAAATTTTCAAAATTTTCAAAATTTTCAAAATCTTCAAAATTTTCAAAAATTTCAAATTTTCAAAATTTTCAAAATTTTCAAAATTTTCAAAATTTTCAAAATTTTCAAAATTTTCAAATTTTTTCAAAATTTTCAAAATTTTCAAAATTTTCAAAATTTTCAAATTTTTCAAAATTTTCAAAATTTCCAAAATTTTCAAAATTTTCAAAATTTTCAAAATTTCATTCAAAATTTTCAAAATTTTCAAAATTTTCAAAATTTTCAAAATTTTCAAAATTTTCAAAATTTTCAAAATTTTCAAAATTTTCAAAATTTTCAAAATTTTTAAAATTTTCAAAATTTTCAAAATTTTCAAAATTTTCAAAATTTTCAAAATTTTCAAAATTTTCAAAATTTTCAAAATTTTTAAATTTTCAAAATTTTCAAAATTTTCAAAATTTTTTTCAAAATTTTCAAAATTTTCAAAATTTTCAAATTTTTCAAAATTTTCAAAATTTTCAAAATTTTCAAAATTTTCAAAATTTTCAAAATTTTCAAAATTTTTCAAAATTTTTTAAAATTTTCAAAATTTTTAAATTTCCAAATTTTCAAAATTTTCAAAATTTTTAAAATTTTCAAAATTTTTAAAATTTTCAAAATTTTCAAAATTTTCAAAATTTTCAAAATTTTCAAAATTTTCAAATTCTTCAAAATTTTCAAATTCTTCAAAATTTTCAAAATTTTCAAAATTTTCAAAATTTTTAAAATTTTCAAAATTTTCAAAATTTTCAAAACTTCCAAAATTTTCAAAATTTTCAAAATTTTCAAAATTTTCAAAATTTTCAAAATTTTCAAAATTTTCAAAATTTTCAAAATTTTCAAAATTTTTAAATTTTCAAAATTTTTTAAAATTTTCAAAATTTTCAAAATTTTCAAAATTTTCAAAATTTTCAAATTTCAAAATTTTCAAAATTTTCAAAATTTTCAAATTTTTCAAAATTTTCAAATTTTTCAAAATTTTTCAAAATTTTCAAAATTTTCAAATATTTTCAAATTTTTCAAAATTTTCAAAATTTTTAAAATTTTCAAAATTTTCAAAATTTTCAAAATTTTCAAAATTTTCAAAATTTTCAAATTTTTCAAAATTTTCAAAATTTTCAAAATTTTCAAAATTTTCAAAATTTTTATTTCAAATTTTTTTTAAAATTTTAAAATTTTTCAAAATTTTCAAAATTTTCAAAATTTACAAATTTCAAAATTTTACAAATTTTCGAAAATTTCAAATTTTTCAAATTTTTCAAATTTTTCAAAATTTTGCAAGTTCAGTAAGATTCGAATTGGATGTTGCTCTCAATATTTTGCAATTGGAGTGCTAGAAAATAGCAGAGATAGATCATAAGCCCTTGTAAAGTTATGAATGTGCGAGTGGGACGGCCATACATACATGTCTGCATATCCACATGTACATATGTATTGGCATCCCACTTCAACACACATTATTGCACGATTGTATATATGTACATACATAAATATGTACAATTAGTTTTGCAGTTGCTGTTGTGTTGAAAGAAAACTAAGTTCTAATTACATACATTGCGTAACTAAAACTTAAAAATCGCCTACCGCCGTCGCCCCTCTTTAATGTTTTTGAGCTTTTAATTTATTTTAAAAAAATTATGAAATACAAAAGAATTTCACATGTTGATCGCGGCAGCAATCGAACCTCGAACACGCTCAATATCATTGGTCGCCTTAGAATCCGGGACATAGTCCACTCAGGCACTGAACATGTCTCGTAGTCGTCGAAAATGGTGAGACATTAGACAAAACGACAAGACGCAATATGCATTCTTAGTTCGTGCCAAAAAAATCAAGAAGCAGCACATATAATGAAATTTGGTACGCGCTAGAAATGCATACCTATACTTATTGCCTACGGTATACTATGGTAATCCATGGCCTTATACAGTCAGCTGCTGACTGTAGCGTTTGTATTTTTAGGCCATGGATTTTAAAAAAATTCATGGTCTATTGTGTTTGTCAGAACGGAAATGTGCATAACAGGCAGAAGGAGGCATCTCCGACCCCATAAACTATATATATTCTGAATCAGTATCAGTAGCCGAGTCGATTGAGCCATGTCTGTCTGTCTGTATGAACACCTGGATCTCAGAAACTGTAAGAGCTAGAGTCATCAAATTTTGTGACAACATACGTATATATTGCAGTGTCTCAAAGTTTTTTTAAAATTTGGACACGCTCCTTCCCGCCTCTATAAATCAGTAATAACTATCTAAAAATCACAATATTAGCTCAACAACCAAAGTTGTATATCTTACATGTCAAATACCTTGCCACGGGCGTTATGTGAAAATTTCATTTAAATCGGACTATAAATAAGTGAAATATAATACGAATTAAACTCACTTTGAACATACATATATACTAATGCATACCTAATTTACGCAAGCGTCAGACACACAGCATTTTATTAAACTTTTTATTTGCATTGTATGGTAACTGAATTGGTTCACAATGCAGTTTTGCCGATGGGCCAAGGAGTGAGGTAATAGCCGAGTGGTTAGAGTGGCGGACGGCTCCGAGAGAGTGCGTGTGTTCAACTCCCGGTTGAGGCGGGTGCGAATTTTTATTTATTAATTATTTATTATTTTATTTTGTTTATTTATTTTATTCTAATAATCTAAAAGAAAAGTTACAGTCAAACAAATTAAATTATTTAATTAAATATCAATAAAAATTAAAAAAATATTCATTACTTTGTTTTCATATGAAAGACAATCAAATTATAATACCTATAAATAATATTAATTATTTATAAATAAAGTTAAGTATTTTTATATTATTCAGCACGCATCAAAAAAACGCGAACTAATGCGTTCTTCAATGCCGTCACTCTTTCCGTATTTTGTCTGTTATGACTTTGCAAGTTCAGTAAGATTCCAATTGGATGTTTCTTATTTTCTTTTGCTCTCAATATTTTGCAATTATTTGCAATTACTAGAAAATAACAGAGATCATTAGCCCTTGTAAAGTTATGAATGTGCGAGTGGGACGCCCATACATACACGTCTGCATATCCACATGTATGTATTGGCGTCCCACTTTAACATATATTATTGCACGATTGTATATACATACATACATATGTACAATTAGATTTGCAGTTGCTGTTGTGTACCGACGAAAGAAAACTAAGTTCTAATTACATATATTGCGGACGCACAACTGCGTTACATCGAGAATCTCACGCCCACCAGCACAAAAAACTCATTGTGGAAAGCCCACAGGAATCTGCAGGCACCAGCAGAAACTGTCATACCCCTCCGTAACTCTACCGGAAACTGGTCTCGTAGTGACATGGACAGAGCAAGAGTCTTCGCTGATCATCTCAAAAACGTATTCCAACCAAATCCAGCCACTAACTCATTTACTCTCCCACCCTTAACTGCATCTGACTTAGCACCACAAGATCCCATAGAATTCCGGCCAAGCGAAATAACGAAAGTCATTAAAGAGCAACTGAAGACTGGAAAATCGCCTGGCTTCGATTTAATAACCGCGAAAATGATCATCGAGCTTCCAATGTGTGCAGTTCTACAAATCTGCCTACTCTTCAACGCTATTACCAAAATTGGATACTTTCCTCAAAAGTGGAAGAAATCAGTTATAGTTATGATCCCTAAGCCTGGGAAAGACAAAACACAGCCATCATCATACAGGCCAATAAGCCTACTTACTTGTCTCTCCAAGTTATTTGAAAAAGTACTGCTGCTACGAATCAGTCCCCATCTTAAAAGACACGACACACTCCCATCGCACCAATTTGGTTTTCGGGCAAAACATGGAGCTATTGAACAGGTTAACCGCATCACAACAGAAATTCGCACTGCTTTTGAGCATCGTGAATATTGTACAGCTTTATTCTTAGACGTTGCACAAGCATTCGATAGAGTATGGTTGGATGGACTTATGTTTAAAATAATCAAACTGCTGCCTCAAAACTTACATAAGCTTCTAAAGTCTTACTTATACCAAAGAGTGTTCGCGGTTAGATGTAGTTCAAGCACTTCAAGCGATTGTACTATAGAAGCTGGAGTGCCCCAAGGAAGTGTATTAGGTCCAATTCTATACACCCTATACACGGCGGACATCCCAACAGACTACCAGCTAACAATATCCACATTCGCTGATGACACTGCAATACTGAGTCGATCCAGATGCCCAGTAAAAGCTACGATGCAACTAGCACGGTATTTAACATGTGTAGAGAATTGGCTTGCAGATTGGCGCATATGAGTAAACGTACAAAAATGCAAACAGGTTACGTTTACCCTTAACAAACAGATCTGCCCGCCCTTGGTTATGAACCACACGCGCATCTCACAAGCCGATGACGTAACATACTTAGGTATTTATCTGGACAAGCGGCTCACCTGGCGGAAACACATAGAGGCCAAGACGACGCACCTGAGACTAAAAGCAAAGGATCTACACTGGCTTATAAACGTTCGGTCTCCCCTAAGCCTGGAGTACAAAGTCCTTTTGTATATCTATGTTCTTAAACCCATATGGACCTATGGGTCCGAGCTATGGGGCAATGCATCGAGAAGCAACATCGACATCGTACAGCGAGCACAGTCTAGGATTCTGAGAATCATAACTGGAGCTCCATGGTATCTCCGGAACGAGAATATACACAAAGACCTACAAATAAAACTTGTCATTGAGACAATAACAGAGAGAAAAGTAAAATACAAGGAAAAACTACGCTCACATCCAAATCCCCTTGCAAGAAAACTTCTTCGAGTATGCAGCCAAAGACGATTGCACCGCAACGATCAACCAGCCCAGCGTTAAATTTGTTAGGCCACATAGCACAAATCATCTCATAAAATGATAATTAGCTAGCTTAGAATAAGATTTGAAAACTTATTGTTAGTCTCTTAAGTAAAAGGGAAGATTCAATAAATAAGAAAAAAAATTGGAAAAAAAAAAAAAAAACATATATTGCGTAACTAAAACTTAAAAATCGCTTACAGCCGCCGCCCCAGTTAAATGTTTTTGAGCTTTTAATTTATTTAAAAAAAATTATGAAATACAAAAGAATTTCACATGTTGATCGCGGCAGCAATCGAACCTCGAACACGCTCAATGTCATTGGCCGGAACATAGTCCACTCAGCCACTGAACATGTCACGTAGTCGTCGTGGTGAAACATTAGACAAAACGACAAGACGCCAAAAAAATCAAGAAGAAGTCTATATGAAATTTGGTACGCGCTAGAAATGCATACCTATACTTATTGCCTACGGTATACTGTGGTAATCCATGGCCTTATACAGTCAGCTCCTGACTGTAGCGTTTGTATTTTTGTATTTATAAAAATACAAACATACCTCTCAGTGTAAAGTACATGCTACACCTACACCTACTTTTTATTCACACACACACACACACACACACACTTTCACACACCTGCTATAATGGATTGATCACGGCGATGACGGCTAATGTAAACAAATGGGAGCTGGGACACCGCATCATTATAAATATGATGAAACGAGTCCGTGCCGAAGAGATGTCCAACAGAGCTGGCAACTAAAACACAGAAGGAGTGTTCCTGTGAGGTGGCGGGATAAGAATACCACCGCAGCGTACCCGGCTTGTCGTAAAAGGCGACTAAAGGGTGGATGGAGACGCGCTACATGGCCAATATCTCAGGAAGGGAGAGCGACCTGGCTTCACATCCTGCTCATCGAAGTCTTACCTTGACTGGCAGTTCCGGTGAGCGTTTACAGGACTGAGGAGCATACGGAGGTTTTTGTTTTAGTACGTAGGCATAATCCCACTAGGGGTTATGAATCGTGCATGCCACCTACGGACGGTAGGTGGTATCTTTAGAAGATTTTAATTTTCCTCCGTAAGGCGATACGAAAAAAAAAAAAAAAACAACACCTGCTATAATAAATTCTTAAATTTTTCCCAATCTCAAAATAAAAAGAGTGCTAAAATAGAAAAACTAAAAAAGGCTAAATTTTCAATAAAAATATTGCTAAATTCTAAAAAACTATATTGCACTAAAAGAATAACAAAAATACAAACGCTACAGTCAGGAGCTGACTGTATAAGGCCATGGATTACACAACCCCACAAAAAAAAAGTTTGTCATGATCTGGGTATGCAGCATATGCAGTTATATGTATTTTGGGTCGCTGAATCCGAATCCGGGGTCAGAAATTCTCCATCACGTCTGGATTTCGACTTAATCTCAAAAAACTGAAAAACCTTTGGATATCTCCCAAAAGATATAGAATCGTGATCTGGCCATGCGATATATGTTTTAACATGTATTTCGTCCTTCTAAATCCGAATCCGAAGTCAAATTTTACATACCACGTCTGACTTTTGACTTAACCTCAAAAAACACGAAAAATTTTTAAAGTCCCAAAAAATAATGGGGGGTCATGATCAGGTCATGCGATATAAGTTTCTATATGTTTATAGACCTTTCGAATCCGAATCCAATATCAAAACCAGCCACTCACGTCTGAATTTTAACTTAACCTAAAAAAATTTTGAAAAACTTTCAAAATTTTGAAATTTTTTGATAATTTATGTTGGCATTTATGCAAATATGTATTATAACATATCTAATTTATGTTTTTTATTAGTTAAAATACAGTTTTGAAGCAAACATTTATTACTCATATGAATCTATTGCGAATACAGATAAAACAATGCTCAAAAGATAGTATACCAACAAAAAAGCTTTTTTTATATTAAATTTAAATACACCCTAATCTAATGTAAAAAAAAAAATAAAAATGTTGGAAGTTTTTAAAAAAAATTTTAGGTTAGGTTAAAATTCTGACGTGATAGGCTGGTTTTTTTTTTCGGATTCGGATTTGGAAGGTCCAAAAACATATAGAAGCGTATATCGCATGACCCGATCATGACCCCCCATTATTTTTTGGGACTTTACAAATTTTTCATGTTTTTTGAGGTTAAGTCGAAACTCAGACAAGCTATGTAAATTTTGACTTCGGATTCAGACTTAGAAGGACAAAATACATTTTAAAACATATATCGCATGTCCAGATCACGATTCTATATCTTTAGGGAGATAACCAAAGGTTTTTCAGTTTTTTGTGGTTATGTCGAAGTCCAGACATGATGGTGAAATTCTGACCTCGGATTCGGATTCAGCGACCCAAAATACATATAACTGCATATGCCGCATACCCAGATCATGACAAACTTTTTTTTTGTGGGGTTGTGTTACCATAGTATACCGTAGGCAATAAGTATAGGTATGCATTTCTAGCGCGTACCAAATTTCATTATATGTTTTTGATTTTTTTGGCACGAACTAAGAATGCATATTGCGTCTTGTCGTTTTGTCTAATGTCTCACCATTTTCGACGACTACGAGACATGTTCAGTGGCTAAGTGGACTATGTCCCGGACTCTAAGGCGGCCAATGATATTGAGCGTGTACGAGGTTCGATTGCTGCTGCGATCAACATGTGAAATTCTTTTGTATTTCATAATTTTTTTCAAATAAATTAAAAGCTCAAGAACATTTAAGTGGGGCGGCGGCGGTAAGCGACTTTTAAGTTTTAGTTACGAAATATATGTAATTAGAACTTAGTTTTCTTTCGTCGGTACACAACAGCAACTGCAAATCTAATTGTACATATGTATGTATATACAATCCCTTTCAAGAATAACCGAGGTAAACGATCTAGGTATTCTCTTTGATCATAGATTGAAATTTGATCGTCACATTGCGCAAATTGTCAATAAGGCATTTCGAGTACTTGGTTTCATAAAAAGATGGGCCAAAGAATTTAGAGATCCTTATACGACAAAATTACTTTACACTTCTCTTGTCCATCCAATTCTTGAATATGGTTCTTGCGTGTGGTCGCCGCAATATCAGATTCACCAAGATAGAATTGAGTCTGTTCAAAAGCAATTTTTACTTTTCGCTTTGCGTAGTTTCAACTGGGTACCAGGTGTAGACTTTGTGAGGACTCAAAATTGTGAGTCCCACAAAAACTTTTTTCTTATTTATTATCTCATTCTTAACTTAATGAAACACCCAACGAAGGGTATCTGATAGGCAGGTTACACCGAAGCTAGAAAACCGATACGCCCCATAACAACAATTATAGGGTATATAGACTCGCTCACCGAAAAACCCACCACCGTTTAAAAATTAAAGAGAAAGCATTATTAAAGAAATATAAAAAAGATAAAGAGAACGCAGAAGTTGATTTACTTGATGCTGAACTGGCCCTGCTTGACAATTTCGAATAAACAAAAGAATTTACTAGAGAATTGTTTAAAATTGCATATTAATTTGTAAAAAACGATAGAAAATAGTTATTAAATGTATAAAATGTATTAAATGTATAAAATGTATAAAATGTATAAAATGTTTAAGATTGTATTACGAATAAAAACAAATGTTAATAATATATATATATAGTGACATATGCACATACATAATGACATATGCACATCAGTAACAGACTCACACGACACTATACAAACTCCACTTAAATTACAACGCCTTATGCAAAAGAATTGTCGTAAACATCTTACTCAGCAAAAGTATCCGCGCGCATGCAGTCGCATAGCGATTCTACATGATCATATTATACACACAAACATAAAACATACATACTCTATTTAATAAACATATCTACAGTTTAAAGCTTACAGTTGTCTAAGCCGGTTAACACCTGGTCAGTGGTTGTTCGTGGCAAAAATGCCGGTGCGAGCGCCAAAGACGTGGCTGACAAGGTAATGAAGGAGGTTGGGCCGTCCCTTGGTGTGCGGGTGCACGAAGTGAAGCCGTTGCGGGATGGTGGTGTGATTATTCGCACCCCATCTCTGGCTGATCGTGTGAAGTTGACGACTAATGAAAAGTTTGCCGAAGTTGGACTGAGTGTTGCTGTGAATGAGAAGCCCAAGCCTCGAGCTGTTGTTCAGGGCTTGAATAAGCGTGTAAGTTGTGATGATTTTATGGCTGAGCTGTATGAGAATAATCTGAATTATAAGATGCCGCACGAGGAGTTCAAATCCGATTTTCGTGTTGTCACTAAGCCTTGGGATGCTGATGATAGTGTTGCGAATGTAGTACTTGAAGGAACGGTTACTGCCATAGACTATATTGGCCAGTGTGACTCAAAAGAGCCCCCACATTTTTGTATATATATTTTTCTTATTTTTAGTATGTAATCCTAGAATTAATTTTATTCCTTTTCTTTTAGAATAAGTAACTGTAAGTATATTTAATATTACATTTATCCCAATGAAGGGAACTTTTTCAGTTTAAACAAAAGCTGTGTTTAAGTTACGGGTTAGTCGAAACGACCGCAGAGAGTAGGGCAAATACAGAGTATATGCTAGAACCTTCCGCGCAGCAGCAAAACACCAGCAGAGAGAGCCCAGCAGCACACCAGCATGGAGAGCGCGACAGAACACAGCCGAGAGAGAGCAGCAGAACACCGGCAGAAAGAGCGCAGCAGAACACCAGCAGAGGGAGCCCAGCAGCACACCAGCATGGAGAGAGCGAGAGCAAAACACCGGCAGAAAGAGCGCAGCAGAACACCAGCAGAGGGAGCGCAACAGAACACCGGCATGGAGAGGGCGGCTGAACCAAGCCGAGAGAGTGCAGCACGCCAGCAGATGGAACGCAGCAGAACGCAGGCAGAGAGAGCGGAGCAGAACAACAGCTGAAGGAGCGCGACAGAACACCTGCAATACAGTGGAATCTCTGGAACAGCCGCAAGTCGGTGATCTCTGTAGTTGGCGGTCGATACCCGGCTCCGAGGTCAACCGAGAAGCGGAGGCGGCCACTAGTTGCACGTCAATAGCTTCTGCACGTCGTACGTGGCGGATCCAGCCGGCCACGCCGTCTGGGAGAACAGCATGTGTTCACCTTTTAATGACCCCCATCTCAGTAGTCCACTTTCTTTCGTTCGTCTCGGGTCTCAGTTATTTACAAATTTTCCTGTAAAGGGGCTCTGGCGCGATTGAGCTCACCTCAGCCCGAGACACTACCTTACAGGTGACGCCCGAGCAGGGACCCTGAGATAAAAAAAGACGAAATTTTGAAGGTTATAGGTGGCTTAAAGAACCACGAGGCCGACTGGGGAGTCAAGGGAATGGGGTTGTTAAGGCGGAACACGTGGCCTGGCAGCAGGCACGTGTAGCGCGTACCCAACAGATAACGCGCGGAAGGAGCGGAGATCAGTGTAGGAGAAGAAGAAGAAGATGGACCAGGAGCCCGGGGCTAGACGAAACATAACTTTGTGTCTTTAATAGCTACCTTGTGCGTATACGCCCATCCAGACACGCGAACACACACACAGACAGACACACGAACAAGGAATACACAGGGAGTATGGAGCCAGAGGCAAGAGCAAGGGAAACAGAGACATGGACATAGAACAGGGCACAGACGAGACAAAAGATAGCAAGGAAATAGTTAAGCAACGCAGAGGCAAGAGTTAGGATTAAGCAAGGATAGGATTAAGTAGGGGCAAGGGTAATGACGGACGACAGGGACACGAAGGCAGACAGGGACACGAAGGACAGACAGGGGCAACGCTAGAAACGAGGAAAACAGCGTACTTTTAGACACGAGGCCCCGTAGGGAGACGCCTAGCACCACACTTCTCGCCTCGTACAACTTGACGAGTGGGACCTGCCGGGTCGCCTTCGGGGGGTGAGCGAGTCGACGTCTACCGCGAGACACGATCGGGCCACCCGAAGCCCGACGAATCGGGTATATAAGGCCGTCTGCTGGCTAGCGAGAGGTAGTCAGTGATCAGCCTCCGCAGCGAACACATCAAGGCAGTCAGTGACCAGCCTCCGCAGTGAACACATCAAAGCAAGCCTCTAAGTAAATTAAAAAAAAGCAACGTAAATAAACAATAAAAAGGATCCTTGAGTGCAGTGTAACAACGAACAAGGCCAGCAACGTAAATAAACAATAAAAAGGATCCTTCGAGAACATCCTTGAGTGCAGTGTAACAACGAACAAGGCCAGCAACGTAAATAAACAATAAAAAGGATCCTTCGAGAACATCCTTGAGTGCAGTGTAACAACGAACAAGGCCAGCAACGTAAATAAACAATAAGGATCCTTCGAAAACATGCTTGAGTGCAGTGTAACAACGAACAAGGCCAGCAACGTAAATAAACAATAAGGATCCTTCGAAAACATCCTTGAGTGCAGTGTAACAACGAACAAGGCCAGTAAAGTGAATAAACGATAAAAAGGATCAACGTGGTTAACCATGGTGGGCGTCCGCTAGATATCCTTCCAACGCAAGAACGAACTCGAGGCCTTGGCCGATGAGTTCAACCTCGATCGAGAAGGCACCGTGGAGGAACTGAGGACTCGCATGGCAACTTTTGTTAACCGGAAGGACCACACATCAGCCATCCTGGAGCGGCTAACATTACTGGAAGCACAGTTTGGCAGTGCCGTGAGTCCAGACAGGAGGTTGCCTACCGACAAGGCAGGCGGGCGTTCACCGGCGAAGGGGACCGGGGTCGAGAGCCACCCAACAGTAGGGAAAGGACACCAAGGGGAAATTAAACCGACATTGCCGAACCTGATCGTACCCGTACCCATGGTGACAGTACCGCGAGCGATCGCATTGCCGAACCTGATCGTACCCGTACCCATGGTGACAGTACCGCGAGCGATCGAGCGCCAGGAACAAGGAAGGCCCGTCAGGAATGATAGCCCAACACTGACACACACAGCGGACCACATGCGCAGGTGGGGGATAACTTTTGACGGCAAGTCGGATCCTCTACGGTTTGTCGAACTATTGGAAGAACGAGCAACAACATATAGGATCGACACTCGCGAAATTCCACAAGCACTTCCCGAGTTACTGACAGGTGTCGCCGAGGACTGGTTTCGGGTAAGCGGACTCCAAGGGGAAACATGGACAACATTCCGTAAGGAGTTTCTCGATTTCTTCCTGCCGCCTCGTTACTTCCAAAGATTGGAAGACGAGCTAAGGCTGCGTTATCAGAAGGCGGGAGAACCATATAAAACTTATATGGTTGATATCCGTCTTATGCTGCGCAGAACCGGGTACACAGAGGCTCAGGAACTAGAGAGAGTGTACGAGAACTTACAGCCCAAGTATCAACTCTTCGTGAGGCGCCACGACTTCCAGACATTGCGAAAACTGACGACACTCGTTGTAAATTACGAGGTGGCACGCGGACGGGAAGAACAACGGCAACAATGGAGTACGTACCAGGAGCAGCGACCGACACCAGGGACAGGGAATGAGTGGAGCGGCGACCATTGGGGAGCAGCATGGACGCCAAGGAACGGGGCTCCGCACTCAAACCACAGCACTCAAGCGTCCCATACGACGTCGGCAGAGCAGACATTAACAGTTCTGATAAGTTCGTGCGTTCCGCCAACAGGTGTCGCTTCTGGCATCTTGCTGTTCGGCCATCGTCCCATAGGTTGCGCTAATGAGCACCATGGGCTCGCCTACATTGGAGATGGAAAAGCCAATTGTGGACGACGGCGCTTCAACTGATTCAACTCAAGTGAGCGTGAAGATGGTGGAAGTAGAAAAAATTGCGGACAGTGTTGGAGTGGTGGTTAATTCTGCCAAAGTGGAGGTTGGAGATGGAAAGGTGGCTGTTGGTAAGAATGGTGTTGGTGTTTCGGTTCCCAATGTGGAGGCTACCACTAATGTGGCGCCAATGACGCAGGGGAACGCGGAAAGCTTGGTTAACAAATTGCAGAGCATAAGCAAGGATGTGATGGCTCTAGCCCAGGCTGATGATATGAAGGTGACAACTGTGTATAGCCTTGTAGACTGCATACGCAACTACGAGAAGCTAGTATATTTGCTCATTGCGGAAAATGAGGGCCTGAAGGGCCGTTTGGAGGAGAGACGTGTGTGGAGGAAAGCAGAAGGCCGTTCCGCTGTTGCCGCGGCAGGGGGTGCCCAGGGGCTGTTTTGCTAGCACCTCCGTTGTCTAAGCCGGTTAACACCTGGTCAGTGGTTGTTCGTGGCAAAAATGCCGGTGCGAGCACAAAAGACGTGGCTGACAAGGTAATGAAGGAGGTTGGGCCGTCCCTTGGTGTGCGGGTGCACGAAGTGAAGCCGTTGCGGGATGGTGGTGTGATTATTCGCACCCCATCTCTGGTTGATCGTGTGAAGTTGACGACTAATGAAAAGTTTGCCCAAGTTGGACTGAGTGTTGCTGTGAATGAGAAGCCCAAGCCTCGAGCTGTTGTTCAGGGCTTGAATAAGCGTGTAAGTTGTGATGATTTTATGGCTGAGCTGTATGAGAATAATCTGAAGGATAAGATGACGCACGAGGAGTTCAAATCCGATTTTCGTGTTGTCACTAAGCCTTGGGATGCTGATGATAGTGTTGCGAATGTAGTACTTGAAGGAACGGTTACTGCCATAGACTATATTGGCCAGTGTGACTCAAAAGAGCCCCCACATTTTTGTATATATATTTTTCTTATTTTTAGTATGTAATCCTAGAATTAATTTTATTCCTTTTCTTTTAGAATAAGTAACTGTAAGTATATTTAATATTACATTTATCCCAATGAAGGGAACTTTTTCAGTTTAAACAAAAGCTGTGTTTAAGTTACGGGTTAGTCGAAACGACCGCAGAGAGTAGGGCAAATACAGAGTATAGGCTAGAACCTTCCGCGCAGCAGCAAAACACCAGCAGAGAGAGCCCAGCAGCACACCAGCATGGAGAGCGCGACAGAACACAGCCGAGAGAGAGCAGCAGAACACCGGCAGAAAGAGCGCAGCAGAACACCAGCAAAGGGAGCCCAGCAGCACACCAGCATGGAGAGAGCGAGAGCAAAACACCGGCAGAAAGAGCGCAGCAGAACACCAGCAGAAGGAGCGCAACAGAACACCGGCATGGAGAGGGCGGCTGAACCAAGCAGAGAGAGTGCAGCACGCCAGCAGATGGAACGCAGCAGAACGCAGGCAGAGAGAGCGGAGCAGAACAACAGCTGAAGGAGCGCGACAGAACACCTGCAATACAGTGGAATCTCTGGAACAGCCGCAAGTCGGTGACCTCGGTAGTTGGCGGTCGATACCCGGCTCCGAGGTCAACCGAGAAGCGGAGGCGGCCACTAGTTGCACGTCAATAGCTTCTGCACGCTATCACCGGCATAGCGAACGCACGTCGTACGTGGCGGATCCAGCCGGCCACGCCGTCTGGCTGTTTGCCTGTGTGTCGCACGGTCTCTACGGAGGCTATGCAAGTGTTGTTGGGAGCAGTTCCCCTGGACTTAGAGATACGGCGAAAAGCTGTGTTCTACAGGATCAGGAAGGGTCTGCCGTTACCACAGAATGAATGGTTGTCTGATAGCGATGTGGAGAGTTTAGGTTTGAGTGAATGCAAGACTTTGTTGAATGAGTGTCTTTTGTCGGACTGGCAAGTTCGGTGGGATACAAGTGTGAATGGGCGGGTCATTTATAAGTTCATTCCTAATGTCTCGTTTGTTATTGAACGACCAGACTTTGGTTTTAACCTTAGCTCTGAATTTCTGTTGACTGGTCACGGCTCTCTTAATGCATTTTTGCATCAGAGACGCCTAAGTGACAGTCCAGAATGCCGGTGTGGCTCGGGCGAAGAGACTGGGAAGCATGTTCTTTGTGAGTGCCCGCTGTATGATGATTTGCGTGATTTGAGTTTGCTGGGTGGGAGTGAGGTCAGGGGGGGTTTTGACGTAAGTCAAGCACTCTCCACTTTTGATAGAGTAAGAATGTTGAATGAGTTTGCGAGGACTGCTTTTGCGAGGCGACGACTGGCGGTTTTTGAATGAGTTGTGAATGATGTGTGTGCATAGATGTGTGTTTTCGGGTGAATGTGGCTGAGTGCATGGAATGTCCCGTGAGTTTTTGGTTGGTCGTTGGGGTCACCAGTCCCCGGGCTTCATGGGAGCTGAAACTGGAAGTGCTTCTTTGAGGCACGAACCTGACCAGAGGATTTTCTGGTACCACGGTCGCTGGGGATAGCAGGCGACAGAGACGGTGTTAACTCTCTGCCTCTTCGTGCAGTCCTTGACGATCGTTGGGAACATAGCTGGCCGTTTTCGAACGGTTTGATCATTGATCAACAGATAATGCCGCGCTATGCGGAAGAGGAAGGAATAGTCCTCGCTCCGAACAGTGAGAAAGCCATGTCCATGAAGCATGGTGTATAGACTGTACCATCTGTGAGTTGGCCTTTGGCCAATTCGCATTCTATTCTTAGCAGCTATGACTTTTTTGTGGGTCACCAACCCGTGATTGTTTGGAGTCTAAATTGGTAGTGTCCATTGTGGCACGAGGCCTGACCGGAGGCTTTATTCTGGTACCACGGGAGCCAGGGCCCGCGGAACTTGTTTCCGTCCTGGCTATGGTTGCGGCCCCTTGGGGAGTATCGTGGTGGCTGTGGTTAACGCCCAAATGCGGGCAGAGCTCAGGCTCGACGTGGAGTTGCGTTATACAACCGGGAGCCGTGACCCACAGATCGGAACAGGTGTTAGATAGGCCTCCCTCCACACCGAGGAGTAAGCCATGACCAAACAGATTGGCTTTTATTCGGTATCCTGCGGAATATAATTCCAGTGATTGACGCATAAATTAATCCCATGTCCATGGAGACCGTGAGATTAAGCCAACAAGGCAGGTGCTCACGTAAAACACATCGACTTTCATGTCCCTATCTACTATCTAGCGAAACCCCAGCCAAGGGAACGGGCTTGGAATAATTAGCGGGGAAAGAAGACCCTTTTGAGCAGGGACCGTAAATAATAATTATGAGATTAAAAAAATCAAAGCTCTTAAAAGTCTCAGAAAAATGTGGGAAAAATCCTACCGTGCTAGTTTTTATCGGCGAACACAAAAACCGCGTAAACTTTTTTTTTCAATTTTTAATTTAAAAATCCTTTTTCAATTTTTATATTTGATTTTTAAAAATAAAAATCAATTTATAACTTTTATATTTGATTTTTAAAATAAAAATCAAAATGTAAGAGTTATGAATTGATTTTTATTATAAAAATCAGAAATAAAAATCAAATTGAAATTGCTCATAAAACGAGTTTATCGGTCATGTAAAGCGTTGAAATATTTTTGTGGAAATATAGTAAACATAATTTGAGTGCATTGTGATTTGTGATTTTTCAAGATGGACCGCAAAAGAGATTTAAAAGTACGGGAATTTTTTGAATCTAATTTAGGGAGTTCGGTTTGCAAGATTTGTAAGCTTTCCTTTAAGGGAACTTATTTTACCAACCTTAAGAGACACCTTACAGAGAAGCATCCCGAAACGTATTTTGATTTAGACCCCGAAAAACGCGAACCTCTCGAAAAAAAACCAAATTTACCATGAAATTGTCGGCAAGTGAAGTGAAGGAAGCCTGCGTGCAGTTGGTCACGGATGAAAAAGTGCCCTTTCAGCTCTTCGACTCAGACCCTTTTAAAACTTTGACAGAGCAAATTTTTGCAATATATGATCTCGGTTCATGAGCAATTTCAATTTGATTTTTATTTCTGATTTTTATAATAAAAATCAATTCATAACTCTTACTTTTTGATTTTTATTTTAAAAATTAAATATAAAAGTTATAAATTGATTTTTATTTTCAAAAATCAAATATAATAATTAAAAATGATTTTTAAATTCAAAAATTAGTTTATAACTCTTATTTTGCAATTTTTTTAATAAAAATTATAACCGTTACGGTCCCTGCTTTTGAGCTTGACTCTAATCTGGCAGTGTAAGGAGACATAAGAGGTGTAGAATAAGTGGGAGATATTAGATTTCGGTTTGATATCGACAATGAAATACCACTACTCTTATTGTTTCCTTACTTACTTGATTAAATGGAACGTGTATCATTTCCTAGCCATTATACGGATATATTTATTATATCTTATGGTATTGGGTTTTGACGCAAGCTTCTTGATCAAAGTATCACGAGTTTGTTATATAATCGCAAACAAATTCTTTAATGAGAGAGTGCATTTATGTAATTTTGATTTATTAATTTGGTATAACTCCAATTACTCAGGTATGATCCAATTCAAGGACATTGCCAGGTAGGGAGTTTGACTGGGGCGGTACATCTCTCAAATAATAACGGAGGTGTCCCAAGGCCAGCTCAGTGCGGACAGAAACCACACATAGAGCAAAAGGGCAAATGCTGACTTGATCTCGGTGTTCAGTACACACAGGGACAGCAAAAGCTCGGCCTATCGATCCTTTTGGTTTAAAGAGTTTTTAACAAGAGGTGTCAGAAAAGTTACCATAGGGATAACTGGCTTGTGGCGGCCAAGCGTTCATAGCGACGTCGCTTTTTGATCCTTCGATGTCGGCTCTTCCTATCATTGTGAAGCAAAATTCACCAAGCGTTGGATTGTTCACCCATGCAAGGGAACGTGAGCTGGGTTTAGACCGTCGTGAGACAGGTTAGTTTTACCCTACTAATGACAAAACGTTGTTGCGACAGCATTCCTGCGTAGTACGAGAGGAACCGCAGGTACGGACCAATGGCACAATACTTGTTCGAGCGAACAGTGGTATGACGCTACGTCCGTTGGATTATGCCTGAACGCCTCTAAGGTCGTATCCGTGCTGGACTGCAATGATAAATAAGGGGCAATTTGCATTGTATGGCTTCTAAACCATTTAAAGCTTATAATTTACTTTATAAACGACAATGGATGTGATGCCAATGTTATTTGTAACATAGTAAATTGGGAGGATCTCCGATCACCTGATGCCGCGCTAGTTACATATAAAAACATTATTTAATACAATGACAAAGCCTAGAATCAATTGTAAACGACTTTTGTAACAGGCAAGGTGTTGTAAGTGGTTGAGCAGCTGCCATACTGCGATCCACTGAAGCTTATCCTTTGCTTGATGATTCGACATACATAATAAAAGCTATTTATTATATAGCATAACATTATATTATATTTATATTGTTAGATATAAATAAAAAGTGGTGGGGCTTACATACAATTTTGAGCAATAATATGACTTATAAGCATGTTTCATATATTTTTATTTAGACATAATATATAAATAAAAGCCAATATATGAAGCAATAGTCTTATTCATTTTATACCTTTCAACTGGTAGTCAATTTTAGTGACGCATAAGCAATGGTACATAAGATTCCTACTGTCCATTTTGGAACATATAACATAAAGTGTAATTTGAACAAGTCTTTGCTTATGTTCAACGGTGAGTCTTGATAAGTCTCTATAAAGGTAGCCAAATGACTCGTCATCGCTATAGTGACGTACAAGCAATGATACATGAGATTCCTACTGTCCCTTTTAAAACATATAACATGTGACGCCGCAAGGAAGCGACGCCTAATTATATTTATTTTCTTACTTTAATTCTAAATAAAAAGATAAGATATCTGTAAGTCAAATACACCCCAAAGTATTTTTAAACAAAACATAGGCAGCGTAGGCAAATGCAAGGGGCGTAGGCAGAAAATGCAAAGCAGGGCACATAGCATAGAAAATTCTCAACACACGGCACCCATGCCTAGTAACGGTGCCTCGGTACCCAGAGCTTGTGCACACACAAGTAACGGTGCCTCGGGACCCAGAGCTAGCGCACAGTCGAACACGTGCACTAGTAACGGTGCCTCGGTACCCAGAGCTCGCGCATTTAGTCAGGCAGCTGCACAAGTAACGGCGCTTGGGCACCCAGAGCTCGTGCACAGCCAGCACAAGGCAACGGCATCGCGACCAAATTTTGGGCAGCGGCGCCAAACAAGCAGCGACGCTAAGCCAGCAGCGACGCTCAGCCAGCAGCGACGCTTAGCCAGCAGCGACGCGCAGCCAGCAGCGACGCGCGGCCAGCAGCGATGTGTAGCCAGCAGCGAAGCTAGGCAAGCAGCGGCGCCGGACATGCAGAAAAGTGCGAACGGCGCCGTGCATGCAGAAAAAATGAGAACGGCGCCGTGCTGGCAGCGAAGTACGAGCAGAGTCGCAGCAGCCAGACACGATCGGCCGAAGGCAGCGGCGACATGCAAGCAGCGGCGACATGTACGCAGCAGCGACGACATGTTCTCGGCAGCGAAATGGAAGCTGCGAAATTAGGCCAAGGGCAGTCGATCGCGAGCAGCTAAGTAAGCCGGAAGCAACAGCTCTCCCATGGGGACATAAAAAAGTGAAAAGTCAAGTTATACAAGTGTCAAGTGCCCAAGGACATCAAATTAGAAAAATAAGGATGAATCCGGTAGCAGGAGAGTCCAGGTGAGCTGGAGAAATATTTAAATATTGAAAGTAGTAGTTAATAGCTAGCGTAGATGGTGCGAATAGGCAGGAAGGCAGGGCCTAATTAGGATAAGTAATTAGCGATAGGAAACCAACGAAACCAACAATGAATAAAACATGTTATTGAATATTAAAACGAAACAAGCCCGCCGTGATTATTAAAATATACCCAGTGAAACATTTTTCCCCTCTAGCGCAGTGCGAAAGTGTCGTGTATGTGTGTGCCTGTGTGAGTGTGTATTCGCAGAGTAGTGCTGTCTGGTATGCCGGTGCTCCGCTGACCAGTAGGCGACTCTGAGCGTACACACGCACCGTCCGTGTCGTGAGTGAACGTTAGTGACGAGTGGGTGCATGAGCGTGTGCTCTAACGAGTTGCGGCGTGGTGCAATACACCATCGAGCGACTTGTGGGAGTATGGGCGAGGACACCTGCGGGCGTTCCGCATGGCCAACGGCCACTCGTGATTTGTGTCGTGAGTGAAACGTCAGTTGGCAAGCGGGTGCACGAGCGTGTGCTTTAACAAGTTGCGGAGTGGTGGAATACACCGCAGAGCGACTTGTGGAAGTACAGGCGAAAGTACCTGCGGCCACAGGCATTTCTGCACGACCGGCGGCTGATCGTGAGTCGTGAGTGAGACGCCAGTTGGCAAGTGGGTGTGTGAGCGGGGCTCTAACGAGTTGCGGCGTGGTGCAATACATCACTGAGCGGCTCGTGGGAGCACTTGCGAGAGCACCTGCGGTCACGGGCGTGCTGCACGACCAACGATCGACCGTGAGAGGCGTCGTGAGTGAGCGATAGCTGAAAAGTGTGGTGCGTGAGCGTGCATTTTACCGAGTTGCGAATGGTGGAATACACCAACGAGCGACGGGGAGTGCAAGCGAAAGCACCCGCGGTCACGTGCGTTCCTCACGATAGTCAGCCAGCCAGGCACGCGTGACACACGACACGTGCACGTGAGTCTCAAACGGACCACGTGGTGATAGGACCCACGTGGAGATCCACAATTCCAGCGAGTACACATGTGTGACATAGACCACGTGTGTCCCCTATACCCTGTAATACCCCAGTAGGGTATGACCAACTAGTAGCTCTTCTCTTACTAAAGTCATGGTAGTCCTAGTTTTATATAAATGTCCTGTAAAGACCCTGGCGGGACTGAGATATATACCCCAGCTTAAGAAAACATCCTTACAAACATAAAGTGAAATTTGAACAAGTCTGTGCTTATGTTCAACGGCGAGTTTTGATAAGTCTCTATAAAGGTAGCCAAATGACTCGTCATCGCTATAGTGACGTACAAGCAATGGTACATGAAAATCCTACTGTCCCTTTTGAAACCCCCCGCGTGGTTGACGGGGCTTATAATATAACCACAGTATTTCCCGCTTGTCGTACGAGGCGACTAAAGGGAAGAAAATGGGTTTCCCTAATACCCGGGCTTAATGTGGGCCAAAGGGGGGGCTAACCGAGCCCTGCAGATCGGTACCACGGGTTGAGAAGTTTTTCCAAGACTTCTCATTGAGGTGGGTTCGTGGTGGCTGTTGGTGACCCATGTCGCGGGTAGAGTCAGGCAGGCTCGACGTGGAGTTGCGTTCTCAACCGGGTGCCGCAACCCAGAGAGCGGCAGAGGTGATAGGTACACCTCGCTCCAAACCAAGGAGGAATGCATATCCAACAGTATGTATTCAAATTGGTACCAGAGGAATTGTGACCTGTCACTTTTTCAATGGGGCGGTAGTACTGCGCTTATTTCAGAACTCGTGTCCCATCGGGGACCGTGAGATTAAGCCAACATGGCAGGTGCTCACGTAAAACACCTCGACTTACATGTCCCTTTTGTTTGTTTCTGACAGTCGTCGCGATCAGATGTGTGTTTTTCGAGTGCGGAACGCGAGTTTTGCTTCGTCGAGATAAGCCGAAACGGTACTTATCTACGGTATCTTGTTTGTTTGCACGCTAACGGGAACTTATTTACAAATTTTGAGCATCAGCCAACGGTACTTTTACCGCTAGCGACAACGTGGTCGTGCCAGCCGCGTCAGAGCTGAGTACGTGTTTACGTGTGCGTGTGCGTGCATCTGTGTGCGTGTGCGCTGACCGCGTGCGTGCGTATGTGTGTGCGTTTACTTGACGGTATCACACCGAGGGAGGAGAAGGAGATGGAGGAGGAGGGCATGTGCCTGCGCAGCCGTGCTGGCAGCAGTGCCAGCATGGTGAGCGAGGCCGGCAGCGTCGCCAGCAGCGTAGCCAGCGTAGCTTCTGCTGCGAGCGCTAAGAAGCGCAATGGGAGAGGGCGCCCCGCTGCCGCTGCTGCTGTAGCGGCAGACGCGTTGGAGGAAGTTGGTGCCAAGAGGCTTGCCCTGCGGCCACTGACTCCACCCATGATGCCCCCGTACCCGCTGCCCCCGCCGTCCCTGCAGAGGCCCCACTGGAAGCCAGACCTGCTGTTCCCGCCCCTGCCGCCGCCCCCGCCGCGAGGAGATTCCCATCATGGGACGGACATTGTCGCTGGCGGCACGCCCACAGTTCTGGCCGAGATTTCGAGCATCCAGCTCGGAGTCAAAGCCGCTGTGGTGCGTGGAGGGATGGATCCCGAGGCGACAAACGCTGTTTTCGCTGCGTTGCATAGGTATGATGAGCTCATCATGTCTCTTGCTGTGCGTAACGCGTTGCTTGAGTGCGGTGGAAATTTCGGAGGACCGAAAGCAGGCGCTGGAGCTGGAGGATCCGGACGAGGATCAGGAGAAGGAAGAGGATCGGGATTGATGCCGCGCCAATGACTACTGTCCATGGAGCCGCCCCCGCTTATGCTCCTATCGCCGCCCCCCAGGCTAGGAAGCCTGTTGAGACCTGGTCGGCGGTAGTGATGTGCGACGACCCCAGCATATCTGGAAAACAGATTGCTGAGAGGGTCCGCAAGGAGGTCGCCCCCGCACTTGGTGTCCGTGTACACGAGGTGCGTGAGCTGAAGCGCGGTGGAGCCGTCATCCGCACACCATCGGTGAGCGAGATGAAAAAGGTCGTCGCGAACAAGAAGTTTGCTGAGGTTGGTCTCAAAGTTCAGCCGAACAAGAGCCAACGACCCAAAGTCCAGGTGTTCGACGTGGACACTGGAATACTGCCTGAGGAGTTTATGGAGGAGTTGTATACCAACAACTTCAAGGAGGAGTTCTCCCCAGTAGCCTTCAAGAAGGCAGTGCACCTGGAGACGAAACCGTGGTCAGTCACCGATGGCGAAAGAGTCAATCTTACGCTTGAGGTTGATGAAAAAGCCCTGAACCTCCTTGAGCAGACCGGACGGGTCTACATCAAGTGGTTCAGTTACCGTTGCCGGTCGCTCGTCCACAACTATGCTTGCCATAGGTCCCTTGGATTTGACCACAAGGTTTCCCAGTGCAGGGTCAAGGAGACCATTTGCCGCCAGTGTGGACAAGCTGGCCACACAGCACCTAGACGCACGAATCCGGTGGACTGCCGGAATTGCCGTTTTAAGGGCTTCCCTTCGAGGCATTCAATGCTGTCGGAGATGTGCCCCATCTACGGTGCGGTGCTTGCGAGGGTAAACGCTAGACATTAATGTTTAGCTTCCTCCAGGCAAATTGTGGCCGTGGCCGAGCTTCCACCATCGAGCTCGGAGTCCGCTTGCGCGACTCTGGCCACTTGTTCGCATTGGTGCAGGAGCCTTACGTGGACCTCGCTGGACGAATCACGGGAGTCTCATCCGGGATGCGTGTATTTTCGGACAGGCGTGGAAAGGCTGCCGTCTTCGTGGACAGCACGGATGCCATTTGTATGCCGATAGAGCCCCTCGTCACCGAGCTTGGCGTATGCGTGAGCATCACTAAAAGTATTGGCTCAATCTTCCTATGCTCCGTATACTGCCAGTTCAACACCGATCTGAAGCCGTATTTAAAGTACCTAGATGCGGCTCTGCTGCTAGCCAGCCGCACGCCAGTCATCTTCGGTCTAGACGCGAATGCAGTATCCCCCTTGTGGTTTAGCAAACTTTCTGAGCGTGCTCAGGGCTCGCTTAATCACGTAAGGGGTGAGCTGCTGTCTGACTGGATACAGGGAAGCCGAGCCGGGGTGTTGAATGTGGCGTCAGACAACTTCACATTCGATAATCGCTACGCAAGGAGTGATATCGATGTGACGATCGTCAGTTATGCAGCGTCTACGTGGGCCTTGTACGACTGGAGAGTGGATGAATGGGATCTTAGCGACCATAACATTATTAATGTTGTGGTTACGCGAGATCCTGCAAACACAGTTGAGAGCTTTGCTCCTGTGCCATCCTGGAACATCTCCACTGCATGCTGGACGAGGTGACGAGACAGGCTTCGGGACTCCCAGACGACTTTACCGACACGCCGTTGGATGACTGCAGTTTCCGAGAAGGATGCAGCGTTGAGGATGCTTGGAGACACGTCGTGAGCACTGTTGCTGCCAGCTCGGCACAATATGTGCTCGGAATCTTCGTGGACTTCAAAGGAGCCTTCGACACGTGGAGTGGGATGTCGTCATGCGACGATTGATCGACTCCGGCTGCCGAGAAGCCAGCTTGTGGAGAAGCTTCTTCTCCGGCAGGAGCGCAAGTTTAGTCAGCAGGTATGTGGAAGTTACTGTTCCGTTAACACGAGGTTGCCCACAGGGCTCCATTAGTGGTCCAGTTATTTGGAACATGATGATGGGGTCGCTTCTCCAGCGTCTGGAGCCACTTTGTGGTTTCAGCGCGTTTGCAGACGACTTGTTGCTTTTCATAGAGGGTCGTTCCCGGGCGAACACCTCATGTCCGTCGTTGGAGCATGGGGAGTGGAGGTCGGCGTTGCCGTCTCCACCAGCAAGACGGCGATCATGTTGCTGAAAGGGCGATTGTCCCGGAGTAGGCCACCTATGGTACGGTTTGCAGAAGCAGGCCTGCCGTATGTGCAAAGATACCGGTACCTCGGCATCACAGTCGGCGAGCGGTTGAGTTTTCTCCCGCATATCACGTCGCTACGTGATCTGCTGACTGGAGTCGTGCAGGCATTGGCGCGTGTGCTCCGTACCGACTGGGGACTCAGTCCACGAGCCACGCGGACCATTTATGCCGGGCTCATGATGCCATGTGCCCTTTTTGGTGCATCGGTCTGGTATAGGGCGGTTACCAGATCTGCCAGGAGGCATCTGATGTCCTGCCAGAGGTGAATCCTGCTTGGATGCCTACCGGTATGCCGAACAGTGTCCACCGTGGCACTGCAGGTTCTTGCTGGCGCTCCCCCGCTTGATCTTGCCGCAACGCGCGTGGCAATCAGGATGAAGCTTCGGAGAGGATACCCGTTGGAGGAAGACGATTGGCTGTATGGCGAGGACTTGTCAGGTCTGAGCTGGACTCACAAGATGGCGAGACTGGACGAATGCTTACTGAGCGCATGGCAGCGCAGATGGGACAACCCTGAGGAACACGACCGTGTGACTCATCGGTTCCTCCCGGACGTAAGCTTCGTTTTCAGAGAGCGAGATCTCGGATTCTCGCTACGCGCCGGATTCTTGTTGACGGGCCACGGATCGTTGAACGCGTTTTTGCACAAAAGAGGTCTAAGCGACACGCCCGCATGCCTATGTGGGCCCTGCAGATCGGTACCACGGGTTGAGATGTTCTCCAAGACTTCTCATTGAGGTCGGCCCCCTAGTGGGAGTTCGCGGTGGCTGTTGGTGACCCGTATCGCGGGTAGAGTCATATAGGCTCGACGTGGAGTTGCGTTCTCAACCGGGTGCCGCAACCCAGAGAGCGGCAGAGGTGATGGGTACACCTCGCTCCAAACCAAGGGGGAATGCATATCCTACAGTATGTATTCACATTGGTACCAAAGGAATTGTGACTTGACACTTTTTCAATTGGGCGTTAGTACTGCGCTTATTTCAGAACTCGTGTCCCATCGGGGACCGTGAGATTAAGCCAACAAGGCAGGTGCTCACGTAAAACACATCGACTTCCATGTCCCTATCTACTCAGTTTGCTTCTCACAGTCGTCGCGAGCAGATGTGTTTTCTTCGAGTGCGGAACGCGAGTTTTGCTTTGTCGAGATAAGCCGAAACGGTACTTGGTTACGGTACCTTGTTTACTTGTGCGATAGCGGGAACTTGTTTACAAGTTTCGAGCAATAACCAAAGGTTGTTTTACCGCTAGACAACGTTTTACTGCCGCCAAGCTATACTTCGCGAGGGTGGCAGGCGGTCAGGTGCCGCTCATCTTTCGCCAACCGTGTGTCGGATCTGCTCCCGGCGTCTCAGCTCCCTCAGTACAGTTGCTGCCATTTCCGTAACCGCATCCCAGTTGAAAGGGCTCTCCAGCATACACCTGGTTATGTTGTCGGGTGTGAGGCGACAGTTCGTTGCTGCCTCTAAGGCAGCTCTTTCAGCGCTGAAGAGTGGGCACACAAAAAAGGAGTGCTCTGCATCTTCTATGGTTGCGCCTCCGCAGTAGTCGCACAATGGATCTGCGTCGTGTTTGAAGCGGTGCAGGTATGCCTTGAAACATCCATGGCCTGTGAGAAGCTGCGACGTGTAGAAGTCCACCTGCCCGTGGGGTCGGTTTAACCAGGGATCCAGTTCGGGGATTAGTCTGTGCGTCCAGCGTCCAGTGCTCGTGTTATCCCATCTCGCTTGCCACCTCGAAACCGTGTTGCTCCGCTGGGTTCTGCATCCAGACCTTTCAGTCCTGCGTTCTTCTGCCAGTAAGTCGATGGGGATTGTTCCGTCTACGACCAGTGCCGCTTCTTCTGAGACTGTGCAGAAGCAACTGGAGATACGCAGGGCGCATCGTCTATATACTGACTTGCAGTGTCGGCTGTAGCTCACGGTCAGTATAGCGTCCGCCCATATCGCCGCGGCATACAGTATGGTGGAGGTCACCACTGTCTCTATCAGTCGTCGGCTGTGCTATCTGGGGCCGCGCGTGTTGGCCATCATCCTCGAGATGGCGGCAGTGGCCTTGGATGCCTTGCCCGCCGCGTACTCCAGGTGGCTTTTGTAGTTCAGCCGGTGGTCGATCAGAACTCCAAGGTACTTGACCGCAGGGCTAGACTCGATGGTGGTCGAACCGACCCGGAAGCTCACCTTTTCTACGGCCTTTCTGCTGCTTATAAGCACTGCTTCTGTTTTGTGCTCGGCAAGCAAGAACCCGTTATCCGCAAGCCAGGACATCAGCAGGTCGATCAGACTGCAGACTCCAGACTGCATTTGTTTGAGACGTCGGCCAGTTGCTTCTCCACAGTGACTAGTGCGGTGTCATCTGCAAAGCCAATCACGGAGCATCCTTCAGGCAGTGTCAGCCTCAGTATACCATCGTACATTACGTTCCAGAGGATTGGCCCAAGGACTGAGCCCTGGGGAACACCTCCTGTAACCTGGTATTCCTGGTTGCCGGAGTCGGATTTGTAGAGCAGGACGCGCTCCCTGAAGTAATCGGCTATCAGCTGTATCAAGTACCCTGATATACCGCCACGCTGGAGTGCTTGCAACACTAGACTCCAGTTTGCAGAGTTAAAGGCATTTTTAACGTCCAGGGTGTAAACCAGGTAGTACTTCTTGGAGCCGCCCCGCCAACGTTCGCCTTCAATGGCCTTAGCCGCCAGTTCCGTCACCTCTTGGATCGTGTCGAGTGTGCTTCGCCCCTTCTGGAATCCGTGCTGGTGGCTAGACAGGACTCCGCGCTCCTCGATTTCGCTTTGCAGCTTCATGCATATTATGCGCATGCTGCTTTGATCCTGTCGGATATCGTGTCCGCGCAGATGTCCGCCGCTCCTATGATGGTGCTGGCATCCATGCAGCTTAGGAGCGTCTCGGCATTCAGGGTGTGTACCCTATACACCGTTTCCCTATTTGGTAGGCGTTGCTGACTGTGGCTCGTGCGGAATATTATGGCAGCATGGTCGCTGTAGGTGAAGAGGTCTGTGACCTCCCAGCAGCTGTTCCGGGCGAGCTCCGGGCTGGCGAAAGTCAGGTCAATGATGGACTCCCGACCTGCCTTGCTGTAGGTGCACCTATTGCTGTCATTTAGTAGGCAGACATCCAGGGTGGCCAAGGCATCAAGGATGATGGTACCTCGCTGTGTCGTACTCGTGCTCCCCCAGGCGGTGCACCACGCATTGAAGTCTCCAACTATTAGCACAGGGGACCGTCCTTGAGCATCTTGGGCGATCTCCTGCACTATGTCCCTAAAGTCGTCTATGTGCATACTCGGGGCTAAGTAGCAGCTGTATATGGTAGTCGCTTGGAACTTAGCCCTGGCGTAGCCGCGTCTAGACGCCCTCTGTGCTAGGTGGCCCGGGGGCTGTCCGCAGCTCCATATGGCTGCACCGCCATCAGCGCTTTGCTGCCACACGCCTTCTGCTTTTGCCCTATAGGGCTCGCTCAGAATGGCAATGTCTAAACTTTGCTCTGAGGCCGTCTGGGACAGTAATTCTTGGGCTGCTCGGCAATGGTTCAGGTTGAGTTGGAGAAACTTAACCATTGTTCGAGTTTTTACTGGCTTTCTGGTACTCAGGGCAGCTCCTGCTCAGAGTCGCGTGTTCTGCTTCCCTCGCGGTCTTGCCACCTCTTGTGCATAGGATGCACCTGGGCGTTCCTTTGCACGTGTTGTGCTTGTGGCCCGTGCCTCCGCACTTGAAGCAAGACTCCTGCGTGGCTTTGGCCGTTGCGTCGGAGGCGCGGCATCTTGCCGAGGTGTGCCCGAAGCCCATGCACTTATAGCAGCGTCTCGGCTCCGTCTTCTCCCTAATGCGGCAGACGACCCATCCAATACGGATTTTGCCCTTGTCGAGCAGCCTCCGCGCATGTTCCGGTCTTAGGTTGACCGTCGCAATTTGCGTTCCGCCGAATGATTTCCGCATCCTGGGTGCAGCGTCGCTTGGGATTTCGCTATCCTCATCCGCAAAAAGGGCCATTGTGACCTCCTCCGCACTGGTCCAGTCGTCCAGGTCACGGATCTCGATCTGGACCGTCACCTACATGACCGCCACCTCCGCCTTGCCAGAGATGACTGTCTTCAATGCCTCTTGCAGTTGCTGCGTGGATGGGTCAAGGGGCTTCTGCATCCTCAGAAGGAGACCCCCATTGGCTGTCCTTCGCAGGCCTTGGACGCTATCCTTCAGTCCCTGGAGTGAGGGCTCCGTTTTGACGATCCTCAGCATATCTGCGTAGGATCCTTCGCTGCACTTTATCAGTATAGCATCTGAGCGCTGCTTCCTGGGCATCTTGTTGCGAGGCGCACGATCCTCGTTATGCTCGCTGTTCTCTGCTCTGGGTTGGGGAACCTTCGTCTTCGCTTTGACTTGCTGCCAGGCCGCATTTGCAGGCCTGCTTACTGGTGGTTCGCGGGCGATCTTGTCAGCCAGCGAAGGAGTGGTCTGCTGGCTCGCGCATGCTGTGGCGCCATTGGTGCGACCGTTAGTGTGGCCGGCGGCCAGCGCAGCACAGACTTCGAGCTGTAGCTCCTTCATTGCGATCATCAGGTCTATCGTCCCCTGGGTACCGTGACGGACCAACTTCTTGTTGTTGCTTTTGGTGTCGGTAAACTTCGTAATCATCTCGTCCAGCATTGCCCCCAGTTTTTCGACTAGGGCTGGTGCATCTGCCTCGACCCTCTGCTTCTTGTTTGCTCCAGACTGTTTCTCCCCGGGGCTCGCTGCATCTCGGGATCTCTTCGGAGTGGCCATCTCCTCCTCACCTTCGCCGAAAACAAATAACGGCCCGTTGATTTTCGGCGGCGCCGAAACAGGGTGCGTCTCGGTGCTGGTCGCCGGAGGCGAGTGTTGGACCCTCTGCTTCATCCGCTGGAATTTTTGAAGCAACTCTTCCTCCGCTCTCGCTACCGCTACTGCCTGGGTCTCATCGTCCCGGGCTGTTGGTGCGGCCTTGCTCATAGCACCTGCTCCTAGTTGAGGTCCCTCGGTGCACGGGGATTTCCCCCAGCGGATGCCTGATGGGAGTTATACCGCTCCGACTCGGTCCCCAGAGCCCCTTGTTGACTGGCGCCGCCGCAGCGGAGGGGTTGGAAGATAGCCCGCTCCTCGGCCTTTTGCCTTGTCCCCCACTGGAGCCAGCTGCGGGAGCTGCTCGCGCTTTCCAAAACTACGCGAGTGCGCAATTTCTCTGCGGGTGCATTGCGCAACACTGCGATCAGCTGGTCTTGTTGTGCTGTGCGATGGAGAAATACGCAATAGAAAAAGGCTTGTGGAAACTATCTTTTTTTTTCCGTGGGAGTGAGCAATTACGTTTGCCAATTGTGTTGTAATTGTTTTACACTTTGTTATTATTGTTATTTACGAACACACACGCAACGTAACGAAACACCAGCGGTGGCGAACGGAGCGACACCAAAAATCGGTCAACTCCACAAAATCTTATATATGAATTTAAATATATATTTATAAATATATATTTAAATATATATATTTAAATATAAATATATATTTACAAATATAGATATATATACAAATATACGTTTTTTTTTTTGGTATTTCGCAATTTCAGCACCTGTCCGCTTCAATAAATATTCAAATTTATTATTATTTGGATATTGAAGTTAACGTGCAGAATTCAAATTGGATATTTGAATTTCGCGCCCAACTGATCGAGCAGCCCTGGCAGCGCCGTTGATCTGGCAACGCCATTCAGGTCAGATCGTTACTGGCGTAAGTTGGCAGCGCTGACAGCTGTTGTTCTCAGCTGCACCGAATGGCAATGCAAGAAAATTTGGAAAATTACCAAACGTTCGCGTTCTTTTACAATTAATCGCGCCAAAATGAGGCTTATTCACGCCGTGTGGCTTTGGGCAGTTAAACAGCCAATTTCGCGAGCCGACTTTGTGGTCAAAACTACTTTCGCGCAGCGTATCGAAAAAACACGTCCGATTACAAGTGAATTTGCCGCCAATTTCACCACGTGCGTGCGTGTGAGTATGTGTGCGTTAACTTGACGGCACGTGTACCCGTCGCCTGAGGGCCTTGTTTTCGCGCACACCACCGACCCCACCCCGCTGTGGTGCGTGGAGGGATGGATCCCGATGCGACAAACGCTGTTTTCGCTGCGTTGCAGAGGTATGATGAGCTCATCATGTCTCTTGCTGTGCGTAACGCGTTGCTTGAGTGCGGTGGAACCTTCGGAGGACCGAAAGCAGGCGCTGGAGCAGGAGAATCCGGACGAGGATCGAGAGAAGGACCAAGAGAAGGATCTGGATTGATGCCGCCGCCAATGACTGCTGTCCATGGAGCCGCCCCCGCTTATGCTCCTATCGCCGCCCCCCGGGCTAGGAAGCCTGTTGAGACCTGGTCGGCGGTAGTGATGTGCGACGACCCCAGCATATCTGGAAAACAGATTGCTGAGAGGGTCCGCAAGGAGGTCGCTCCCGCACTTGGTGTCCGTGTACACGAGGTGCGTGAGCTGAAGCGCGGTGGAGCCGTCATCCGCACACCATCGGTGAGCGAGATGAAAAAGGTCGTCGCGAACAAGAAGTTTGCTGAGGTTGGTCTCAAGGTTCGAACAAGAGCCAACGACCCAAAGTCCAGGTGTTCGACGTGGACACTGGAATACTGCCTGAGGAGTTCATGGAGGAGTTGTATACCAACAACTTCAAGGAGGAGTTCTCCCCAGTAGCTTTCAAGAAGGCAGTGCACCTGGAGACGAAACCGTGGTCAGTCACCGATGGCGAAAGAGTCAATCTTACGCTCTCCTTGAGCAGACCGGACGGGTCTACATCAAGTGGTTCAGTTACCGTTGCCGGTCGCTCGTCCACACCTATGCTTGCCATAGGTGCCTTGGATTTGACCACAAGGTTTCCCAGTGCAGGGTCAAGGAGACCATTTGCCGCCAGTGTGGACAAGCTGGCCACATAGCACCTAGATGCACGAATCCGGTGGACTGCCGGAACTGCCGTTTTAAGGGCTTCCCTTCGAGGCATTCAATGCTGTCGGAGATGTGCCCCATCTACGGTGCGGTGCTTGCGAGGGTAAACGCTAGACATTAATGTTTAGCTTCCTCCAGGCAAATTGTGGCCGTGGCCGAGCTTCCACTATCGAGCTCGGAGTCCGCTTGCGCGACTCTGGCCACTTGTTCGCATTGGTGCAGGAGCCTTACGTGGACCTCGCTGGACGAATCACGGGAGTCTCATCCGGGATGCGTGTATTTTCGGATAGGCGTGGAAAGGCTGCCGTCTTCGTGGACAGCACGGATGCCATTTGTATGCCGATAGAGCCCCTCGTCACCGAGTTTGGCGTATGCGTGAGCATCACTAACAGTATTGGCTCAATCTTCCTATGCTCCGTATACTGCCAGTTCAACACCGACCTGGAGCCGTATTTAAGGTACCTAGATGCGGTGCTGCTGCTAGCCAGCCGCACGCCAGTCATCTTCGGTCTAGACGCGAATGCAGTGTCCCCCTTGTGGTTCAGCAAACTTCCTGAGAGTGCTCAGGGTTCGCTCAATCACGCTAGGGGTGAGCTGCTGTCTGACTGGATATAGGGAAGCCGAGCCGGGGTGTTGAATGTGGTGTCAGACACCTTCACATTCGATAATCGCTATGCAAGGAGTGATATCGATGTGACGATCGTCAGTTATGCAGCGTCTATGTGGGCCTTGTACGACTGGAGAGTGGATGAATGGGATCTTAGCGACCATAACATTATTAATGTTGTGGTTACGCGAGATCCTGCAAATACAGTTGAGAGCTTTGCTCCTGTGCCATCCTGGAACATCTCCACTGCATGCTGGCGGTCGTTTGAGGACGAGGTGACGAGACAGGCTTCGGGACTCCCAGACGACTTTGCCGACACGCCGTTGGATGACCAGGTCTCTGCAGTGCGCTCGCTCATGCACTCCGTGTGCGATCAAGTGCTGGGATGCAGAGGACCCGAGACCGCAAGGAAAATAGTTTGGTGGACCGCCGAACTTTCTTCTAAACGCCGAGAGGTCAGGAGACTGAGGCGGCGGCTTCAGACTGCTCGTTCGCGCGCAAGCGACGATGCCGAGCAACTTGCCTCTGAGTTGAGAGTCATCTCAGCTCAGTACAAGAAGCTCATTCTGAAGGTCAAAGAGGATAACCGACCTCGGTTGTCTGCGCTCAGGTGACAGGCAGTGCGTAACTTGGCACGACTGCGCGGGTGTTCTTCTCCGGAACTTTTTCCCAGTTTCGGAGTTAACGGACCCATACGTTGTCCCTGATGCGAGTCCACCGCCGCTTGAATCCTCAGAGGTAGATGCTTGTGTCGCGCGGTTGAAGAGCAGGCGCTCTCCCGGCATGGACGGCATCACCGGGGTGATATTCAAGGCGGTGTGGAGTGCCATCCCCGAGCATCTAACAGCGTTGTTTTCCCGCTGTATCAGAAGTGGATACTTTCCCACCGAGTGGAAGCGCCCTCGTGTAGTGGCACTGCTCAAAGGGCCGGATAAGGACAGGAGTTATCCAGCTTCTTACCGCGGTATCTGTCTGCTGCCAGTTTTCGGCAAGGTGATGGAGGGGATCATGGTGAACCGATTGAAGGACGTTCTACCCGATGGAAACAGATGACAATTTGGATTCCGAGAAGGATGCAGCGTTGAGGATGCTTGGAGACACGTCGTGAGCACTGTTGCTGCCAGCTCGGCACAATATGTGCTCGGAATCTTCGTGGACTTCAAAGGAGCCTTCGACACGTGGAGTAGGATGTCGTCATGCGACGATTGATCGACTCCGGCTGCCGAGAAGCCAGCTTGTGGAGAAGCTTCTTCTCCGGCAGGAGCGCAAGTTTAGTCAGCAGGTATGGGGAAGTTACTGTTCCGGTAACACGAGGTTGCCCACAGGGCTCCATTAGTGGTCCAGTTATTTGGAACATGATGATGGGGTCGCTTCTCCAGCGTCTGGAGCCACTACCGAGCCCTGTAGATCGGTACCACGGGTTGAGATGTTCTCCAAGACTTCTCATTGAGGTCGGCCCCCTAGTGGGAGTTCGTGGTGGATGTTGGTGACTCGTATCGCGGGTAGAGTCATATAGGCTCGACGTGGAGTTGCGTTCTCAACCGGGTGCCGCAACCCAGAGAGCGGGAGAGGTGATGGGTACACCTCGCTCCAAACCAAGGGGGAATGCATATCCTATAGTATGTATTCAAATTGGTACCAAAGGAATTGTGACTTGTCACTTTTTCAATGGGGCGTTAGTACTGCGCTTATTTCAGAACTCGTGTCCCATCGGGGATCGTGAGGTTAAGCCAACAAGGCAGGTGCTCACGTAAAACACATCGACTTTTATGTTCCTTTTGAAACATATAACATAGATTTTAATTTGAACAAGTCTGTGCTTATGTTCAACGGTGAGTCTTGATAAGTCTCTATAAAGGTAGCCAAATGACTCGTCATCGCTATAGTGACGTACACGCAATGATACATGAGATTCCTACTGGTTGACGGGGCTTAGAATATAACCACAGTATTTCCTGCTTGTCGCACGAGCTGACTAAAGGGAAGAAAATGGGTTTCCCTAATACCCGGGCTTGGCGTGGCCAAAGGGGGGGGCTAACCGAGCCCTGCAGATCGGTACCACAGGAGGAGTTTTAAGTTTTCCCTCAGTTTGGACCTTTTCCCGATGAGCCAGTGCAGTTGCTTTATGCGCAGGTCAGCCTGATGTCGCTTGGAGATCAGGTGAGGGCGCCATGTGAGCCTGCGATCTAGGGTCAGTCCTAAGTATTTCGGGGAGCTTGACGATGAGATGGTTTCTCCGTTAAGCGTGACTGGGGGGCAATCTCCTCTGCGCAGCGAGAATGTGGTGTGGGAGGACTTCTCTGCGTTGACTACGATGTTCCATCGTTTCAGCCATGGATCGAGGGCATCCAGTTTTCTTTGGATGATGGCCGATGCTTCTTGGGGATCTGAGGCGGAGGCTAAGAAGGCGGTGTCATCGGCGTATGTGGCCACTGTCAGGTTTCGGGAGGGTGTGATGGGAATGTCTGCTGTGTACAGAGTGTAGAGAATTGGAAAAGAACACTGCCTTGAGGTACTCCGGCTCTTATGGGCCTAGGCGTGCTGGTTGTTGATCCGCATCTGACTTGGAACTCTCTACCCTCCGTAAAGGATTTGAGGAAGGCGAGGTGGGAACTGGGAAGGTGCATCTTTATTTTGAAGTGGAGTTCAGGGAGCCAGACTTTGTCAAACGCCTGTTTGATGTCCAGCATTACAGCGCAGCAGTATTGCTTCCTTTTGAACGCTTCCAGTATGCGCTCAACAAGCCGGTGGCATTGCTCTGGTGTTCCATGGCAGCGTCTGAAGCCAAACTGGTGATCGGGGATCAGACCGGCCTCATCCAGTACTGGCAACACTCTACGCAGAAATACTCTTTCCAGTAGACTTATCGGACGATAGGAGGCTAGATTGGCTTCAGGTTTACCAGGCTTGAGGAGAGTGATCACTTCGGCGCGTTCCCAGTGTTTCGGGAAGTACCCTAGCCGGAAGCAGCTGTTGAAAATGTACGCCAGCAACTGGGAGCAAAATAGGGGCAACATTTTTAGAGCTGTTGCGTCGATGCGATCAGGGCCTGGAGACTTGCTGTTCCTCAGTGAGGCAATTTCCTGCGCGATCTCTTCTGGTGCGACTGGCTGTATTGGTGGTCCAGGAGCACATGGGCTTTCTACAGTCCTGATGGTGGCAGCTTGCTCTTCAGCTGTGCATCGGTCGAAAGGGGTGAAAGCAGTATGCAGGTGATCAGCAAATGCTTCAGCTCTTTCTGCCTCAGACCGACACCAGGAGCCGTCCACTTTTCGCACTGGTGACATATTCTTTGCAGGTCTTTTAATATGCCGCGTGACGTTTCACAGGTTGTGCTGCGGGTCTCCAGGTTCCAGCTGCTCAAGGAATCTTTTGAAGGAGTCTTGCCGTAGGGTGGTTAATTTGGCCTTTTTTTGGCCCCGAAGGCAACGATTTCTTGGGACCACAGGTGCAGGTCTCTTTCGGGAGTTCTCGGGGTCGTAGGAGGAGGAGGGTTCGCAAACTCAGCAGCATTGTGCATCTCCTTGTTGAGTTTTTCTATGGCCGCATCTATGTTGCTTGGTGTGGAGAGGTCTGGATCTGGGTTTATTGAGGAGAGCATCCAGAACGTGAACTTAGGGGCGTTTGTGTGATTCCCCGTGAGTCTTCTGAGCGGCTTTTTCCTGAGGACGGGGATATTGAGGAGTAGGTTGACGGCGCTGTGATCTGATAGGAGCTTGTCATAGGTGGTGCATGACAGTTATGCCTTTTGAGATGGCAATGTCCAGCAGATCCGGCGGCTTCGTAGGGTCCGAGGGCCAGTGTGTGGGCTCTCTAGTTGAGTGGCAGTCCAGATTTTTGCGCTGCAGGTACTTGTGGAGCGTTTTACCTTTGGGGTTATTTGTGCGAGACCCCCACCAGGAATGCTTTGCGTTGAAGTCTCCGGCTGCTATGAAGCGAGGTCCAAGGGACTCGAAGACTTCATGCAGGTGAGTCTCAATTATCGCGTGCCTGGGGGGGAAGTAAACCGCTCCAACGGTGATGTCTCCCTGAAGGCTGGTGATTCTGGCCACAGCACACTGTGCCCAATCCTCCTAGATCGCGGGTAGCTCGGTATCCTGGATGCCGTTCTTGATGAGCATGGCCGCTCCTCCGCGTGCTCTGCCAGATGGGTGGTTGGCTATTATCAGATCGTATCCGCTGATGTTGAAGTGGGATCTGTGGCAAAAATGGGATTCCGAGACCAAAAGTATGTCGATGTTGTCAGTTTTGATGACGTGCTCAACATCGGCTTTGCTCCTCTGCAAGCCGTTTGCGTTCCAGAAGACTAAGTTGAGGCTTATTTGCAGGACTTTCTGTTGAGGATGGAAGCAACAAGCTGCGTCATCTGAGCGAACATCTTCTCCATCATTCTCTCCATCATGCCTTCGATGCGAGTGAACATCGCTTCTATTTGGTTGGGTTGTGGGGCTTCAGGTGGGGTTGGAGGTGTTGGTTGGGGATATTTAGATTGGGACGTTTGCGTTCCATTTAGTGGGTCTCTATAGCTCATGCCGTTGGTGTTGTTTGGGAGCTCAAAGGAGGGCTTGTTGCTACTCGCAACATGTCTTATTTTGGGCGCTTGTTGCGCCTTAGCCTTCTTATAGGCGGGGCATCCTCTGAACGACGCAGGGTGGTCGGCTTGGCAATGCAGGCAGCATGCTTTTTCGTCGTCCTTTTTTACGCAAGCTCTGGAGTCATGGAGACTGCCACACTTGACGCAGCGAAATTCGAGGAAGCAGTAGCGCTGGGTGTGTCCGAATCCTTGGCATCTGGCACTGCGGAACGTCATTGAACTTCAGTGGAGGCTCAACGGTGACGACCGACGTGCAAATTCTCTTCATTTTGTAAATCTCGGTGTTGTTGCTCGCTGGTTCCAAGATTGCAAAAAAGATCCCCAGGGGTTCCTTGGATTTTCTGCCAATAAGATTATGCAGGTCCCTTACAATGTGGCCGTGTCTCTGAAGCTCCTTTTTGATCTCTGTCTGGTCCGTTGTGTGATGAAGTCCCTTGATGACCACCCTATACGCTCTCTCGTCCTTTGGTTGGAAGGTGCGGTGCCTCTTATTCTGGGCCACGAGCTGCTGACGTAAGGCTGTGTAGGACTCCTTGTCTGGCATCATGACTCGTACGTTATTGTTACGCTCGGTTTTGTACGAGAATTCCTTCTTGGTACCCACGAGAGTCGTAATCACCTTGATGAGTGCCGAGATGTTGGTAACATCAGGGATGTAGATCGGGGGTGGCTTGATGGTCTTCGGAGTTGGGTTCGGTTTCTTTGTGGTTGTGGATGCAGTTTCCTCAACAAGTATTTAATTACACATAAAAACTCCACCGGTAATGCGCTTACATACATAAAGGTATAGTACTAACTACAATTGTAGTAGTCCTAGATACTACCATCAAAAGTTGATAGGGCAGACATTTGAAAGATCTGTCGTCGGTACAAGACCATACGATCTGCATGTTATCTAGAGTTCAACCAGTGTAACGATCTTGCGATCGCTTGGTTTTAGCCTAATAAAAGAACACGTTCCAAAAGGTCCGTGTTTTAGTTGCATGTATTGTAAGGATGCTTTCTCAGGCTGGGGTACATATCTCAGTCCCGCCAGGGTCTTTACAGAACATTTGTATAAAACTAGGACTATTATGACTTTTAGTAGGAGAAAAGCTACTAGTTAGACATACCCTACGCGAGTACTACAGAGTATAGGGGTACACGTGGTCGATGCCACGCATGTGTACAAGCTAGAGATGTGGGTCTCTACATGAGTCGGGTCACCACGTGGTCCGTTTGGGACTCACGTACACGTGTCGCATGTCACGCGTGCCTGGCTAGCTACTCGTCGTGAGGAACGCACGCGGTCGCAGGTACTCTCGCTCGTACTCCCTGGATCGCTCGTCGGTGTATTCCACCGTCCGCAACCAGGTGAGTACACGCTCACGTACCTCGCTGGCCACCTATCGCCCGCTCACGACACCTCTCACGGTCGATCGTTAGTCGTGCAGCACGCCCGTGACCGCAGGTGTTCTCGCAGGTACTCCCACGAGCCGCTCAGTGATGTATTGCACCACTCCGCAAACTCGTTAGAGTCCCGCTCACACACTGGCTTGCCAGCTGGCGCCTCACTCACGACTCACGATCAGCCGCCGGTCGTGCAGAAATGCCCGTGGCCGCAGGTGTGTTCGCCTGTACTTTCACAAGTCGCTATGTGGTGTATTCCACCACGCCGCCACTTGTTAAAGCACACGCTCGTGCACCCGCTTGCTAACTGGCGTTTCACTCACGACACGAATCACGAGTGGCCGTTAACCATGCGGAGCGCCCGTGACCGCAGGTGTCTTTGCTCGTGTTCCCACAAGTCGCTCGATGGTGTATTGCACCACGCCGCAACTCGTTAGAACACACGCATACACACCCACTCGTCAACCGACGTTCACTCACGACACGAAGTTTGCGTGTGTACGCTCAGAATCGCTCGCTGGCCAGCGGAGCACCGGCATGCCAGAAAAGCACGACTCTGCAAGTACACACTCACACGCACAGCACACACGTACACGACACTTTCACGACACTCTAAAGGGTATATTTTAATAAATCACTGCGGGTGGTTTCGTTTAAAATAGTTTATAACATGTTTATTCACTGTTGCTTTCGTTATTTCCTATTGCTAAGCACTTATACTAATTAGGCCCTGCCTCCTGCCCACTCGCACCATCTACGCAGCTACGAACTAATACATTCAATATTTAAAGGTTTCTCCTCCTCACCTGGAGTCTCCTACTACCGGGTTCATCTTCTTCTAATTTGGTGTCCTTGGGCACTTCACACTGGTTTAAACTTTACTTTTTCACTTTCTTTATGTCCCCGTTGGGAGCGCTTTGCTTCCGGCACATTAAGCTGTTCACGAACGACTGCCCTTGGCCTAATTTCGGCAGCTTGCATTTCGCTGCTACGCACATGTCGCCGCTGCTGCGTACATGTCGTCGCTGCCCACCCGACGCCGCTGCTTGCATGTCGCCGCTGCCGTCGGCCGATCGTGCCTGGCTGCTGCGACTCGCACTTCGTCACATGCACGGCGCCGTTCGCACATTTTTTTGCATGTATGGCGCCATTCGTACTTTTCTGCATGCACGACGCCGCTGCTTGTCTAGCTTTGCTGCTGGCCGTGCGTCGCTGCTGGCTGCGCGTCGCTGCTGGCTGAGCGTCGCTGCTGACTTAGCGTCGCTGCTGGCCGTGCGTCGCTGCTGGCTGCGCGTCGCTGCTGGCTGAGCGTCGCTGCTGACTTAGCGTCGCTGTCTGTCTGGCGCCGCTGCCCAAAATTTGATCGCGATGCCGTTGCTAGTGCCGTTGACTATGCACGTGGTCGTTGTTTGTGCACAAAAATGTGCAAATGCGCGAGCTCTGGGCACCGAGGCACCGTTATGCATGCAAGTGTTCGAGCTCTGGGTACCGAGGTACCGTAACTCTTAACTTGTGCGCTGGGCATGGGCGTCGAATGTCTGGCGTTGCGCTACGTTGTCTACCCCTTTCTTTGTTCCTGCCTATGCCCCTGTCTTTGCCTATGCTTTTGTTCTGTTTGACCATACTGCGGGGTATATGTGACTTAAAGGTACCTTATATTATATATATTAGACTTATAGATAACTTATTTATTTAAATTATAATAATAATGACAATTATTAAATACTTCAGCGTAAATGATAAATGTGGCGTCGCTTCAATGCGGCGTCACAGTATTAGCTCTAGAATTACCACAGTTATCCAAGTAACTGTTAACGATCTAAAGAACCATAACTGATATAATGACCCTTTTGCGATTTCACTTTTTAATTCGTGTGTACTTAGACATGC
>JAEIFN010000984.1:0-12174 GCA_018903675.1 Zaprionus capensis
GCAAAATTTGATTAGAACTTAATGTTATCTTTATGAATTATTCGATTCTTGTTATTTATGATAACCTTATTTACTAAATCTTCCTTTACTGTTTGTTTTTTATATCTAGGTTGCAGCTTATTTCTTTCCCCATGCTCCTTTTCATAAATTATGTCTCCTACTTCATAATTTTTTGGTGTCCTGTTTTGATTGTGGTATTCTAACATTTTAGTTTGAAGTGTTTCCAATTTGTTGGGTAAGTGGGTGTGATCAATTTTGTTAAACATAATGTCATTGGGTTTATTCTGTGTGGAAGATTGCATGGTGTTATTATATTCTCTGACAGCGCGATAAACTATTTCTTTATGGTCTAGAAGATTATATTCTTCCTGAATACAGCGTGAAATTTCAATTAATGTTGAGTGTACTCTTTCTACTTGGCCATTGGTGAGACTATGTCTGGGATCTGCATAAAAAATGGTTAAGCCAGCACGCTCTATTGCTGATTTGAATTGGGCGGAAGAGAAACTAGGCTCATTGTCCATCATTATGGACTTGGCAAAAGGAAATGGTTGAATTAGTTCAAGAATTTTAAATTCCATATTGTATTTATTTTGCATTTCCTTAACTATTAAATACTTAGAGTAAGCATCAATACAAGTTAAAAAAATTAGTTTTTGGGCATAGAAAATGTCGATATGTAACTGTTCGCCTTCTCTTTCTGGAATTGGGGCTTTTGAAATTGGAATTTGTTTCGGGTGTCTATTGTATTTATTTTCATTACAAATTTTACAATTACGAATGTGTTGTTTGAGCTTTTCATATAATTTAGGCCAGTAATAATATCTTAAAATCTGCTTTAAGTTTTCGTCGAAACCTCTGTGAGCTCTAGCATGTGTTTCTTCTATTATTATTTGTTGGTCATCCCTATTTATGACATCGGATAAAAACTTTTTAGTATATAAAAACTTATTGGTAAATGTATTTTTAAGTTGGGTTTGGATTTCATATAAGTCCTCGGGGGTACAATGAATTCCTGTAACGATGTTTGGCTGTAAGAATTCCTTTAATATGGTTACTAAATTGTCCACAGTGTCGTATTCTATAATGTGTCTTGTTTTATCAAAATTACTAACTTTTTCATGAATGGTAAACTTGTTTTTTGAAATAAGCAGTTGTTGCTTGAACTGATTTAAAGGCTTGTTAGATTCTGCTATGATTTCCTCATAACTACTCTCGGCAGAATGGACAGTTCCACTGTCGGACGAACTACCTGAATTGTGATTTTGGTCAGTGATGTTGTTCAGTTGTAATCTGGACAAAGCATCTGCGACAACATTAGTTTTACCTGGCTTGTATAATATCTTCGGAGAATACTCCTCGATAAATGCGTGCCACCTTTTCATTTTGGAATTGGGATTCCGCGCAGAAACTGCGAAAGAAAGTGGTTGGTGTTCGGTAACGATTTCCAAATTAACTACTCCATATAAGTAGTTACGAAGATTTTTTAATGCCCAAACTATGGCATAAATTTCACTCTCGTTAGTGGCATAGTTTTGCTCAGTTTTATTGAGAGTTTTCGAAATAAAAGTGATTGATTTCTTATCTTGTGAAAGAACAGCACCAATTGCTACATCGGACGCGTCTGTGGTTAGGACAAACTTTTTCGAATAATCTGGTTGAGTTAGTTCAACCTGTGTAGTTAAATGGGATTTTAAATTGTCAAAAGCTGAAGTGCTTTCCTCATCTAAAGTAATTTCTATTTTTTTTGGACATATGTTTAGATACCATTCCATTATGGCCTTGCAATAGTTTAGTGAGTGGTTTTGCTATAGAGGCATAGTTTAGTACAAATTTTCTATAGTAACCAGTTAATCCTAAGAAACCACGCAACTCTCTAATGTTGCGGGGGGGTGGATACTCAACAATTGTTTTTATCTTCTGTGGATCGGTTTTAATTATCTTATGTGATACTAAGTAACCTAAGAACTCGGTTTCTTTCCGGAAGAACTTAGATTTTTTTATACTTATTTTCATATTAGCTACGAACAGTATGTCTATGATCTCCTTTAGATCATATAGATGTTGTTCCGCAGTCTCGGAAAAAACGATTATGTCGTCCACATATATGTGACATGTTTTTCCAATCTTTTCTCTTAAAATATTATCCATTGCCCGTTGAAAGATTCGTGGCGCATTCGCCAATCCGAAAGGCAATCGAAGGAATTCATACTTCCCGTTGTTAATTGAAAACGCAGTTTTCTCAATGTCATCGTCCTTCATGAGGATCTGATGGAAACCTGATTCTAAATCTATAGTTGAAAAGAAACGTGCTTTTCCCAAATTGGATAAAATTACCGACGGATCTGGCATCGGATATCTATCGGGTACAGTGTTTTCGTTAAGTTTTTTAAAATCGATTACTAGTCGATTCTTCTTACTTCCATCTTCATTGTAGCCTTTTTTACCTACAACCCACACTGGGGAATTGTAAGGACTTTTACTTGGCCTAATAATATTTTCATCCAACATCCTGTTTATTTCTTTGTTAACAAAATTGTTAACTGAATGGGGGTAAGGATATTGCTTACTATATATAGCATTATCACTTAACGTCCTTATTTCTCCTTTAATGTCAGTTCTAAAGGGAAGGCACGTTTGAATTTGCGAATGCTTAGTAGATATTTCTTGAATAATTTGTTGTTCAAGATTTTGATAGTCATCTGTAAAGTTTACAGAATGTAATTTGTGTAGTGAAGAAGAACTGATAAAAGAGGATACTGAGGCCTTACGGCGTCTGCTCTTTTTTACCTTCCTCCTACGTTTAGGGCTACTAACGATTTCATTATCGTGAGTGCGCGAATTATCGTCATCGCTTGTTGATGACTCAATATTGGACACTTGGAGTAAAGGAAAAAAACTACTATTTTTTCCTTTTTGGGAGTCCAAATAAGTAAACACATTCGGATCTATATCCGAACACTGTAAATTACCAACTGTATCTTCAGGTGGCCTTTCATAATTAAGTTTTTCGATTTGATTATTATAAGTTAACGTCTCTTTTGATAGGTCTATGATGGCATTCATCTTTTTTAAAAGATTATAACCGACCAATAGATCCGCTTCAAGATTTTCTATTTCATAGAACCTTTCGGTTCTACCAAAAATATTTATATTATAAAAGTGGGTTATCATGCTATACCCATTAACTGTTTTGATTCTTTTCTTAATTACTAATTCTTCAGGGTTCTGATAAATACCCTTCCTTATATAGCACGCTGTTGCGCCGGTGTCTATTAATAACTTAAGTCTTGTACCTAAGGTTCTGTCTCTGCGGAAGACGTAGGGGAGCTCTCCCCCTCTTTCTCTAAAAAATGTTCTTCGTTCAAATTATTTACGCGCATTGCTTTTTGCGGTTGTTGTTGTGTTGAATGTTGGGTATACTCCCGCTTCAACGGGTGAGAGTTGTGACGGTTGTCTTGGGGTCTATTATGGATCTGTAAAGATTTATCGATCTCCATTGGGATCGGTGGGGGTTGTGGAGTAGAATTGCCTTGGGCAAAAGCGTTCCTATTTGTTTGTTGATAATTATTTTGGTTTCCTTGATTGAAACGTAGATTATTATCTTGTTGTTGATCTGGCTTTTCAGACTTCTTTTGAGTCTTAGGGTTGGAGTTACTCGTTGACTGAGAGCGAGCATAATAATTGTAAGCAAAATTTGCTCTTTGATAGTTAGCCTCTAGCTCTTGAGCTTTAGCTAATGCATTTGGAAGGTTTTCTGGTTTAATAGAAAACAACACTTGAGAAAGACTGCCGTTCAGGCCTGTAATGAAAACTCGTAATGCGCTTTCCCTGTTTTTAGAGTTCATTTCATTTACAACATCGGCTTTGTTGCCATATGTCATAATTGTTTTGTTAGTTAATAGGGTTAATTTCTTATTAACCAAATTGTAATACTCAAGAACTGTCATATTGCCTTGCCTTAAGACACTAAGCTCCTGTTCAATAATATGAATTGGACGCCTATCACTATAAGCGAAGTCCAATCGTGCAAGTATTGCATCGAAATTAAGTACTGTACCATGATTGGTTAAAGTATCATTTGCCTTTCCTGTTATTTTGTTTCTTAAGATTGTCAAGGCACCTACATATTTTCGGCTACCTTCTTTGTAAAGCTTCATGGCGGAGCACGCTGCTTCGCGCCAACTAACGTAACCTGCATAACTTCCTGAAAATTCTGGTAACGATTTGATCACGTCGAATGACTCATCACACCTAATCAAATCATTTATTTGAGTAGGTCGATACTCTTCAACTGAATTGGAGTTGTTATTTAATTGTAACCTTAATTCTGCAATTTCGTCTGCTAAGGCTTTAGTTTTGGTTGCTATTAATTCTGCAATTATATCTGCTGTCAAATTATTAGCCATTTTTAAGTTTGAAAAACCGCTTATTAGGTCGTCCAGCTTAGTTTAAATAATAATAATAATAAAAAACAAAATTTTATCGACGCTCACGTGGATGTCTTCCTTCTTGCTGAGGGTGTCTTCCTTCTTGGGTTTAGTTTAATAGACTTCCTTCTTGCTGAGGGTGTCTTCCTTCTTGGGTTTAGTTTAATAATCTTCCTTCTTGGGTTTAGGTTAATATGTTTGAGTAGCACTTTTAAGTTTTTTTTATTTAAAGAGCGTTTTTGAATATTAGCCCTCTTTCACTTCTTGGTTTAAGTTTGGTATGTTTGTGTAGCACTTTTAAGTTTTTATTTAAAGAGCGTTTTTGAATATTAACTCTCTTTCACTTCTTGGTTTAAGTTTGGTATGTTTGAGTAGCACTTTTGAGTTTTTATTTAAGGAGCGTTTTTGTATATTAGCTCTCTTCCTTGGACACCTTTTTATTTACTTCAAGGTTCCTTTCTTTTAAATAAATGGTCTGTTAGTGAGTTCTTAAAGAGCGTTTTTGAATATTTGCTCTCTTTGTAACACAGGAAACCGGTCTCTCGCGACACTTGGGAATTATGGTTGTTAATTCCTTTTTGTGTTATTTTCACTTGTAAGTCACTTAAGGATTTCGTTTATCCTTTTGTGCGTGATTCAACTGGAAAAATTTAACGCGAGCCCCACGTCTGGGCGCCAATTAATCAAACCGTTTCTAGGAGTTTGAAAAAAATATATTTATTTGAGGAGTACGACTCCGTTTCTTCTGTGTACAAAATTAAGACTGAAGTTACAATATTGTTCTGAGGCCAAAGTAGCCTTTGAAGATGTCAAAGCTTCTGCTGATCGAGCTAAAGCTTTAAGCTCGTGATGCTGTTTGGGCGAAGGAGGATTTGTTTACAAATGAACATTGGGTGTTTTGCGCGCTAGGCTTATTGTTCTCAAGAAAAGTTTGTTGACATTGAGTGTTTTGCGCGCTAGGCTTTTTATTCTCAAGAAGAGTTTGTTTACAAATAGACCTTGAGTGTTTTGCGCGCTAGGCTTTTTAAGCCTGCGTGGGTGGTTTATTGATTCCACGAAGAGTTACTCGTGACTCAATGGAAATTGTTTAAAATATCGAAATATGGGGGGCTGAGAATGAATTGTCAAGAGTCCGAAAAGACTATGAAAAGTTGTTTACAATTTACATAAGGAACGCTAAGTAACTGAGGGTGATAACTTGCACGCACAATCACATCCTATTGGATCAGATGTGAAGTGCTTTTATGTTGATGATATGTTGGCAGGAGCAGATAGTATACAAGAACTTAACACTATTTGCAACGAAGTTCAACAAATATTGGAATCAGGAAGTTTTTCACTTGCCAAGTGGGCAATCAGCTGTAGTGATCTGTCGTTCAAAATTAAAACTTCGGAAGATGAAAAAGGTGTGACGGTTGCCACACTAGCGGAAGTTCCGCAAAATTGTTTTGTGGAGTTGATACATCGTCACTCCAACTTTGCTAAGCTAGTTCGAATAGTCGCATATGTGCTTCGTTTTTGCTTCAAACGGCTCAGACCAGACTCTCTTGTGGTATCGTCATTAGAAATGAAAATTTCGTTCCTTAAAGTACAAAGCAGTACATTTAGAGTATCTGGTGTAGATCTTTGTGGGCCGTTCTTTGTCAGCTATCGGAACAGAGGTAGACCACCTGTAAAAACGTATGTTGCCGTTTTTGTTTGTTTCGCCTCAAAAGCAGTTCACTTGGAACTTGTCAGGGACCTTTTCCCTGATTCTTTTTTGAATGTTTTCAAAAGGTTCATTTGGAGGCGCGGACGATCCGAGACGATGCTCAGCGACAATGCGACGAACGTCGTGGGAGCGAGCAACGTGCTGACAGCGGCAGGCGGCATTCCTGAAGAGCAAGGAGCGACTGACAGGGTACGCAGCGGAGCGAGGGGTGCACTGGAAGTTTATTCCCCCTCGAGCACCGCACTTCGGAGGACTGTGGGAAGCAGTGGTGAAGGCTGCCAAGCACAGGCTGGTGCGAACGCCGGAAGAGTTGAGCAGCGCACACAGTGGACCAAAGGCGAGGCCAATCTGGTGGAAGGCGCGGTCGTCATGGTGCACGACGACAACACACCCCCGCAACGATGGACAATCGGGCGCGTAACGCGCATAGTCCCAGGGGTCGACGGCAAGGTTCGGGTAGTGGACCTACAAACACCAGCAGGCGCAATTAGGCGCCCTATTCACAAGCTGGCACTGCTCCCGACTTGTAGAAGACCGGAGCTCTTCAACGGGGCCGGAATGTTGGAGCTCGTCAATAGAAAAATACGTAGATAAGATAGAATATAAGAGAGCACATGAAGTGTCGTCAAGTTAAGACGATCGGCAAATGCCGACGGCTACTTCGGGGAGTGTGATCGGACTGTGACCCACTCTCACTTACATTAGAGTCCAGTTTCGTTTGAGCACTGAAGCCAACTACACATACTCGCATATTAAAAACATTTGAAGTCGAACTCCGCGTTCTTTTATTTAGTTAATTAATATCGTTTCGTTTATTTCTCTAAAAAAGCTTAGAGAGTTTTCACTGCGCACATAAATGCTGAATCTTTATCTGCTTTGATTTCTATTGGCTTACCCATATTGGTAAAGACTGAGAGTATTGCTCGTTTAGCTTCAAGCCAATCTCTAGATTTATTTTCAGTTAAAGAGGCGAATTTTGAATATATATCGATGCAAGATAGAAATTGTCTATTGTTAATCATATAAAAGTCCATTACATATTTATCTCTTGGATTGAAAGTTTCAGGAGTTATTTCAAATGTTAATTTTGTACTTCTATGCTCAGTTTTTGCTACATTGCAAACTTCGCATTCGTTTATAATATTTTGAATCAATTTTTGATAGTCGGGATAATAGAAACTTTCTTTGAAAATGGCAATGGTTTTTTCAATACCAGGGTGTAGAAGTTCTTTGTGTTTTTGAAGTATAATTTCTTTGAATTGAGCATAAGTGTTGATATTGGTAAGCTTTATAGTGGATCTCATTACTTTAGTAATGTTGTTTGGACAAATAATATTGACGTAGGCGTTTTGAAAAGTTGTGAAGTCTTCATCATTGTTAAAATAGATGACAGTGTTTTTTTTACAGATATATTCTTTAATAAGCTCCTTTGCATGATCTAATGTCATTTCTTTGTAAATTATGTTTGTTATTGTTTTATGAAAATATTTAGTTGTTTTTACTTCGTTTATGTTACCTCTTGTGAATTCTATTTGATTAGTATAGTAGTTAATTGGTCTTTCTGTTATTGTTATGTAAATTTGATTTTCTTCGTGGCTAGTATGTATGGTAGCTGCTGTGGTAGGAGTTTCACCGAGAAAGTTTTCTATCTTTACACGTGAAAGTGCATCTGCGACATGGTTTTCTTTACCTGGTACATATTTAATGTGGTAATCAAACTCATTCAGTCTGATTTTCCATCTTTGGAGTTTCATGTTTGGTTCTTTGATATTATCAAGCCAAACTAAGGGTCGGTGGTCACTTAGAATTTGAAATTTACGACCAAAAAGGTAGGACCTGAAGTATTTAGTGGCCCAGACAATAGCTAAAAGTTCTTTTTCTATTGCCGAATAATTAAGTTCATGATCATTGAGAGTACGACTAGCGTAACAAATAGGCTTATGATCCTGTGACAGTACAGCACCTAGAGCAATATTGCTGGCATCTGTAGTTAGTGAGAATGGTTTCTCGAAATTGGGGTAAGTTAGAATTGGATCGGACATAATGAGAAATTTAAATTTCTCAAAAGCGGATATATAATTTATATCGTTGGGATCTATCTTGGCGCCCTTCTTTAAATTTTGGGTCATTGGTTTCGCAATGTTTGCAAAGTTGGGAATAAACTTCCTGTAAAATCCGCAAAGTCCAAGGAACGACTTTATTTGTTTGGATGTTTTGGGAATCGGAAAATTCCTAATTGCGTTTATTTTTATTGGGTTAGGTTTTATACCTTCAGTTGTTATAATATGTCCAAGAAATTCTGTTTCCTTTTTTAGAAATTCGCATTTATCTAATTGCAATTTCAAGTTTGCTTCCTTTAATTTAGCAAATACTTTACGCAGAGACATTAAATGTTCCTCCAATGAAGTGGAAAACTATAATGTCATCCATATAAACTAAACAATCTTTGTAGAGAATATCTTCTAACAGATTGTTTACGCAACGTTGAAATGTTGCAGGTGCGTTTTTCAGACCGAATGGCATTCGAGTGTACTCGTAATGTCCGTTTTTGGTAGAAAAAGCTGTTTTTTGTATTGAGTTTTCATCCATTTGGATTTGATGAAAACCTTTTGCTAAATCTATGGTAGTGAGATATTGTGATCTACCGAGTTTATCCAATATTTCATCCATAACTGGAATAGGATATTTATCATCCACAGTAATTTCATTTAGCATTCGATAGTCAATGACTATCCTAAACTTTGCTTTACCGGATGCATCACTTTTCTTTGGTACTATCCAAATAGGTGAGCAATAAGGCGAGTTCGATTTTTTCGAATGATGCCTTGTTCTATAATTTCTTTTATTTGGACTTCGTCTTCTTTGTCATGAGCCTGGGGGTATTTGACTTGTGAAGGTCAAATTTTCACCTTCTCTGTACTGAATGTCCCTAAACTCGTGAAGAATTTTAGTCAGAGCACTTGTCTCTTCCTTATTTAAATGGTCAAGTCTGAATTCGTTAGATTCTTTTGACTCATTTTCTATTGCGTAATTTATTGCCTCGTCATCAGTAGATGATGGCTCTAAACAGCTCATACAATCGATATTGTCTTCTGAGTTTACATTTCGCTCGGTCTCATAAAGCATTAGGAAATTGTAATTATTTAAATTAACGGTTGCTTTGCTAAAATTGATTTGAGCATTGGTGTCTTCTAAGAAGTCTCTACCTAGTAACATATCATAATTTTCCGAAAAATTATGGATATAAAAAACTTGTTTAGAGGGGCAAAGTTTACTGGGTTTCAAACTTATCGTTTAATGTTATTATACCGTTAATGGTATGAGGGCCGTCAGCCGTCAGAGACAGTAAGGGGAACAAAATGTAACCACAGCTCTGGTTGTGGTACGTGCCATCCTTAGGCTGCAAACATAGTGCGCGCTGAGACGAAGACGAAGATGAAGACGAAGCTGAAGACGAATTGCTTGCGTTGCGAGTAAGCTAATAGGTTGCATAGTGCAAGATGAATTGGATGCGCTTTTGTTGTGTTAGTCGCAATGGATTTCTCATCGGATGATGATCTGCTAATTGAGCAGAGTTTATTTTTTAAATTCAAATTTAAAAAAGCAAATAAAAAAATTCATCCCATTAATTTGGGAAGAGAAGCATTTGGCGAATTTCATCATTTGTTTGATGAGCTGCGCCAAGATGAGAAAAAATTTGTGGAGTACACCAGAATGAAAATGAGCACGTTTGATTATATTTAAAAAAAAATTGAACCATTAATCATTAAAAATTTGACGAATTTTAATAAAACCCCAATTATGCCTGCTGAAAGGCTAATTGTGACGTTAAGGTAAGAAATTATTTTAAATATATTTAGTTTTATTAATTTTATTGATTTTAACTTTTCATTTAATTACTTGTTTATTCACTGTCTTAACTTAATTTAAGAATGTAATAATATTTCCTGATGTAACAAAAGTGCTTGGTTCCTGTGGGGATAAAGCATTATCAGAATATTGGTTTGATGAAGATTCCTGTAGAGTCGGTGATGGTACAGATATCTGAATATTTTGTAAATTAAAAGAGCGCCCCATGTTGTACGCATGTTTATAGACTGCTTTTTGCATTTCCATTCTGCACAAAAGCTTCGTTTGCGGATCCATTTGTTTAACGTGTGGCAATAGGCTCACAAAAAAGCCATGTCTTCATCGTCGGCTGGAACCTTGTTTTTTGTTTTCTGTTCTAACAGCTCCAACTTCTTTTTTTCGATGTTGAGCATTTCACCTTCTATGTTATTATGACGCCGTTTAAGATTTCTAGGAGGATGATGTGGGGTGGACGTTTGCACTTCAAACGTACTTATGTCGCTTTCTTCCTCATATTGCGGCACCTCAATATCTACACTATTAACATCTTCGCCAATATTATCTTGTACTTCATTGTTTTTTTGGCGACATAAATTTCCGGAAGACTGGCGACACTTTATCTGGTCCTTTATAAACATCATGGACTCGAAATGACTCCATTGAGAACACATCTCGTTGACTGCATCAGGGCCAGCGTCGCCAGAACGGTTCGGTGGACATTTCCTTAATTCAGCTCGAAACGTGTCCCTCAATTGTTTCCATTTTTTTTCAAAGTCATAGCTAAAAAATACATATTAAAATGTTATTAGTTGCATAATATTGTTTTCAATTTTTTTCTTATTTTAGATATCTCGCTACTTGCACTTCATTCATATCAATCTCTTTTAACTTTCGAATGGGTGCTTCAACGGTTCGTTCTATTGTTATAGAGACATGTGAAGCTTTGTGGACAGTTTTGCAGCCTATACATATGGCTGTGCCCACAGAACAAAATTTAAGGAAAGTTGCGGATCAGTATTTGAATGTTTGGGAATTTCCAAATTGTGTTAGATCTATTGATGGAAAGCACATACGTCTCAAATGCCCAGCGAATTCAGGATCAATGTTTTATAATTATAAAAAAATTTTCTCAATAGTGCTGCAGGCAGTCGCTGACGCAAAATGTAAATTTGTTACTATCGAAGTTGGTGGTTACGGACGTCAGAGTGATAGTGGAACTTTTGCTTCCTCAGCGATTTACACAATGAAAAATTCTGGAGATTTACAGTTTCCGAAGGATTCTTATTTGCCCAATACCACAATATCTATGCCATATGTGTTGCTTGCAGATGAAGCTTATCCGCTTTTAAACTGGGTCCTTCGACCATATGCCAGAAGAAATCTAACATTGGAAAATGAATATTTTAATAGTCGTTTGTCCAGAGCGCGAAGGTGTGTGGAATGTGTATTTGGTATAATTAACTCCAAATGGAGAATATTATGGAAGCCAATTGAAACGACACCATCTAACGCAGAAATTATTGTTAAAGCTATTTGTATACTGCATAATACAATGTTAGATTTAGAAGATCTGGACACGCACATGACAGAGGGAGAAAAATTTATAAGCAACAAACCAAAAAATATATTGGAAAGTTCAGAGAAAAGAGGTCGATTCATCAGAGACACGTTTCGTACTTATGTTTGCAGCCATAGAAATGCTGATAGTATTTAAATTTTCAATTTTCTTATTATGTATTTCATTTTGATTAAAATTAATTAAATTACTTACCATCAACATTCAATTCGTTTGAAATTTCGTTCCAATTTTGGTCAATTCCAATTTTTGCCTATTGTGGTAGAGTTTATTTTGCTGGTCCCATAAACAGCGTTTTTTAAATACTGCTGCAATTAATTCTTCGTTAATTGCAGACATTTTCACAAATCATGTGCGTCCGTCAAATCACAAAAACCAACTGTGCAAATTCTAGCATGTTCGGCGCCAAAGTAGCAAGCGATTTGTCTTCAAAATCAGTACAGCAGCGTTTGAAGCTGATTGCTTGCGTTTCGTCTTCATCTTCGTCTTCGTCTCAGCAAGCACTATGCTTGCGGGCGAGCGAATTCATATGATTTGTTCTGCACTGTTTTTCATCTTCAGCTTCGTCTTCATCATCGTCTTCGTCTCAGTGCGCACTATGTTTGCAG
>JAEIFN010000987.1:0-68012 GCA_018903675.1 Zaprionus capensis
GTGAATGCGTTAGTCTATTGGTAGCTTACTTCGCTTCCTATTAGTGAAAGAGTAGGCCATATTTTTCTTATATGAGAAATATGCTTCCTGCTCTATTTTATAATCCCATTGTGGAAGGTCTAGTGAATTAATTTTCAGAATTTACTTTATAATGAACAATTATTTCCGATCAATGTGCATTAGCAGGTCTGTTGGATATTCTCTGAGACACGATCCTTAGGAATATAGTTCCAGACAGAACTCAATGCAAATAAAACGGATATAATTTCCTGACAACTAATTTAAACTTCTCGGATCTAAAGAGTGGACGAGTTGTCGGTCAATGCCAAAAATCGTTTTTCCTATTCTTTAGCTTCGAAAAATAAATCAGTTTCCTACTATAGCATATGCACTTGGGATAAGTGAAGCCGCGATCGCTTAATTTTTTCAAGTTATTGTTAACAGTCTATTATCCGACGTTAACTTGCGATTTAACAAACTCGGTATTAATAAGACTTGATGGATTCGCCTTCTAATTAAAAATACCAAGTAGTTTCTGCGATGCCCCACGTTGGGCGCCAAATTCTGTATTGCGACATTTATATAGTTGATTGAGTGGTGCGATCTTCGCTAAATTATTGGCCGATTGGGACCCTTGTTACGGCTAGCTAACAATCGTATTGGGGGGGATTCGTTGGCCAAATAATAAAGCCTTCACTCGATCAGAGAGCCACGTTGAATTAAATTTATAGTCCCGTGCCTATTACGTAGATTAATAAGATCAATAATTACTGCATAATAAAATGTAAAATAAAGAAAAAAGAATCGGAGAGATCATGCGTGTATGATGCTGCCATGGCAGTATCTCTAATGGATATTAGGCTACACTGATGGTATCGTAGCCCGCCTCTGTACCCACCCTCCATGATTTACCTTTGGCATTATATGGTAAATCCCTATTTTAAATGTTACCCTTTCATTCTACCCTTCGCCTTTTCACATAAGGAAAACTATCTGTATTTACCAACACATTATAATAATTTTATTCATTTAATTGTAAAAGGTAAGATCTTATATAAGGGCATGATATATTTCATTTAAATTTCCTTGTTTCTGTTGCTAACTTTAATTTAATTCATTTGATATCAACTTGTTTTCTTTTATAATTCATATAGTATTGTAATTCATACTATAATTTCGTTTAATTCTATATTTTATTTCTGTTTCACTAATTTAATTTTTCTAAACTTTTATTTAATGTAACTTTAATTTTATGGTCTTTCAATTTGTTGCTTTTCTTTTAATTTGTTGCTTTTAATTCGTTCATTTCATTTTTGTAGGGCTGGTGCAATTTATAGGGTATTATATATGTATGTATTTGTTGGTATATGTTCACATAAGTAAGTGTATATAATAGGAAAATAATATGTTCACTTACCCAAATCCATCCTATGAGCTCAGAGGAATTGTTGTTGGGATTAAATTATTTTTTTTAATTAAATTAACTGAAAAGAATCACTCTTGTGCACATATGGTATACATATTATAAAATGCCTTGCCTCCCACAAAAATAATAATTAATAAAAATAATGATTGGCAGTTGCCAAAAATAACAATTTAGAAATGAAAGAAATTAAACATAAAAAAATAATCAAAAATAAGAAAATTATAAAGAAAAATAAATGAATTGAAATGAAAATTATAAGTATGAAAATTTGAATTAAAGCCAGTTAAGTTAATTCTTTGTTTTGTTCTTTGTTTTCTTTTTTTTTTTGTATGATTTTTAATTAATGTTAAATTTTAATTTTTATAATGTGTAACCGTGTGAATGTGTGTATATGGCAATTTTGTGTATGTGTAATTTTGTATATGTGTAATTTTGTACATGTGTAATTTTGTGCATCACTTTTTTTTTTAACATATGTTGCATTTTTGTATAAATTATAATTGTTTTATAGTTGCACTTTTCTTGTTATAGTTTGTAGATATATATGTGAGCTGTATGTAGATTTATAAATGTTTTATGTGTTGATGCACTTGTTTATGTACGTGTTGATGTACGTGTTGATGTACGTGTTGATGTACATGTGGTGTTGATGTAATTGTTGATGTACATGTGGTGTTGATGTAATTGTTGATGTACATGTGGTGTTGATGTAATTGTTGATGTACATGTGGTGATGATGTAATTGTTGATGTACATGTGGTGTTGATGTAATTGTTGATGTACATGTGGTGTTGATGTAATAGGTTCCCTTTCTTCTCCCAGCTTTGGTAGGGCGAGTCAGCGAGGTTATGCGTTCGCTGCTCGCCAAGATTTTTTTCCGAAGAACGATGTGCAGATCTTGCGGGTGTGCAGCTTGTTTTCTGCACAGAACCCCGATCTATTGCACTGTGGAGCCCTATCCGCAGAGACGTGCACTCTAACAGCCGGGGTGCTCCGCTGGCCGTTGCACTGTGCACGCTCTGTAGAAAAAAATTAAAATCTGTATTAGATTTAATCAGATTAAACTGATAAAGTTTAATACTTACAGATTTGCCTTTATATTTAAAAAAAAATAGAACACAGTAAAGTTAAAAGATTTTAACTTTTATATCCACGTTTTTTCTCGATGGTACAAAAAAACTTTTATCGCAGACTCCACGTCTGTTCTTTGCGAATGCACGAAGAGAAAAGAACTCGATGAGAGCGTAAGTGTCTCTCGAACAGTGCAAAGCTTATCTGCAACTCAGAGTTCTAATCGAAGCTTTGAACCGTTTAGAGTTGAGTTGGAGTCTACTGATAATGACTCCGAATTATCGAGATAGGAAAATAATCATTTTTCGGAGTCAACGTATTTTTCAAAAAAATTGTTTTTCGGAGTTAAGCGTACTTTTTCAAAAAAAATCGTTTTTTATTTTGTTTTCGCTTTTCCTTTTTTTATATATATATACAATTGAAAGGGCTGTACATTACAAGGAGAAACAAATTAACACATAGATTTACACAACAGAAGACATTAGAAGACAGAGGGCATACATTAGTTTCAGATAAAAAACAAAAATTACACAAGTCAAAGATAAGAAAGTGCACTAGGAAAAACACTATACAAAACTGAATAACAGAACAAGGAACTCCAATGGTGAGACTAGAATTAGGGACGGCAAAAGAAAAAACATTCATAACTATAGGATCATAGCTCATATCATATGTATTGAGGATTATAAAAAGAATGTAGAACAGTTGCAAAGTGCACTACAGGAATTAAAAACAGTCGAATTTTCAGGAGAAGCGGTCAAGACATTAGAAGAAAAATAGAATCAAGTTAAAGCTACAAAAAAAAAAAAAAAAGACAGAAAAGAGGAGCGATAAATGGATTAGGAAGTATAATTAAATCAATAACAGAAAACATGGATTCAGAAGACACCATTAGAATAAAGGATGAATTTCGAAATATACACGATAATTTAGGCGAACTAACTTTATAAATGAATAATGAAAATGAAATCGTTGAAAATATAACTAAACACATAAACCAAGAACAAAATTGTTATAAATAACTTTATAAAAAACTTTAAGAACGAAATTTGTAAACATTTAACGGAAGAACATAATGAAATACATGTTTTACAGTACACAAACAGATTAGACTACAATATTGATATATTATACAATCATATTTCAAAACATATTAGAAAGCATATTGTTAACTAAACTAAGAATAACGACGCACATGCTGACACACACACCTTGAGCATACATGCTCTCGAAAATTCTAGAAATAGATTTCACCATAAAGGTAATGTTGCATCAGCCTTTAAACGGGATGTGATTGGTCAGCTAAACATTTTGTAGCTTCGAAAGTACCGTTTTAGCGAAACGATGTAGCCGACGTCGAATGCAGAAACAGCGTGAAAGCAAAAAGAAGTTCCTCTTTTTGCGACGCACAGCCAGTTGCAATTTGGTCGTGCATAAAACCAGTCAATTAAAACAAACACGAATACACTCAAAAGAAAATTACCGAAATAAATTGTAATTAAGAACATAAACAACTGTTGTGAAATTTAATCATTGACAAAATTATTAAACCAATTGTTACGAGGAGCTACGGCCCATTTATAACTCACGCGCTGCTCCTGGGTGTACTTGGCCCGTCGCATCAACAGCCGCAGTGCCAGGGCGTAATCCCGAAATCGCTCACCTCGGCGTTGGGTACGGCTCCGGATCTCGTCCTCCAGGAGTTGAAAATAGCGCGGGGGGAGGAAGAACTCCATAAACTCCTGCTTGAACTCCTCCCAGGTGACTTTGTAGAGGGTGTTGACCCTGATCCAGTCCTCCGCTTGGCCCCTTAGCACGTTCGCGACCGCTTGTGATAACTGTTGCGGGTCGATGCTGTACAGTGCTTCTAGCTGGCTTGGTATAGGGATGACGACTTCGGAGTCGCCTTCCGCCGGCGCCGGAGAGGTGTCGCGTGAGCATGCTGTTTCGGCTCCGGTGTAACAGTATTGCCTAAAGTGGCCTCCAGCTCCATCAGTCGTTGCAGCTGTTCCTTCGACAGGTCCCCTTGATTGGAGAATGCTACCAGACGGCTCCGCATTTCCTCCACGGTACCACTCGTGTCCAGCCCGAACTCCTTGAGGATGAGTTGCAGCTCGCTCTTCCTACGGAAAGCGATCCAGGTATTCGTTGACAACGGAAAAAAAATTCAAAAAAATGCTCGCGAGGTATGCGTGCCGTGCGTCACTGAAATGTTTCTTGTCCGATCTTGATTCGCTGTTTACTATTTTCATGCCCGTTCGCGAGAATGTTCACTTTGAGGCGAATGATCAAAAATATCTCGATCACGAAAAATTTTTACGCACACCGAAAAAAATGCTCTCGCGATGGCAGGATCAAAGAATGTTTGCTCGTTTTAAAATGTTTCAGACGGATGCGGACAGGGTATTAGAATGTTGGTCAACGTTGTCGATGTTGACTACTGGTGTGTCCGTACGCGACTCGATTTTTATAAATGTGTACTTGTTCATACACAGAAAAAAAAATGTTCTCGAATGGCAGGATCCACAAAATGTTTGCTCTTAGAAACCGTTTACGAAGGATGTACAGTGGGCAAAGTGTTTATCAACGTCGTCGATGTTGACTACTTGTGCGCGACTCGCTTCCTCGGTATTCGGTACCGGGTAATATATACGCATTGCCTGAGTGATGTCGCCACTCTGGCTACGACGGCGCAGGGAAAAATGGTTAGTCAGAAGCATACGTCAGTATGCGCAGTAGTCGTAGACATGTGTGGAACCTGTCCTACGAATTCTATGTAAAAAACTATGATTCTTATCCTGCATCGCTGTCTATGTGTATTACTTGCTACTGGTGCCCTTTGTAAAACTCGTACTGTGGGCCTTGTATTCCCCTACTATACCCTGCATAAATTAGCTATGTGGGTCTTTAGTCCACTGAAAGATGTTAAATTTCTCAAAACTAAATGTCTAGTCGTAGTAGTCCCTGCTCGGGCCCATCTGTAAGGATGTTTTCTCAGGCTGGGGTACATATCTCAGTCTCGCCAGGGTCTTTATAGAAAATTTATAAATACCACTTTAGCAAGAGAGAGGCTATTGGAAGGTCATACCCTACTGGGATATGTACAGGGTATAGGCGATATACATGGGCAACGTCAAGTACGTGTGCTCGCTAAGCATGTGGTTGTGAACTCTACCACCACGCGGTCGTTTGGGGCTCACGTGCACGTGTCGCGTGTCACGCGTGCCTGGCCGGCGGCTTATCGTGAGGAACGCACGTGGCCGCGGGTGCTCTCGCTTGCACTCCCACAAGTCGCTCGTTGGTATATTCTACCATCCGCAACTAGTTAGAGTGCACGTTCACGCACCCCGCTTGCCAGCTATCGCTCACTCACGACACCTCTCACGGTCGATCGTTGGTCATGCAGAACGCCCGTGACCGCAGGTATCTTCGCCTGTACTCCCACAAGTCACTCAATGGTGTATTCCACCACGCAGCAATTTGTTAAAGCACACGCTCACGCATCCACTCGTCACTAACGTTCACTCACGACACGGACTGTGCGTGTGTACGCTCAGAGTCGCCTACTGGTCAGCGGAGCACCGGCATACCAGAAAGCACGACTCTGCGAATACACACTCACACGGGCACACACGTACACAATCACTTTTCACAATGCTCTAGAGGGGAGAGAATTTGTCACTGGGTATTTATAATAATCACGGCTGGTTTTGTTTCATTGTATTAGTAACATGGTTTTATTTTATTTCAATAGCTCGCTGTTTTCTCACGCTAGTTCTTATTCTAATTAGTCCCTGCCTTCCTGCCTACTTCGCACCATACGTTGCTCATACTGTAGCTTTCAATGTATCCTTTTTCACAGCTCACCTAGTTTTCTCCTGCGACAGGATTCATCCTCTTCAGAAAGGGTCCTTGGGCTGGCACTGGACTTATAACTTTTACTTGAACTTTGAAATTTTAGGGAGAGCTTGCTGCTGGCTCACTTTGCTGCTCGCGATCGACTGTCCTTGGCCTAGTTTTCGCAGCTTTCATTTCGCTGCCGCGAACATGTCGTCGCTGCTGCGTACATGTCGCCGCTGCTTGCATGTCGCCGCAGCCTTCGGCCGATCGTGCCTGGCTGCTGTGACTCTGCTCGCACTTCGCTGCCTGTCGCTGCTAGCTTAGTGTCGCTGCTTGTCTGGCGCCTGGCGGTGACTGTACACGAGCTCTGGGTGCCCAAGCACCGTTACTTATGCAAGTGTGCTATGCTGCCTGACTCTATGCGCGAGCTCTGGGTACCGAGGCACCGTTACTTGTCTGTGCAAATTAAGTAAATCCAGTTGGTCCAGGGGTCTTCCTTCTTTAGATAGGTTTCGCTTTTGACACTGTTTACAAAGATTACGTTGGAGGGGTTGACTTCACCCTCTTAGTTATTATCTCTAGCCTTGTGGCGTAGTGATTTAATTGTGAATAAGAACAATTGTAATTAGCGGCTGTACGCCAGAGCAAGCTGTGGTTTATTTCGACACAAGACTAAGACTGAAGAGAATACAATTATGGACACTTAGTTTACCCTCACAGCAATGCATCGCGCCACCACAAGTCGACAAGCCGACTCAGCATTTCTTGCAGCGTGAAGCAACACTCCCAATAGGCAGTGTCAGCTTTCCGCTGTCAGGCGTTCTTTGCGCGGAGCGCTTAACACAATTCTGGCGCGTCAGCATTGTGCCTTTGCCTATGCTTTTGTTTTCTTGTTCAAGGATATACTACTGGGTATTTTAGACGTAAAGATATCTTATTATATTTATTAAAGTTAAATTAATATTATGTGGCGCGCTTAATGTGGCGTCACAACTATCTGTTTCTTATTTTTATTTCCTACAACTGTAATGTTATTATTAGCTCCTATATCTGAAACTAAATATGGTTATAAATAATTATTGTCAAGCTTATGACCTGTCTCGTTCCTAAGTAATACCTTATCTCCTATTTTTAATTCAAAATTACTAACATTTGTATCATATTTAATTTTTCTATCGGCTTTTCCCTTTTCTAACAAATTCCTAGCTCTTTTAAAAGCTATCTCTAATCTAATCTTTACTTCTTTCGAATAATCATCCATGTTATAAATGGGATCTATTCTGTCTATCTTATTAAAGTCTGTGAACTGTCTTGGTAATCTGCCAAATACTAGTTCATATGGACAATATTCGTGAACTACTGATGGTGTTGTGTTGAAACAATAAGTGAAATATTGTATCCATACATCCCAATCAGTTTTGTCAACAGAGAAGTACGAGCGAACATACTCGTTATATGTTCTGTGACTTTGTTCTATTGTTCCTAAAGTCTGTTGATGGTGTGCTATTGAAGTAATGTTTTTTATCTTCATATATTTGCACAGATCGTCTATGATTTGATTTTTGTATTCCGTTCCCATGTCCGTAATGATTGTTTTCATTGGACCGTACTTGAGAATAAAATGTTCAAATATAGCCATAGCAACTGATCTTGCACTTTTTTTAGGTATGGGTACCGTAACCAAATACTTAGTTAAATCACAAATGATAGTGACAGCATACTCATTTCCATCTTCTGATCTTGGAAGTGGACCAATGGTATCTATCAGAACTATATCAAATGTTGTTCCTGGCGTTTCTGTTATCGTAATTGCCATTTTCGTATGTTTCAACGTTTTAGCCTGTTGGCATTTTAAACATGTTTTGACATATTTACTTATTGCCTTTGTCATTTGTGGCCAATAATAAAAGTTTTTTATTTTCCTCAGGGTTCTAGAAATTCCTGAATGGCCTCCTTCTGACGGATCGTCATGATATTTAGACAGAATTGCTTTTATCTGAACCTCATCATTTGTATCTATCTTAGTAACCTTATTTAGTAGCGCTACTTTTAAATATTTAAATATTTTGTTGTCCTTTTCTTTAAAGTTTTTTATAGTGACAAACTCGAAGATCTGTTCACTTGGTGACAATTGCGTTTGAATGATCTTATTTATTCTTGCTTCTTCGTTAAGGCTTTGAAAAAACTGATCCAAATCGATTTTTTCATTAGAATAAAAATTAGTTATATCAAACCGTGTTATTAAGTGTTTGCCTCTTTTTAAAAAACACTTATGTTAGTCTATTTTGAGAACAACATATTTTTTTGGCGTCAATGTTTTTGACTACCTGATAGATACTGGCCATTTCTATCTTTTCTTTATTTACTTCTGGTTCTTGCAATTTTTCTCCTGCGCAGTAATTTTTCTGTCTTACTGAAGCTCTCGTTTCGACCTTTAGTATCTGTCTATTCATTTCTTTTAGCTCTCCGATAGTTATTCGGGAAAGAGCATCTGCTATGTAATTATTTTTCCCCTTGAGGTACTCTACGCTAAAATCATATTCCTCAAGGTCCAGACGCATTCTGATCAGCTTAGAACTCGGATTTCTCATCGAGAACAAATATAATAGTGACCTATGGTCAGTCTGTACTAAGAAATGCCTACCATATATATATGGTCTAAAATGATTTATTGCCCAATGTATAGCTGCTAGTTCTTGTTCTGTAGTGGACTTATTACTTTCGTCTTTTGTAAAGGTTCTTGAAGCGTATGTGTAACAAGATGGCAGCACCATCGTTAGAATTAAGTGGCAACCCTGTTAGTATATAAGTTAGTCAGTAAGAAGACAGACAATAAAAAAGACGCTTAAGAGAAACTACCTTAAAACATGGTGTCAGAAGTGAAAGGAGGGCATAAAGGAAGTGCCTAGTGTTAAAAAAAAACTATAAATATTGCTTCGCACGTTGAGGGCAATCAAGATCAGTTTTAAAAAAAAAAACTAAAAAAGCGGAAAAGCTTCAAAAAATGTATTTTTGGACAACGTTCGTGTGCATACATACATGTGTTTGCACATTCACGACATACACACATACATGCAAGATTAAACGGAAAAAAATAAGTGTTGGAAAGTTCACTTAATATAAGTACAATACATAAAAAAAAAAAATTGATAAGTTATCGATAAAAATACGATCATCAAAGTAAAAGGTAAACAAAGCACGCAATGGAATCAAAAATACCAAATGTTTTGGACGTAATTAATATGGCCGAAGAATGGCCGAAATGGAAACAACAATTCCAATTATATCTAATGGCCACTAAGAAACACGCTGAAGGTGAGCCGGAGAAAATAGCAACGTTCCTATGGCTGGTCGGCGAGCAAGGCTTGGAAATATTTAACATATATTTTATTTTGGGAACGCATTTTGCGAGACAAAATAATTGTCGGGGTAAACGACAAAAACCTCCAGCTAAGGCTGCTGGATGGAGCCGACCAACCCCTGGATAAGGTAATTCAAATATGTAAAGCGTTTGAAGTTGCTACAATCAACAAGTCAATACTGGATAGTAAGCAACTTTCTGTGGAAGTTAATGCTGTATCAAAGAGGCAAGTAAAGGCACCCATAAACAACTGTTTTAATTGTGGACAACCATTCAATAAAAACCACCGCGAGAATTGCCCTACTAAAAATGTTATTTGCCATCACTGTGGGCGGCAGGGCCACTTCAAGAAGTTTTGCAAGGCCTACGGGAAAAAGGACAATCTGGTAAACTCGCTGTCTGTCACAACTAGGACTGATGTCGCTCCTGAGGCCGACATGATCAAATGGAGTAACCAAGGTGAATCTGATTATGCATTCAATAGTACAAACTTAAGCAATATAGGTATTTTCAGAGTAAAAGTCTTCAAAGTAAATAGAACCAATTGTAAATGGACAAAAGAATATCACATACAAAACATGTCTATAAAATTCAAGTTAGATACAGGAGCTGAAATAAACTGTATACCAGTTTCATTTGTACGTAATTTAAAGATTCATGTTAATAAGGAAAAAAATTTTAAAGTAGTAGACTACAGTTCAAACAGTATTAGAGTTCATGGTACCGTCTTGTTGGAATGTGTTGATATAAATTCAGGAACTATTAATGAAGCCTTATTTGTTGTTGTGGATGATTCGTTTGAACCTTTGCTTGGCCGTGACTAATGTGAATCGTTTGGATTGATTAAGCGATTATATAACGTAAACAACATTTACCAAAACATTAACCAGATAGCAAATTAGAGTTTCTAGAAATGTATTATGAACTATTTTAGGGAGTTGGAAAATTTCCGGATAAATTCAGAATAACTCTGAAAGAGGGGTCAGTACCAAAATTGCATTATAAAAAAAGAATTCCCCTTAGCTTGCAAGATAAACTTAAAGTCGAACTTCAGAATATGTTAAATCAAGCAATTATTAGCCGTGTTGATACACCAACCGACTGTATAAATAATATTCGGATAGTCGAGAAGCCCAATGGCTCCCTAGAATTTGTCTAGATCCTAAATATGCCCAAATAGAAAAAGAGTTATTGGCAATTGTATTTGCCTGTGAAAAATTTCATTTCTTTCTGTATGGTAGGGAGTTTACTGTTCATTCTGACCATAAGCCACTTGAAAGCCTAGTTAAAAAGGATATTGATGATGTAACTCCTAGGTTGCAAAGAATGTTCATATATTTGTTACGGTATGCTCAAATGGAAATCGTTTACAAACCAGAGATGGAATTACTGGTGGTTGATTGCCTTTCCAGAGCCTCACTGAATATAAATAACACAAGCATAATCACAGAAGACTTGAAGTTCATGATCCACAGTATTTCTCGAAATGCATGCCAGTCTAAAGATAATTGGGAACACTATCAAACAATTTTAAAACAGGATAACTTTTATAGTCGTATTGTAGAATATGTTACAAATGGTTGGCCTGGATATCATAAATTAGATGAAAAAAGTCAGATATTTTTCAAATTCAAAGATGAGCTTCACTATGAAAATGGACTACTTTTTAAAAACCATCGATTGATCATAGCAACCTTGTTGCAGCCAGACATTGCAAAACTTTTACATGGACCCCATATGGGAATTGAAAAAACCTTAAGTCGAAGAAATCAACAATTCTTTTGGCCAAAAATAAGAGGAGATATAATTGATTTAGTCCAGAATTGCCGGGTTTGCGAAAAATTTACGAGAAATAATCAAAAGGAACCATTAAATCAACCGCCTCCGCCTGAGTATCCGTTACATCGTGTGGGTATTGATATATATGAATACGCAGGAAAAAATTACTTGGCTCTGATAGATGCGTATTCAGGATACATTTGTACAGAGTTTCTTAAAGATAAATCATTTCCAACAGTTACCATTCATATAATTTTAAACATTTCACTAATGAAGCAAACGTTCAAACCGAGCTTTCAAGTCCTTGTTATCCGCAAAGCAATGGCCTTGCTGAAAAAGGTGTGGCTATAATTAAAAACATTCTTAAACGGTGCCATGAAACTAATGATGTTGATAGCTTTAAATATCGAATCTTAGAATATAACACAATTCCAATAGCAGATCTAGGCGTTGCTCCTGTTCAATTATTTTTTGGGAGGCAAGTGAAGACCCGTTTACCAATAAGCAACAGTTTATTAACGCGGAATAAAATTCCAGAAGAACTAGTTCAGAAAAAAATAATTAAAAAACAAGAAAAACAAAAATTCTATTTTGATAAAAATGCTAAAGAACTATGTTAAAAATAAATGATAAAGTTAAGTTTAAGAAATCACCAACTGAATGGTGTTATGGAATAGTTATTAAAAAAATACAACGATCGATCATATATTATTCAAGATAATTCAGGTTCTAATTTTTGGAGAAATAGAAAATTAATAAATCCAATATTCAATAAAGAAAAACAAACTAATATTCAGCACATTGAACCTGTGCCAAGAACTATAAAAAAAGTATATTTAAGAAAATTCCTAGAGATATTGTTACCTACTTAAGAGAAGCCCAAAAGAACAAAAAAGATAATAAAGATGAAAATAATGAATGTGTGTTGAATAGTGAAAACGATTCATTAAACATAGATGCGAATGAAAGCATCATTGAAGATGAAAGCTTACCAAATAATTTAGAAAAAAAATTGTAACAAATAATATACAGAATGAAATTTCACAAAGCATCATTGAAGATGAAAGATTACCAAATAATTTAGTAAATAAAAAATGTAACAAATAATATACAGAATGAAATTTCACAAACTGTAACACGAAGTGGAAGAAATGTCAAACCTCCCAAAAAATATGGTTTTGATTAAAAAAAAAAAAAGATAGCATGTAACAAGATGGCAGCACCATCGTTAGAATTAAGTATATAAGTTAGTCAGTAAGAAGACAGACAATAAAAAAGACGCTTAAGAGAAACTACCTTAAAACAGTATGCCACTGGTAATTGTTGACCGTTATGGTCCTGAGATAGTACCGCTCCACATGCTTGTTTACTAGCATCTGTGGTTATGCAATATTGTTTGCTGAAGTCTGGGTACTGAAGAAGTGTGGGTTTCATTAATTCCATTTTAAGATATTCGAATTCTTCGTTGCATTGGCTTGTCCATTCAAATGGAACATTCTTTTTACAAAGCCTCGTTAAGTGGCGTGATTTCTCAGAGAACTTTTTAATAAATCTTCTGTAATAGTTGCAAAATGCAACGAATCGTCTAGCTTCGTCTGCATTTACTGGTTGTGGGTAGTTTTTAATTACCTCATATTTAGAGTCATCTGGTAATATACCTTTATCAGTACATTTATGACCTAAATATGTAAACTCTTTCATAAGGAAAGTGCATTTTTCTGGATGTAGTTTTAAATTATGTTGTCTACATAATTTGAAAACATCGGTTAAATTCTTAAGGATATGCTTTTCAGAACAACCGACTACAACTAAATCATCCATATACAGAAAAGCTTGCAAAGGCTGTAGGCCTGTGAATGCAAGTGTTATCATTCTTAGAAATGAATTGGGGGCTATCTTTAACCCAAATGATAATCGCGTGTAGCAATATGAGCCTGTTGAAGTTGAGAATGATGTTATATTTCGTGGCCTTTCGTCTAACTCGATTTGGTGAAAACCTGACATAAGGTCTAGGCACGAGAAATCTTTTGGTCGTCCTAATTGATCAAGAATATCTTCTATTCTTGGAAGTGGGAATTTATCTTCTAGCAGTTTCTTATTGATCTGACGATAGTCAACTACTAATCGCCATCTCTTTTCCGCCGAATTAGGCAGTGATTCCTTGGGTACCAACAGAAGTGGGCTATTATATTCTGATATGGACGGCTCTTCTATACCGTCTTTTATCAGCTTGTCAACTTGCCTTTGAATTTCTGGCTTTTGACTTTCTGGCATTCTATAATTCTTAATGTATACAGGGGTCTTATCGTTCAATCTCAATTTTTGCCTATAAAAATTATTAGCGGATATGGTTTCTGTTTCGAGACCAAAAATATCGCTATATTCGGTGCATAATTTTGTTAAATCGTTTTTAAATAACGATTGAAATTTTTCTTTGTGCACTATTTTCTGTCTTTGCATTGTAAACATCATAATCGTCTAATGATTCGCTTTTTATATTTGCCTTGTTTACAATATCGTATTTTTCTGTTGTATTTATAATGCGAATCAACACGTTCTGAGTGTTTACTAGTGCACTTGCTACTATTATGCCAGGTTGCAATTCCTGGTTGGGGATAAGAACATTGGTGTCAGTGAATTCAAGGTGAATCTTTCGAATTACCTCTGATCTAGCTGGCAAAACTATTTCGTTATCAAGTGAATGTATTATAGGAATGTTTATATTCCTGAAATTATCGGGCCTCAAAGTAAATCAATCTTCTTGGTCGTGAAATCTGAAATACAATTGTATTTTTTAATGAAGTCAAAACCAATTATACCATCCCCTGGTATAGGAAAATTGTCAGGTACGATATGGAATTTATATGGTATTGCTGCATTTGCAATACTCATTTCCAAATCTATAGTACCTAGAGACTTAATTGTTCCTTGCCCTATTCCTGATAATAGAGTTACCATTGAATTGGTACTCATATTTTTTAACTTTATAAAAATACTTCAATTGAGATTGATTCTATACAGCCTTACTGTTGGCTGTTGCTCAAGGGGGCCTGCTGGAATTCCGAATTTATATTTCGGATATTATTGTTATTTTCGTTAGTTTGGTTTCGGCTTTGGTTATTCCAATTGTAGCCTCCACCTCTGTTATTACTCTGGTTACCGTCGCGTCCTCTATTTCCTCCGCGGTAACCACCTCGGCCTCTATAATTGTTATTATAGTTACCGCGGCCATTACCTCTATTTTGGTAATTTCCACGATGACTATTTCCTCGAGAATGCCCTTTACTGTTATAGAAGAAAACATTGTTCGAGTTGCCGGTCATTTCTGTACAGCAGTGTATGTATATCTCAGTGTATGTATTTCTTGCACTATTCATAGTGCTGAAATTACCTGCTTCTAGAATTGTCTTGAGCTTGTCATGCTCGCAATTCTTTATTATCGCAGTGATCGCTTCTTTCGTCGCGAACTTATCTGCGTTGCTTGTGTCTAGTCCGTGAGATCTGTTAATTGGAGAGCCGTCAAAAATCTGATTAAGTTGACTTTCTTGCCATCGAGCTCGGGTATCGTATACGAAATTTGTCGCACGTATTCTCTTGAAGTTGCGGCTGAGTCAGTCATAGTACTTGGCTTTCCTGTTTCCATTGTTTCTAAAGAATCAGTATTTTCCGAAAGGTTATCGGCAATCAATATTGATTCATCAAATGTATCCGGGATACTCATCGACGGCATACAATAGATAAATAACCTATGCCTGTCCGATACGTACAGTAGGTTTTCTCGCAGACGTTTGACAACGTCAGAAACTTGTTAAAGTTATCTACTAAAATCTTGGCGTGCTTTATTACGGTTTTATTTGATATCGGTGCTGCTTTATTTAAGCACTTGAAAGATTTATCGAATTCACTCCGTAATTTTGGAATTTCGGAAATAAGATTTTTCCATACTATTTGCCTTAATAATTGTCCTAATATTTATAGACTAACCAATTTGGTTGACTATCGATTTCAATTTCCTTAACTATGACCCCTTCGATCATCGCAAGAACTGTTGCCAGGTCCTTCCTTGAACAAACATGGAAGGGTGACCTTTTTAACTTAAAGATTGTCACGTAATGCACGAACAATAAATCGAAAAGTGGCATTGGTTCTCGCGATATCAGGAATGATACTCTGTTCACGAAGTTCGGGTCTTGCTTTTCTAGCTTTCTAATTACATGCTGAATATGTTTACCCATTATGTACAAATTTTCTTCTTTCTTTACTGGGGACTCTCTTTAGAATCCTCATCACAGCTTTCATTGGTAGATATTGTTGAATGTTCTCTTTGTTCATTCAAGAAGTTTTTAATTTCGTACCAATCGCTGTCGTCTAGCGAATCTAAACATTCACCTATGGTGTTAAAAATTGGCTCTTTTTTTTTTTGTTTTCTCTTTATTTATATTTTATTCATACTTTATTTATTGCCTTTCAGCAATCAAACTCTGTCTAAATCATTAGCTCTGCTTATGTATTTTTTCTTAATAAAAACATAATTATTGTCATAATGATTAAACAGATTATTATGATATCCAGGTTTAAAGGCACAACTTCAACCTTGTTGATTACATTAGCAGTGGAGTCCACTGACTTAACATCTACTAGACCCATGTTTGAAAAAAATTTTCTCCTAATACAGTTTTTTCTGAATATATTGGGTCTGGATATAATTACTTAAAGAATTGTTAAATGACATTTACTTATTGTTAATTTATTCATTTATTTTGACAGTTTTCAAATATTTATTTAATTAAATTGTTATTGCTGATGCTGTTTTTGTTGTTGTTTAGTTCATTCAATTATCTTTAACAACATACAAAAAGCATATATATGATCTTAAGCTACAATGTATTGAAATGAGGAAATAAATTTTACATTAATTAATTTAGTTACAGGAGCATCGAAACATACGTCGTACATATGCAGATGAGGAAAATTTGCACCTAATATTGATTCATTAATATATATAAATATATATATTATATTAAGTATAATGATAATAATAATTTTCAATGTCTTGGCTTTGAGATATTTAGGCATATAAAAAAAATATTATCTTAGATTAAATTTTAAATTTTGTTAAATTTTTCTGCCTATTGTTTGTTGTATTTTTGATATTTTAATTGACGATATTGCGTCGGCTAAGACGCCTTGCGGCGCTGAGAAATTTAAAATTGAACAGACGCCTTGCGGCGGTGAGAAATTTAAAATTAATTCACCAGTGTGAATTTACAGGCTTTGCAGGCCGAACTTTTCATCGGGCAGAAAAGGTTCCGCTCAATGTTACAATTGTTGTTTATAATTATTAAAAAAAAATATGCATCGCAGTGCAATCAAAAAATTGTGCACACAGTGCTATTAAAAAAAATTGCGCTCTTGGAAGCGCTGTCGGTCCTCTCTTCTGCTGGGCGCAGCTTGTATCGCTGGCGATGCCGGTGCTGGCTGCACAGGTTGTCAGTTGCTGTTGTTGCCGTCTATGATCATTGATCCACCGTTGCTGTAGTGTGCGGATAGCGCACCACAGTGTTGATAGTATTCCCGCGTTGACATAGTGGGCGGGCTGCACACCACGTTATCCTGTGTCAGCTGGGCGTCGCCGATGCTGGCACGCTGACACTCCTTCGTAGTCGAAGAAGCACGGATAGTTCACCGCGTTTACTTCTCACAATCCAGTCGTTGACGCAGTGCATGGATAGTTCATCGCGTTTACCTCTTCTCACAATTCAGTCGTTGACGCAGTGCACGGATAGTTCACCGCATTTACTTCTTCTGACACTCCAGTCGTTGATTAGTTAGTCGATTGTAATTGGTTAGTCGATTGGCCTTTCAAAGTTTGCATATTAAAGTTAACCGCAGAATACTCTCTCTTCATCTACTTGTTGATCGGGGACGTTTGCATCTTTTGGTTGTGCATTTATGTCGTTGTTGTTGTAGGACTAGAGATGGGCGCGGGCCTGTTTTTTGAAGCCCGGCCCGGCCCGGAACTTTTTAAAGGGGGCCCGGCCCGGCCCGAACCAGACTCGAATTTTTGAGGCCCGGCCCGGCACGGAACTTTTTTTAAAGGGAAGCCCGGCCCGGCCCGGCCCGGACATTTTTCAAATATTTTAACCAAAATAAGTAAATATAAATATTACAAAACAAACAAATATGGTATATTCAGTATTATATACATATTTATTGTATTATTGCAATGACCGATATGTTTCTATTTCAGTATAAAAAAAAAAATACTGACATCCATAAAAACGATATCGATTTAAACATCATTATATTTTTTGCACGCCGGGCCTGCCGGGCCTTCCGGGCTTTTACCCCTAGGCCCGGGGCCCGGCGGTAAAAGGCCCGGTAGCTGGTTTTAGGCCCCGGGCCTAAAATTGTCGAGGCCCGGCCCGGGAGGCCCGGGGCCCGGCCCGGCCCGCGCCCATCTCTATGTAGGACTGTGGTGTTTTTTCTTTTTTTTAGGCCATTGATTTTAAAAAAATATATGGCCTATTGTGTTTGTCGGAACGGAAATGTGCGTAACAGGCAGAAGGAGGCATCTCCGACCCCATAAACTGTATATATTCTGAATCAGTATCAGTAGCCGAGTCGATTGAGCCATGTCTGTCTGTCCGTCTGTCTGTCTGTATGAAAACCTGGATCTCAGAAACTATAAGAGCTAGATCATCAAATTTTGTGACAACATACGTATATATTGCAGTGTCTCAAATTTTTTTTTGAAATTTGGACACGCCCCTTCCCGCCTCTGTAAATCAGTAATAACTATTTAAAAACTACAATATTAACTCAACAACCAAAGTTGTACACCTTACATGACAAATACCTTGCCACGGGCGTTATGTGAAAATTTCATTAAAATCGGACTATAAATAAGTAAGATATGATACGAATTAAACTCACTTTGAACATATATACTTAAGCAGACCTAATTTACGCAAGCATACCGAAGTTCGAACCTAGTGTCAGACACACAGCATTTTAAACTTTTTATTTGCATTGTATGGTAACAGAATTGATTCACAATGCAGATTTGACGATAGGTCAACAAGTGAGGCAATGGTCGAGTAGTTAGAGTGGCGGACACCAAATTCAAAAGACTGTGAGAGAGTGCGTGTGTTCAACCCCCGGCGGGTCCGAATATTCATTTATTAATTATTTCTTATTTTATTTTGTTTATTTATTTTATTCTGATAAACTAAAAGAAAAGTTACAGTCAAGCGGCCTGTGATATATCCGCTACAAGCAAATTAAATTATTTAATTACATTTAAATAAAATTTGCAATTAGAATGCTAGAAAATAACAGAGATCATAAGCCCTTGTAAAGTTATGAATGTGCGAGTGGGACGCCTATACATACATGTCTGAATATCCACATGTATGTATTGGCGTCCCACTTCAACACACATTGTTGCATGATTGTATATACATAAATATGTACAATTAGTTTTGCAGTTGGTGTTGTGTACCGACGAAAGAAACTAACTTCTAATTACATATATTGCGTAACTAAAACTTAAAAATCGCCTACCGCCGCCGCCCCTCTTGAATGTTTTTGAGCTTTTATTTTTACCTATTGCCTACGGTATACAATGATAATCCATGGCCTTATACAGTCAGCTCCTGACTGTAGCGTTTGTATTTTTATACCCTTCGACCATTGAAAATGGTCAAAAAAGGGTATACAACTTTGTGCAAATGTATGTAACAGGCAGAAGGAGGCGTGGCAGACCCCACAAAGTATATATATTCTTGCTCAGGATCACCAGCCGAGTTGATTGAGCTATGTCTGTCTGTCTGGATGTCCGGATGTCCGGATTTCCGTCTGACCAGATGAACACACAGATGTCAGCTATTATAAATGCTAGAGACACCAAATTTGGAATGAAGATTCCTATGTACTCGGCTCAGATCAAGTTTATTTCAAATGTTAGGTGCCACGCCCACCGCCCCCACAAATCAATAATTTATTTTTTAAACTCAATATTTTAGCGCTGTATAAAAGATACAACTTTTTGACTTTAACATATACTAAGTTGAATGAAATATCTACGTAGTCTCCAATTTACAATCCGATCGGACAATAATCACAGAAGTTATTTAAGAAAGTATGAGCATAAAACTATGTGCTGCTGTCAGCTAACAAGGGAGGCGGGCGAGCGCGAAGCGCGAGCGCCATCTGTCGGGATTAATTTCAAAGCATGTGCATATGCATATGTGTATGAATTTTACAAACTAAACTACCTACACGGGAACATAGGTCGAAGGGTATCCCACTGTCGCGTTTTGCGCGACTGTTGCTCTCGTTTTTGATTGGTTTTTTAGTTGTTTTTTGCGTGTTTTGGCTTTTTTACACTTAGCGTAATTTTTTTTTGTTGTTTTCGGAAATTTGAAGAAAACTTAGACATTGTGATTGGTTGATTGGAAGGTGTCTTTTAGATGTTTGTTGTTTCCATTTGTGTAGTTATACCCTTCGACCATTGAAAATGGTCAAAAAAGGGTATACTAACTTTGTGCAAATGTATGTAACAGGCAGAAGGAGGCGTGGGAGACCCCATAAAGTATATATATTCTTGCTCAGGATCACAAGCCAAATCGATTGAGCCATGTCTGTCTGTCTGTCTGTCTGTCTGTCTGTCTGTGTGTCTGTCTGTCTGTCCGTCTGTCTGTGTGAACCCACAGATCTCAGCTATTATAAGAGCTAGAGTTACCAAATTTGGCAGGAAGACTCCTGTGTACTATAAGCTGATCAAGTTTATTTCAAATGTTAGGTGCCACGCCGATCGCCCCCACAAATTAATAATAAAATTTTTGAACTCAATTTGCAAGCGCTGTATAAACGATACAACTTTCTGTCTTTAACATGTACTAAGCTGAATAAAATATCTACGTAGTCTCCAAATTACAATCCGATCGGACAATAATCACAGAAGTTATTTAAGAAAGTATGAGCAAGTGCTTCTGTCAGCTAAGAAGGGAGGCGAGCGAGCGCGAAGCGCGAGCGCCATCTGTTGGGATTAATTTCAAAGCATGTGTATATGCATATGTGTATGAATTTAACAAATTGAACTACACGGGAACATAGGTCGAAGGGGATCCCACTATCGCGTTTTGCGCGACTGTTGCTCTCGTTTTCTTTAGAGTTTTGCATTTTTATACCCTTCGAACATTGAAAGTGGTCAAAAAGGGTATACTAACTTTGTGCAAATGTATGTAACAGGCAGAAGGAGGCGAGGGAGACCCCATAAAGTATATATATTCTTGCTCAGGATCACAAGCCGAGTCGATTGAGCCATGTCTGTCTGTCTGTTCGTCTGTCCGGCTGTCCGTCTGTCCGTCTGTCTGTGTGAACGCACAGATCTCAGCTATTATAAAAGCTAGAGTTACCAAATTTGACAGGAAGACTCCTGTGTAAGTTTATTTCAAATGTTAGGTGCCATGCCCACCGCCCCCGTAAATCAAAAATTTAATTTTTGAACTCAATTTGTAAGCGCTGTATAAAAGCTACAACTTTCTGACTTTATTGTATACTAAGCTGAATGAAATATCTACGTAGTCTCCAAATTACAATCCGATCGGGCAATAATCAGAAGTTATTTAAGAAAGTAAGAGCATAAAACCAAGTGCATCTGTCAGCTAACAAGGGAGGCGGGCGAGCGCCATCTGTCGGGATTAATTTCAAAGCATGTGCATATGCATAGGTCGAAGGGTATCCCACTGTCGCGTTTTGCGCGACTGTTGCTCTCGTTTCGTTTCGTTTTTGTTTTTTTTTTCAGAACACTTCACATAACGTTTTATTTTGATTGAGGCTCCTGCCTCACGGACGCCATGTAATAGTCCGCCCCAGTTATAAGAGTATTTATTGTTTTTCTTTGGCAAATTGACTTGTGTCCATTTATCGATCTTTATTTAATTACTTTGAGTGTGTTTGCATTGGAGCAGGCAAGGTCCCGCTCCAATAGATGGTCAAATATTAAGTGTATCTTAAGTCTACTTACAAAAGCTTTCTTAGCCCAAATCGGGGAGCAGCGCTGCCAGCATAGCTTGCAGCGCCTCCGCGCTTATATGCATACCTTATGTATACATATATGTATTGTCGCCAAGCGATGACATCGGGAGAGGAAGAGTGCTATACGCATACATAGTAAGCGGGCAGCGCATAGCCAGCGTGGGAATGCTGACTATGCAATTATGCATGTTAGCCTTCAAGTGGATGCTCGTATTACACATACACTTGGGCAGACCGTTTATATATATATGTGGGAATTGGTTCCAGTAAGAATACTCGCAGTGGTAATCGATATAAAATGTTTCGATACTTCTAAAATACAACCCTAGACAAGAGCAAGTTATCGATAGAAAGGAAGCGAGTATAGAGAAAGAAGTCGAGTACAGAAAGTTGCCAAGAGCGGTTGTTACTAAAACTAAATAATAAGTTTCGTCATAATTAAATGTGAAATCTTGAAGAACATTGATAATTTGTTACACTTATAAGCTACATTACTTGTTTAATAAAAACTATATAAACGAAAAACTACATATATGTATATTGCAGCAAAGTGCTACAATGTATTTGTTGTTATATTTTAATATATGTAGTATATACCACAACATACACATTTATGTGGGAATTGGTTCCAGTAAGAATACTCGCAGTGGTAATCGATATTAAATGTTTCGATACTTCTGAAATACAACCCTAGACAAGAGCAAGTTATCGATAGAAAGGGAGCGTGTGTAGAGTGGAAGTCGAGTATTGAAAGTTGCCAAGAGCGGTTGTTACTAAAATTAAATAATAAGTTTCGTCATAATTAAATGTGAAATCTCGAAGAACATTGATAATTTGTTACACTTATAAGCTACATTACTTGTTTAATAAAAACAATATAAACGAAAAACTACAAATTGGCGGCTCGCCCGGGATGTGCTTAAGTGAAAAGACAAAATTTGTGCATATGACGCAGTTCGTTTTATGCAGACACGTATGACGCAGTTCGTTAGTGCATATGACGCAGTTCGTTTTAGTAGCAACCAGTGAACGGTAAAATAGAACCGTTGCATGATCGGCGCTGCACAAACAGTATAGACAATTCTCGAAGAAGTTTCGAGAGTCGGCAAAAACCAAAGTTGCTGCTTAAGTTGACAGAAGCAGAACTGGTGCGTGCGTCGGCAGAGGCAAAGTTGCTGCTTAAGTTGTTAGAAGCAGAACTGGTGCGTGCGTCGGCAGTGGCAAAGTTGCTGCTTAAGTTGTTAGAAGCAGAACTGGTGCGTGCGTCGGCAGAGGCAAAGTTGCTGCTTAAGTTGTTAGAAGCAGAACTGGTGCGTGCGTCGGCAGAGGCAAAGTTGCTGCTTAAGTTGGTAGAAGCAGAGCTGGAGCGTGCGTCGACAGAGGCGGAGTTGTTGTTTGCAGCGACAGAAGCAGAGCTGCTATTTGCGTCGTTAGAAGCAGAGCTTGGAGCGAACGTCAGCGGATTCCGAATTGCTGCATAAATTGAGGCAGAACTAGTGCGTACAGTCGACAGAGGCAGAGTTGCTGTTTGCGTCGACAGAAGCAGTGTTTCTGTGTGAGTGTGCAGAGGCAGGACTTGGTGCGAACTTCGACAGAGGCAGAGCTTGATACGATCGTCGGCAGAGGCAGCGCTGTTGCGTGAAACTTCAGAGGCGTAACTGGCGCGTGCGTCGACAGAGGCAGAGCTTGATACGATCGTTGGCAGAGGCAGCGCTGTTGCGTGAAACTTCAGAAGCAGAGCTGGTGCGTGCGTCGGCAGAGGCAGTGCTGGTGTGTGCGTCGACAGAGGCGAAACTGGTGCGTGCGTCAACAGAGGCAGAGCTGGCGTGAGCATTGACAGAAGCAGTGCTGGTGTAAGGTTACGTTAATTAACAGTAGTATAGTGTTGTATACTTTTACTAATTTTTATTGTCTTCTAACACCATTTCAAAATGCAACTTGACGAGATCTTGGCACTCCGCGTAGCCGATTTGAGGTTTAAGTTAGCAGAGTTGGCGTTACCAACAAGTGGAAGGAAACTAGAGTTGCAGAATAGATTGCTTACACATTTTGGAATTCAGGATGAAGAGGAAAGCGATTCAGATGAAGTTCAATCCGTGGTTACAGAGCGAAATTTAGTTGAAAATCAAAGATTAGACAGTGGCAGGTCATGGTTCACTCTTAAAGATGTAGAAGGCAGTGTATCTAGTTTCTCTGGAACAGGAAGTCCTGATGTAGAACAATGGATCGATGAGTTAGAAAGTTGTTCAATTACTGTCAAGTGGAGTGATTTGCAAATTTTTATCTATTCGAAACAAATGCTTACAGGAGCGGCTAAACTGTTTGTGCGTAGTGAGGCGAATATTCGTAGTTGGACTGTTTTGAAGACTAAATTGAGAGAAGAGTTTTCAATCAAAGTGTCATCAGCTGAGGTTCATAGAAGATTGGACCAGCGTCAGCAGAGAAAAGACGAATCATTGTTTGAATATTTGTATGCTCTGAAAGAAATCGCAAAGCCAGTTAATATTGATGAGCCAAGTTTAATTGACTACTACATAAAGGGTATTCCAGATTCGAAAGGGAATAAGATTATGTTATACCAGGCCAGAAATATACAGGAACTGAAACATCAAATCGAGATATATCAGAAAGCTAGAACTGGCAAATCGAATCAATCAGCAGGAGAGCAAAAGAAAGATCAAGGCAAAGGTCAGGTTAAGTCTGGAACATCCAGGAAATGTTTCAAATGCGGCGATAGTTCTCACGTAATGAAAGACTGTAAGAAAAAAGAGTTTGTTTGCTTTAAATGTGGTCAGGCAGGACACCGAGCAGCACAATGTACAGCACAAACAGATGTCAAGAAAGAAACAAATGCTAATGTAGTTCAAGAGGATAAAGTAGGAGCATCGTTAGGCAGTGAGTTTACTCTTTCAGGTCTTGAATTGAAGAGCGTTGTTTATAAACAGATTATATTTAAAGGTTTGGTTGACACAGGTGCTGATTTGTGCTTAATGCGCAGACAAGTCTTCATGAGTCTAGGAGCAGCAGAAATAACTGGTAAAGGAAAGAGTTTGACGGGAATTGGAGAAAGTCGGATTTTAACATTTGGAAGCGTTATTATATCCGTTCTAATAGATGGTATTCCAATGGAAGTGGAATTTCATGTAGTTCAAGATCAGGATATAGGTTTCGATGCTATTTTAGGTAGGACAATTTTGGACACTGTCGATATGAAGGTTACCAAAAGTGGTACTCATTTTAATATCAGGATGAAAACTGAAGATGGAGGTAAAATTAGGGATACAAAGATAGTTGATCGTCAGGTGAATGACGAATTTCGAAGCATGTGTATGGAAGAGCTTATAGCAACTTCTAAGGTAGATTTATCTCATCTTAATCAGCCTGAAGCTAAAACGGTATTGGAGATGATCGAACAATATTGTCCAATTCGTAACACAGATGCCCCTGTCGAGATGAAAATTGTTTTGAAAGATGACGTTCCAGTTTATCAGCATCCCAGGCGACAGTCGTATAGTGACCAAAACTTTGTAGATGAGCAGGTGCGGGAATGGTTAAAAGAAGGTATAATACAGCCAAGTACATCCGAGTATGCTTCACCCGTAGTCCTGGTGGCTAAGAAAAATGGGAAAAAGCGTCTATGCTGCGACTATCGCAAATTAAATGAGAAAATTATAAGAGATAATTTTCCGATGGCAAACATGGACAATGTTTTAGACAAGCTTCAGAATGCGAAGATATATACAACATTGGATTTGACCAATGGGTTTTTCCATGTGCCCGTAGAAGCAGCTTCAAGAAAGTACACTTCGTTCGTGACTCAAAGTGGGCAGTACGAATTTTTATTTGTACCGTTTGGCATTTCGAATTCGCCTGCAGTTTTCACTAGGTTTATAATGTGTGTTCTACGAGAGTTGCTCGCTAGTGGCATTGTAATACTTTACATGGACGATGTTATTGTGCCTAGTAACGATGTTGATGAGGGGATAAGAAAATTGAAGCAAGTGTTAGAAGTATCTTCTCAGAATGGACTAAGAATTAATTGGGGCAAATGTCAGATATTACAACGGAGAGTAAATTTTTTGGGATATATCGTTCAAGATGGAACCATAACCCCAAGCAAAGAAAAGATACAGGCCGTTACAGAATTTCCCGAACCCAAAGATAAAAAAGGCTATACAACGTTTTTTGGGGTTAACGTCTTATTTTAGAAAATTCATAAATGGATATGCAGCCATTGCTAAGCCATTGTCAGATCTTTTAAGGCAAGATGCTAAGTTCGGATTTGCTGAAGTTCAGCGGAAGGCATTTGAAGAACTGAAATTAGCTTTAGTTAGTGAGCCAGTATTAAAGCTGTATAACCCGAAGTTGCGAACAGAGATTCACACAGATGCTTCAAAGTATGGGTATGGGGCAGTATTATTGCAAAAAGATCCAGAAGATAATATTTTATGTTTCACCCTGTACAATTTATGAGTCGGAAAACTAAGCCATGTGAGGAGAATTACAGTTCGTATGAGCTAGAAGTTTTAGCAATAATAGCAGCTCTAATGAAATGGCGCGTGTATGTTCTTGGTATATCTTTTACTATAGTAACTGATTGTAACGCGTTCATGATGACCATGAAGAAAAAGAAGTTCCTTTAAGAGTAGCGCGTTGGGCATTGTATTTGCAAGATTTTGATTATAAAATAGAACATCGCTTTGAGCCGAGTGTCTTGCTTTTTTATAACAGATTCTTTGATCCATCGATTGAGAGAGGCCCAGCTGCAAGATGAGTGGATAAGAGGGGTTAGAGAATTGGTCGCTAAAGATTCGTATGAAGATTTTTATATTCAAAATCAGGTTCTATTTAAGGACCCAAATAAAGAACTCATAGTAGTCCCTGGTCAGATGGAAAACGAGATAATTGTTACTGCTCATAACCAAGGTCATTTCTCGGCTGCTAAGACTCAAGATTTAGTGGAAAAGTCGTATTACATTCCAAAATTGAAAGGAAAAGTTGTTCGTGTTGTAGATAGTTGTGTTCGTTGCATAATAGTTAACGCGAAATCTGGTAAAAAGGAAGGGTTTTTAACAGCAATCGATAAGGGTAATATACCGTTTATTACATACCATATTGACCATGTTGGCCCAATGGAACTGACTAATAAGCGATATAATCACATTTTAGTTGTGGTAGATGGGTTTTCAAAATATGTTTGGTTGTATCCAACCCGTAGTACAGGTGTCGATGAGGTTATAGAGTGCTTGAAAAAACAAGCAGTTAATTTTGGGAACCCCTACAGAATTGTGTCGGATAGAGGTTCCGCATTTACCTCGAATTCTTTTAAAGAATATTGTGAGAATGAAAATATTCAACATTTGCTCATTGCCACCGGTGTACCTCGTGGAAATGGTCAGGTGGAACGGATGCATAAGCTTGTAGTTCCAATGTTGTCTAAGTTAAGTAATGACAATCCAGGATTATGGTATAGAAATTTAGGGCAAGTTCAGCAAGTAATTAATAATACAGAGCCAAGAAGCACGAAAATAGCACCTTTTAAGTTAATAACTGGAGTAGATATGCGCGTTTCTAATAATAAGGAGCTAAAAGATTTAGTAAGCGAATTCATGATTAGAGAGTTAGAAGAAAAGCGTGAGAATTTGCGGCAAGAAGCCCGTGAAAATATTAAGGATATACAGGAAGAAAATAAAAAGGCATTTGATTTAAAAAGAAAGCAACAGAAACAGTATAATATTAATGATTTGGTAGCCATAAAAAGGACACAGTACGGAGTAGGGCTAAAGCTAAAAGGTAAATATTTGGGCCCATATAAAGTGGTTGAGATCAAAGATCATGGGAGGTATGAGGTTGAAAAGATAGGAGATAATGAAGGTCCTATAAAAACAATTACAGTTGCAGAGTATATGAAACCATGGCTTGATCCATTCGAGGCGAATGTACTGTCAGGAGGGCCGATTGTGGGAATTGGTTCCAGTAAGAATACTCGCAATGGTAATCGATATTAAATGTTTCGATACTTCTGAAATACAACCCTAGACAAGAGCAAGTTATCGATAGAAAGGGAGCGTGTGTAGAGTGGAAGTCGAGTATTGAAAGTTGCCAAGAGCGGTTGTTACTAAAATTAAATAATAAGTTTCGTCATAATTAAATGTGAACTCTCGAAGAACATTGATAATTTGTTACACTTATAAGCTACATTACTTGTTTAATAAAAACTATATTGTTGCATGAAAGTCTTATTCGTTTTCAATAGTTTTAACTTTTATTTTAATTATTCAATTACACTTTTCTTTATTCGTCGTTTTAAGCACCAGCGCTATTCTTCTTCTTAATGTCGATATTCGATAACGATTGCCTTAACTCTCGTTCTATCGTTCTAATTACACGATGAATCTAAAATATATGAACAACTATCGGAACTTCTTAACTTATCTTTAAACATCGATTAATTGTTAACTCCGATAAAGCTTACTCGTATATAATATAAATACAATAATATAGATATAATGCTACAGCTCGGCCATTCTGACAATTAAGATCGCCCTCGATCTATATGATATTAAAATATTTACATAGTAATGGTAAATTAAATTGTTAGTTAATATGTACATATATACAATTCTTAATAGTATATAATATTAAATATAGAATATTAAATAGTTTAAAATATTAGTGTAAAGAGGAGTAATTTTTACACTGATCACGCCAGTCTGCCCAATTTCGTAACCGAGAAGCTTCTACAATGCCTTCATAAGGTAATTGCGTAATTTGTCCATTTTCAATATCTTCTAAAACGTATCGGTCATTAGGTAAAATTTTCTTTATGGAATATGGGCCTTTATATTTGGGGACAAATTTTTTATTTGTTCCTATCGTGGTATCAATGTTTCTCATAACTACGAAGTCTCCTACTGAAAAGATCTCATGATTCTTATGATTCTTTTGATAGTATTCTGAACTTTTCTTCTGCTTATGTTCAATATTCATAGAAGCTTATTTGCGACAATTATCAAGATCACGGCTATTATTTAAATTTCTTATATTTTCTAAATATTCAGTCAGAGCATCAACGTCATTGCCTCTTTGTTGTATTCCGAAAAGCAGAACAGATGGAATTTCTCCAGTACTAGAGTGAACTGAGTTATTAATGGCGTATTCAGCTTTATTTAATAATTTACACCAATCTGAATGTTGCACTGGCTCTGTGATTTTAGCTAACATGGTCTTAAGTGTTCTATTTACACGTTCTACTTGTCCATTCGCTTGAGGTGATGCTGTCGCTACTCTGACATGTTCAATATTATTTTCTAAAAGGAATTCACTAAATTCTGAAGATGTGAAGCAGGATCCTCTATCACTGATGATTCTACGAGGTCGGCTATAGTTTTCAAAATACTTAGTTAAACACATACACACTTCCTTTGTGCTTGTAGTGTTAGCTGAAAATAGCTTTACAAATTTAGTGAAACTATCAATAACAACTAAAATATGCTTCTTTTTAGAAATAATTGAAGGGAGGGGTCCAAAATGGTCTATATGTAGTGTGTCAAAGGGAACTGGTTTCTTAGGAATGTTATGAAGAGTTCTATTGTTTGCATGTGGAGGAATTGTAAACATAATACACTTAAGACAATTATCAATAAATGATTTCACCTTGGCTGTCATATTCGGAAACCAATAATGGTTTAGAATTTCATTTACGCATTTTTCACTTCCTAAATGACATAACTTTTCATGTACTGTCCTAATTAAATTAGTTTCCATTTCTTCAGGAACATATAAAAGTTCTGTATCTTTTAACTGTCTATAAACAATACCATCATCAAGTATAAAATCTTTCACGGGTCCATTTTCTAATTTTTCTTTTAATTTTACTATTCTGTCATCTCTATTTTGTGTAATCTGAAGTTGAAAATTAATATCACCACTGTCAATCACTGCAACTAATTGGTTTCTTTGTTCATCTTCATCTATTGTGACTATTGGCTCATATTTAAATTCTTCACTCAATGATCTAGTATAGCGACTAAGGGCATCAACATGTGTCATATATTTGCCACCTCTATGTTCAATGGTATAATTGTAGTTTTCTAGTTGTAAAGCCCATCGAGCTATCCTGGCGTTTACACTTTTGCGATTTAAAGTCAGAGTCAATGAATTACAATCTGTTATGATTTTAAATGGAATTCCTTCTAAATATATTCTAAATTTGTTGAGTGAATAAATAATGGCTAACGTCTCTAACTCAAAACTGTGATATCTCTTTTCGGCTGCTGTTGTTGTTTGAGAAAAATAACAAATTGGATGGAATTTATTATCTTCTTGTTTTTGCACTAATATTCCTCCAAATCCTTCGGCACTTGCGTCACAATGCAATTCTGTTTCTTTCTTAGGGTTGTAAAGGGCTAATAATGGTGAAGAAATAAGTTTTTCTCGTAAATACTCAAAAATTTCGAAACATCTATCATCCATTTTAAACTTAGAGTCCTGTTTTACTAATTCGTTTAATGGTCTTACAATTTTTGAATAACTAGGAATAAATCGTCTAAAATATGAAAACAATCCTAAACATTTCTGCATTTCAATTGCACTTTTTGGAATCGGAAGGTGTTTAATGGCTGTAATATGTTCACTATTAGGACTAATGCCATTCTTGCTAACTGAATAGCCAAGAAACTCAATTTTTGTGAAACAAAACTGGCACTTGCTTAATTTGAGTTCTAATCTATGTTGAGCCAATGTTTTCAAAACTTTACCTAGGACTACAAAGTGTTCTTCAATCGTTTTTGTTCCAATAGCAATATCATCTATATAAACAATAATACTGTGTTCTCGCATTAATGGTTTAAAAATAAAATTTATAAACCTCTGAAACACGGAAGGGGCATTTCGTAACCCAAAAGGCATCTTAAGATATTCGTATTGTCCATTAGGTGTAACAAAAGAGGTATATTGAACTGAACTTTCTGCCATCTTAACCTGATGAAACCCAGACTTTAAATCTAAAAGAGAGAAATATTGATTTCCTTCCATTTTTTCCAAACAATCATTGATATGTGGTAAAGGATACCCATCTCTTATTGTCATTTTGTTTAGTTGCCTGTAATCTACACACATACGTTTTTCACCTGATTTCTTCTTAACCAGAACTATTGCTGATGTGTAAGGTGATTCGCTAGGTCTAATATATCCTTTCTTCAATAGGTCTTCTATGGTATTATCAACTGTCTGTCTGTCTTGATATGAAAGTCTTCGCGGTGTTGAATAAACTGATCCGTCTGTCTGAAGTTTAATACTCATTTCATAATTATGATCAACAGGCTCAATATTTTCGACATCTGAATAGTTCATTTGAATTATTTCTAAAACTCTATTGCGTTCGATCTTATCCAATTTTAAATCAATATTTAACGACTCTGAAGCATCCAGTTCAATAGCTAATATGTAATCTTCAGCTGTATCTTTTTCTAAACTCTCCGTATCCAAATCAAATATATTGTCACTACATTTCAATGTTACTAATCGATCACTATCACTAGAATTACTAATTTCTGAAGAGCTTAAGGTTTTCACTTCTATTAAAGGTTTGTTGTCACTAAAGTTCACTATATCTGAAGGGTCACTATTACTAGAATTACTAATTTCTGAAGATATTTCTGAGGAAGAATTATTTAAATTTTTCAATAATTGTCTATGTACTTCAGTTTTTATTTCCTTTTCAATTTCATTAACAGAAATTAATTCAATTCCAAATGTTTTCATGAACTGTCAATTAATATATCCGTTTCAAAATAACAGTCTGGGATAACATAAAATTCTGTGTTCTTGATAATTTCATTAAACTTAATATATAAGTAAATTTTTCCAAATGAATAAATTTGAGCTCCATTGATGCCACGAAAATTTGTCGAATATAGTTTGTCGCTTATAGTACTATAAGGCACCTTTGACCTTTTGATTAAATTAATTATGCTTCCGGTATCGAACATGGCAGAGAGAAAAATCAAATTAGACTTAAGCGTTTTTTCAGTATAAAAATATACTCCTACCTTATTAAATACTGGAAGGAAGCAATGATTATTATTTTCCGGTTCAATCTTATAATCGGTCACTCCAACAAGCTCTGAAGAGGTCACTGGTTGTTGCGTACAATCCTTTACCATGTGCTGAAGTGATCCACATCGGAAGCAGGAACCCTTTGCACGTTTTTGAGCAGTGCATGATGATGCGTAGTGTCCATACTTTGAACAATTGAAGCATCGGATACCAATCTTGTTCTCCTCAGCTGCTGACACTCGTGAAGTTGCAGAAGACTTAGCGACTACTGAAGACTTTGCCCGCAATTCAGCATATCGACGTGATAGTTGCTTAAGTTGTTCAATCGTCTGAGCATGATACAGTATGGCAATACTTGAAGAATTATCCTGAAAGCCGTCTATTATAAGTTTCACTGTTTGCGCTTCATCCACTTCAGCACGAGCAGCTATTTCTTGCATCTGTAGTATGTATCCAATTATGGAGATTTTGCCTGGTACATACACATTTGCCTTCAATTGAGATATTATTTCTGCCATAGTGTAGTCATATCCGAAGGTTTTCAAAAAATTGTCTCTAAATCCAGCATAGTTCGCAGAACGGTCAACTCGTAAGAAAAGTTCTCCCTCTGATGCTGGTTTCATCAAAAGTCGTATGCAGCGAAGTTTAAAAACGTCGGCGTCATTTACTGCGTCACAAGCACGTTCAAAATCCGCTAACCATTTTTTAGCATCACATGACTCAGCTCCTGCAAATGGAACAACACTGCGTACGATGTCCCGCGTATCACCACCAGCATTGCCTAGACTTTGTGAAAGCTCGGCCAACAATTTCTTCTTCTGAGCAATTCTTATAGCAGCGTCTAATTCTGCTTCTTCCTTATCGAAAATCTGCGACGTAATTTCCTCCATTTTGCAATTGTTCACCACTGTTGCGTCCAAATCTGATTCAGAAGTATTCATAAGATTATGCAGATTGTGTTTTGATGCAATTGTTGATAATTGCCTAAAGGTTGCTTTGGTCGGAAAGTCTATTTCATTGTCAGTTAGTAATTTCATCAGCTCTTTTTTCTTCATTGTGGTGGAAAAAAATTATGGCGTCGTCTCGGCGTCACTTGCGGCGTCACTTTCGGTGGCAATTGCAGCGTCACTTGCGGCGTCAATTTCAATGTTGATAAAAAAATTTTTTTTTTATATATGTAGGCTTGCAATCCCACTTCTGACGTTGTTGCATGAAAGTCTTATTCGTTTTCAATAGTTTTAACTTTTATTTTAATTATTCAATTACACTTTTCTTTATTCGTCGTTTTAAGCACCAGCGCTATTCTTCTTCTTAATGTCGATATTCGATAACGATTGCCTTAACTCTCGTTCTATCGTTCTAATTACACGATGAATCTAAAATATATGCACAACTATCGGAACTTCTTAACTTATCTTTAAACATCGATTAATTGTTAACCCCTCCGATAAAGCTTGCTCGTATATAATATAAATACAATAATATAGATATAATGCTACAATATAAACGAAAAACTACATTTATTCCAACAATAATCTATATAATCTTTCACAATATTGCAGTCGCAGAAGCCCACTGGTAATAATTAATATTCAAGCTTGTGCAGGCCAGAATCGATACTACTGAGTGAATGGAAAAAAAAGTGGTGGTCGGTCGATTGTAATCAAACTGCGATCACTAAGGCCGACAAAGGGTAAATAAAACAAACATAAATAATATTAACAAGGCAAATATTTCCTCATGTTAATAATAAAGATTCAATTTAAGTGATTCAAAATAATAATAAATATGTGTAAGCGTTGTGACGGTGCAGCCGACATATTGCAGCCGGTCAATATGTTATAAAATGTATGTATGTACGTATGTTTATGAGTGTAACTAAAAATGCAATATTTTTAATCGTTTATTGTTAATAAATCAATCGAATATGAAAATGGAAAATAAGTTTTATGTTCTTGCTTGGGGTTCGGACCTTGGATGACTACATAAGTAATGAAATTGTACATATGTATGTTTGCATTGTAAGGATGTTTTGGAGCTCACGTGACCGGTGGCTTGTCGTGTGAGACGCCCGTGGCCGCGGGTACTCCCAGAAGTCGCTCGATGGTGTATTCCACCACACCGCAACTTGGTAGAGCACACGCTTACGCACCCACTTGTCAACAAACGTTTCACTCACGACGCGTACTATGAGTGTGTATACTCAGAATCGATTACTGGTGTGGCGTTGCCAGATTGGCCCACGATCACAAAGGCACGAAACACCAACTTTTTAAATTGAAATTTAAATTGAAATCTTAAAAAATTTTCAATTTTATTGATTTAAAATTAAAATCAAAAAAAAAAAATCAAAAATTTGGATGGATAGTCAGGCGGTGGGCCCTGCTCCCTCTGGGCTAAATTAAATGGATACGGAGCAGGATCGTGACCCTTTCCGCAGAAGACCAGTGCTGTTACGTACCCCTGAGAAAGACGGGCCGGCATTGCTCACGTCGCCAATCGAGTCATTGGAGATCGCATATGATCCAAAATCTTTAAAGGACGCAATTGCCAAAATGGGCAGCATTCTTGAAGGATATTTTCAACAAACGTCAGCGTTATATAAACCAACTCATGAAGGATGAGATCACAAATTTCATGAGCATCCAGAAAAAGGCTTCAATAAAATGTGGGAACGTGAACACGCACACTTGCTCAGTAGGAGTTGCTAGTATTAGCAAGCGCTGGCCATAAAGGGACGCCAAAGATACCACAGGAATCACTCTCTGGGAGCCGAACCAAAGAACGTCGCAAAGGGCCCAACTGCAGCCATCGATAATAATGGGAAGCCAGAAGCTGAAGATACGGCTCCGAAGAAGCCCGAGGGAGATGGATGGACGAAAGTCCAACGACCGCCAAATAGGAGAGTCAGACAGGATGCCATTCTACTGACAGGCCAAGGTTGTACATATGCCGACTTACTCAAGTCAGTTGGAGGCGACCCCTCGCTCCAGCACTTAAGTGGAAACGTCCAGGCATGACGAAACACAGCAGAGGGAGCCCTCCTGCTTCGGCTCAACAATAGCCGAGCCCACAGCACTAAGGAGTTAGAGGAAGCCGTAGGCAAGGCAATTGGAGAACGAGCTGCAGTCAAAGCACTGGCAGACTTAGAAGACATTGTCATCGAGTTGGACGAGCTGGACACAAAGGAAGAAGTCGTTACAGCGGTGGACTCGGCTCTGGAAGGGAGCGAGGCTACAATCAGATCCCTGAGAATGTCCCAGCATGGCATGCAAATTGCGTTTCTGTCTCTGCCAGTAGCAAAGGCAAGAAAACTACCTGAGCAGGGGAAAATCCGCATTGCGTGGACTGTGTGCCGCATCCAGATGCAACCAAGGCTCAAGCGATGCTATAAATGTTTAGAGTTTGGGCATATCGCAGCCAACTGCAAGAGCCAGACAGACAATTCTGGAAAATGCTACAAGTGTGGCCTTCCTGGACACAAAGTCAAAGGATGCGAAAATGCACCCAACTGTCTTCTCTGCACGAAGGACACCGTCTCTGGTAACCGTCAAAAAGCAGATAAAATGCCCGGCATACAAGGAGGCTATTAAAAACATAAAATGCTAAGGCTCCTCCAATTGAACCTCAATCATTCTAGAGCGGCGCAGGATCTCCTAACCCAAATCTTGAGAGAATTCAAGACAGATGTCTGCATTTTAAGTAAGCCTTATAGGAAAACCAGTCCTACAGGCACTAACCAATACGCCATAAATTCCTCAGGAAATGCAGCCTTACGGATTTGCGAAGGAAACAACCTACAGCTGGAATCGGTAAGCCGGGATGATGGCTTCGTGAGAGCAAAAATCGGAAACTTCTGGATTTACAGCTGCTACCTTGTCCCCAGCCTACAGATGTAGACTTTTGAAAATATCCTAGACAATATAGCCCAGGACGCTGGTGTGAGACACAACGTCGTGATTACAGGAGAATTCAATGCATGCTCCGAGGAATGGAGATAACCCACCACAAACGCGAAAGGCAGAGCACTCCTGGATCGAGGCACACATTTAGAAGAGGTGGAAATGGATCAATCATTGACTTGACCTTCACTTCATGTGCACTCGCCTGGCAGGCAATATGGTGCTTAAGCGAAGCATACACTTCCAGCGACCACTTGGCCATTCTCGTCGAATTAGGCAATACCCGGTCTCCAAGGATCCGCTTCCAACCACAGACTGGCTATAAATCCGACACACTGAGGAGGCATGAATTCGAAGCGGATTTTCACCCTCCCCACATATCATGCGACATAAAGAATGGCTTAATGGGACTAATGGAGGTTGCATGCAATAGCAGCATGGTAAAAAAAAGAGGATATAGGAGGCACCATGAATCTGTTTACTGGTGGACAGAGGATATAGCGAATGCCAGGCGAGCCTGCATTGCTGCAAGAAGACAATACCAAAGAGCAAACGGCAAACCTGAGCTTCCAGCGCTACAAGCGGAGTACTCGATCTGTCGTAGGGTACTTAAAAAGGCAATCCGCACCAGCAAGCTTACCTGTTTCATGGCGATGTGTGACGCTGCAGATAACGACATCATCAAGAATCTAAAAGCTGCTAAGCCTGCTCCCCCAATGGAGGCCGACACTATTAAAGCAATAATTAATAACTTACTCCCACCGATACAAGCAATCACTATATATCCACCCCTCATTTCAACAGTGGTGGACATTGCTGCTAAAGCCCTCGAAGGAACTCAATGGAAAGGAGGCACAAAAACAATATTGCGTGGTGGTCACCCTTCAAATCAAAAACGCATTTAATACCGCAAACTGGGCCAAAATTCTCAGAGCAATATCAAACTTTGAGGTACCAGACTATTTAAACTATATTATTGAAGACTACTTTAGAGATAGAGTCCTTAAATACCACCCACAGGAAGGCGAGGAATCACTGGGTAAATAATCACTGCGGGTTTTCTTCGTTCTAAATTTGTAACATGGTTTCTTTATTTTTCGTTTATCACACTTATCCTAATTAATTAGTCCCTGCCTTCCTGCCTACCTTGCACCAAACGTCGCTCATAGTCGAGCTTTTAATATTTACTGCTTACCTAGTATGTTCAACGATAGGATTCATTATCCTCCAGGATATGCTGCTGGCATGCACTACTTTTACATGCACTTTTCTTAAGAGGTACCACAACTGGCCTTGCTCTGCTGCTCACGATCAACTCTCCTGTGACCTAGTTTCGCAGCTCCCAATTCGCTGCTCGCATTTCGCTGCCTGCGTTTAATCGATCATTCTCTGCTGCCGTGGCTCAGCTGCTGTGGGTCTACTGCTGTGGCTCTGCTCGCATTGCGCTCCTTGCGCCGCTGCCTGTCCGTGCACAAATTCTGAGTACCTAAGTACCGTTACTTGTGCGCACACTAGGCTCGTGCTCTGGGTCCCGAGGCACCTTTACTCTGTACGGGTGCTAGGCTCACGCGCTCTGGGTACCGCGGCACCGTTTCTCTGTGCATGTGCTAGGCTCAAGTTCTGGGTACCGAGGCACCCTTACTTATGTGAGAGTGGGCGTCGAACAACTGGGGTTTTCTTGTGACGTATACCCTGTTCTCTGTTTCTGCCTATGCCTTTGTCTAATACCTTGCTGTCTACGTTTGCTTTGAAAAATACGTTAGGGTATATTAGTCTTAGAGACAGGTTTTAAATTACACTCAAGGATGTTTCCGAAGGATTGTTTGTTCATGTTACAGGCTTGTTCTATGTTTATTTAAGCTACACTTAAAGATGTTTTTTTCCGAGGGATTGTTCGTTCACGTTGCAGGTTTGTTCTTGTTTATTTAAGCTACACTTAAGGATGTTTTTTTTTTGATTGTTTCTTCATTGATTCTTGATTTCACTTTAAGGCTTGCTTTAATGTGTTCGCTGCGGAGGCTGATCACTGACTGCCTCTTGCTAACCGTCAGACGGCCTTATATACACGATTCGCCGGGCTTCGGGTGGCGCGATCGCGTCTCGCGGTAGACTTCGGCTCGCCTGCTGCCAGGCCACGTGTTCCGCCTTAACAACCCCCCTCTCCTGGTTCCTCAGTCGGCCTCGTGGTTTTTAAAGCCACCTATAACCTTCCAAATTTCGTCGATGTTGGCTTTTATCTCAGGGTCCCTGCTCGGGCGCCACCTGTAAGGTAGTGTCTCGGATTGAGGTGAGCTCAGTCGCGCCAGAGCCCCTTTACAGGAAATTTGTAAATTGATGACATCCTAAACGAAAGAAGGAAAGTGGCCTTCTGAGATGGGGGTTACCACAAAGACGAACACATGGTGTTCTCGCAGACGGCGTGGCCGGCTGGATTTGCCCCGTCCTACGTACTACGTGCTTTCGCTGTGCCGGCGATAGCGTGCAGGAGCTACTGACGTGCAACTAGTGGCCGCTTCCGCTTTTTGGTTGATCTCGGAGCCGGGTATCGACCACCAACTATCGAGATCACCGACTTGCGGCTGTTCCAGAGATTCCACTGTATGCGCTGGGTATTGACCTTCTGGCGCACCAGCGGAACTCTGGATCAGTTGGACCACGCAGTCTCTCGTTTTCGCCTCTGCACGCGCCCGCTCGCGGCAGTCACGCCCCCTGCCCCACTGCATGCAACACAACCTTTTGCCTTTATATTTTTTATTTATTTTCACTTATTTTTCCTGACCTTGCCAACAAGTGGCTCGCTCACCTCGTTCCACGCATCCTCCTGTGTCCTTGTCTCCTTCTGATCCCTTCTGTGTCCTCCTTGTGGGATTTGTCCAAAATGCTGGTCACTTTCACTGTCGCAACTTTTTGCGCCCGTCTATTTTCAGCGTCACCACTTAATTAATTATTGTCCTCGCGCCAAAAGTTTACCCAGCCTCCAAATGCCGGCGTTAGATTTTGGGCAGCGCAGTCGCAGAGCTTAAGCCGACCACACACTTTGCGGCGACGCAAGTGCATCGTAGCTTCCTCCCCTCTCCGCTACCCGCGGCTGACCTGCCTCTCATGCGTTCTGCTCGGGTTCTGCTGCAGCTGCAACGCTCTCTCGACGTTCGGCTACGGCTGTCGCGCTCTTTCGGCTGCTGCTCTGCTGCGGTTGCAGTGCCCTCTCTTTGCAGGTGTTCTGTTGCGCTCCTTCAGCTGTTGTTCGGCTTCGCTCTCTCTGCCTGCGTTCTGCTACATTATCTCTGCTGGCGTGCTACGCTCTCTCGGCTTCGTTCTGCCGCGCTCTCCATGCTGGTGTTCTGCTGCGCTCTCTCGGCTGCGTTCTGTCGCTCTCTCCATGCTGGTCTTCTGCTTTTTGATGGTGGGTTTCCTCGGCGTCGGCGTCTCTTGTGCTGCTACGCGGAAGGTTCGGTGTGCGAGCCAATACCCTTTATTTATTAGCCCTACTCTCTGTGGTAGTTTCGACTAACCCGTAACTTAAAACACAGCTTTTGGTTAAACCGAAAATAACTCCCTTCATTGGGAAAAATGTAATACTTAAAATACTAACACTTGATAAAAAGAAGTTAAATTAATTCTAGAACTACATACTAAAAATAGAAAAATATAACAAAAATATGGAGGCTCTTTTTGGGTCCTCACAACTACTGCGAAATATTCTCTCCAGTAATACGTTAAGAAGGCCGTCAGCCGTCAGAGACAGCAAGGGGAACTACCATAAATGTAACCACAGTTTTGGCTGGGGTACGTGCCGTCCTTGCCCCTACTGACGGAAGTGCGGCTATACTCTCTACGTGAGGGCGGCTGGAAGCAGGTCCCTAGCACGGTCATGTCTCTGCTAGTGGTTCTGACTAATTGTAGTCGGGCGAAGATCGTGAATCTATAAATCACCCCAATCCAAGGCGGAACAGCATACGCTAAGGGATGCATGGCCGGGGGGGTAGCCCGGTCTCTAGTATGCGGACACTGTATACCTGTCGCCCTCCAGTTTCATTTAGACTTCCCACGGCTCGCGGCCTATGTCGTGGGTGATCTTCCCTTCCCGCCAACTCGTGGGACTAAATTTATTAATCAAATTAATAAATCAAACAAGCCTAATTCGGGTTTGAAAACATCAATCCAGGGTGAAGGCTTCACAGCCGACTCCAACACCAGCATTGCAGCCATTGTGCTGCTGGCTTCCATACTACGTGTCTCGACCCTAGTATTCCAGGGGACTCGGACAGGCCACGAACTACCGTGGACATTGAGTTCGCTAGTGCTGCCTTCTCGCCCAACATCTGCTCAGGCATGCAGCAGACCGTCAAGGTGATGTCCTCTGACGCGGAAGCTGAAGGTGACCTGATCAGCTTCGCTGACGACGCTTCCGTGGCCTCAATGAGGTCAGGCCTCACAGAAGCAGGCTACCAAATCCAGACTCTGCGACTAGACTCGTGGAACGCCTTTATCAAAATGAAGACCCGCGAAAAGAAGCTCTTCAAAGCTCATTCGAGGGTATTTCCCCAACAGTGCTGAACTGCCACCCGCCACCATTTTGGAGTACTTGGGTCTCCAGAATGTTGAACGCTTCTCAACGGAGCTGTGGCGGGTGGTACAACACAGCCTTAACGGTAAGACGACGCAGCTCGCGATGTTGGTCAACGAGAAGTCGTACAAGAACCTGACGGATTTTAAGGGTAGCGTTAAATTCCACTTTGGCAGGATTAAACTTATCCTTAAGAACTCCCCCGTCAGGGTCTTCCCCACCCCTGCCCTGTCCCCTTCCCCATCACCAACCATTCCCCCTCCCATTAGCTCTCCTCCAGCAGCGTTAACGGTAGCCTCCACTGGCGTGACAGCAGTGGGTGCCGCTCCGGTGGCGTCTACCAGCGCCGCAGTCCCAAACCCATAACGGGCCGTACGAGGCCGGTGGTTGGCAGCGGACGCACCAAGGACCACCTCCGGTTCGGTGCGGAAACCACCCGTAAGGGCACCTCCGGCGACTGGGGTCGCTAGGCGACCTCCCCCGAGCAGTTCCTCCAGACTGCTGAAGGGCATCCGCGGCAACGACTCGGGGGGCAAGGCAGGTGGCCTTGTCACCGAAGCACTTACGGTGCTCCAGGCGAACCTGCACCACGCCAGAGGAGCGTCCGCCACCCTGTGCAGGATCGTCTGTAAGGATGCAATCGACCTGGCTTTCGTCCAAGATCGGTGGCCACATCCGTGGATTATCATGCGGATCGTGTAAGTTACTATATGACCGTATGGGTAGTGCCCCTCGCACTACTATTGTTGTAAATAACAGTGTGAGACACTTCCCTTTACCTAATTTCATCCACAGAGACCTGATGGCAACGGCTAGGCTAAGCTAGCCACGGCTGAGGGTGTCCGGGAAGTAGTGATAACCTCTGCCTATTTCCCGGGCGACGTGAATAACGCCCCCCCGACAGAGGTTCAGCGGCTAGTGGACTTCTGCCGCCTGTCCAACATGCGCATCACACGATCTGGGGAAGCAGCGACGTCAAAAAACGTGGTGAGTACCTTTTAGAGTATCTATTGTGTTTTCAATTAGGAGTTCCTAACATAGGGTGTAAGCCTACTTTTATTATCGCCATTAGGGAAGAGGTTCTAGATCTTACCCTAGTCAGCAACTCTATTGTGAGTTCGGTGGTCAACCATCAGCACATCAGGTTCGACCTCCCTGGCCAAGTCGAGATCTGCCAGAACTTCTTATGTCCCAAAAAGACAAATTGGGAATCCTTCAAAGCCTCTGTGGTTTTTAAAGCAGACTCGTTGATCAGCAACCCTAATTCTATCAGTGAGATAGAACTTGCTGCCAACCTGCTTCAAGATGTGCTAATCTCTGTTCGGAAGACTTTAAAGGTCAACCGAAAAGTTCCATGGTGGAACGAAGAACTGGCTGCACAAAGAAGGAAGGTTACAAGCCTATTCAACAGGGCCAGATCTAACCGTGTTAGCTCGGGCGTCTATAGGTACGCTCTCACTAACTACAACAAAACCATTAGACATGCTAAGCGCGATACGTGGTAGCATTGAATCGCTGCCATAGGCAGCGAGACTCCGCAAAGTATTGGCTAAAGGGTCGTCTAATGGGATAGGGCTTCCTAAAACACCAGATGGCTCTTTCACTGAAGATCGCAGGAAAGCACTTGACCTTCTTCTACAAGTTCACTTTCCAGGTTCGGTGGCGAACCCAGATCTGTTCAGTCACGATGACGCCACCCTGTCACCGGACTCACGTGGGTCCAGTCTATCAGGGACCATCTTCGACCCTGAAAAAGTCAAATGGGCTGTAAATTCCTTCGCTCCCTTCAAAGCACCAGGGGGCGATCAAATCTTTCCAGCCCTTCTACAAAACAGCCTGGATAATACGCTCGATCCGCTGGTCGGCCTTCTTAGAGCCATTCTCACTTGGGGATATATACCCATCTCTTGGAGGAGAGTCAATATGGTATTCATTCCTAAACAGGGGAATCGTCCCCCTGACCAGCCTAAGTCATTTTGGCCGATCAGTCTCACCTCCTTTCTGCTTAAGACAGCGGAAAGGCTCGTAGACCTGCACATTCGGTGCTCTCAGCAGAAAACTCATCTGCATCCCACGCAGTTTGCGTATATTGCCGGAAGTTCGATTGAGGTCGCTCTCCACGAGGTTGGGGATAAAATCGATGGAGCCTTCGTATCCAAGAATATTGCTCTGTGCTCTTTTCTTGATATAGATGGTGCTTTCGACAATAGCGGCTACGGGTCTATTTCTGCTGCTCTGGAGCGCAGATATATCGCCCGTCCTCTAATCCTATTTCCTCTACCTTGGACTCCACAACAGCTTTCATTAGTACGGTTAAGGGATGTCCCCAGGAAGGGGTCCTATCCCCCTTACTCTGGTCTTTAGTAGTTGATGAACTACTGAGCATTCTTGCTGAACAGGGCTCTAGTAGTGAATGGGAACTTTGCCAACACCGTGACATAGCTGGTGCAATCTGATCTGAACACGGTTAATAGATGGTGCGAAGATGTAGGTCTTAGCATCAATCTACAAAAGGCGATTATCGTTCCCTTCAATAAGCTCTATTCCGCTGACATAGGTCAATTGCACATTGGCGGCTCTCTCGTGGGACTTTCCAACGAGGTTAAATATCTAGGGGTAACTCTTGATAAAAGACTGAACTGGAATTCCCATCTAAACAACACCCAATCAAAGGCAACTCATGCCATGTGGGCCTGTAGAAGATTATTTGGTAGGTCCTGGGTTCTCAAATCCTGCACCATTCGAGGGTTATTAGAGATGTTGGTAAAACCCATCGTCACCTACACCGGTATTGTGTGGTCGCCTAAGGTTACGGGTCACTGCCACCAACAAATGCACTAAACTGCATAGGCTGTTTTGCATTTCTTTAACGGGTGCACTTCGCACCTGTCCCACAGCAGCAATGGAATCAATTTTGAATTTGACTGGAGGGACTGGGATGCTGGCAACCCCATCAGTGACCCTCATGGCATACACTGATATACCGACGGGTCAAGGACTGATCAGGGGGTTGGAGCTGGGATACTTGGTCCCAACTCCAAAACCTCGATTGCTTTGGGCAAATGGCCCACAGTCTTTCAATCCGAGGTTCATGCCATCGAGTTCTGCTGTCGTCTTATCTTTGAGAAGGGATCAGAGGAGCAAATATTTACATCTTCTCGGATAGCCAAGCTGCCATACTAGACCTCTCCTCAAAAAGAGTAGGTTCGCGTATGGTGGCTGACTGCTGGAACTGCCTCCAGAGGCTGTCCTATAAAAACAGAGTTACCCTCCTTTGGGTACCTGGTCACTCTGGTTTCGAGGGCAATGAGCTAGCGGATGAACTAGCTAGGGCGGGGTCATCAGCACCTCTGCTTGGCCCCGAACCCTTCTGCGGCGTTGGGTGGTCAACCATCTCATCCCTTGTGAGAACCTGGGCAGATAGGTTGACCGAACGCTATTGGTTCTTCCAACCAGGGATGAGGCAGGCTAAAGAGCTTAGGAATCCCTCGGTCAAACGAAGAACAAACTTACTCTCTAGGAGCTATCTCTATCTCCTTATTGGTTACCTTAGTGGCCACCACTTCGTAAACTATCACCTCACAAAAATGCGTCTGTCCTCAGATGCAGAATGCAGGCTCTGCAGAGAGGACGACGAAACCACCAAACACATTCTGTGTAATTGTCCAGCCTTGGAGGAAACATCTGCACGTGGAAATCGCAGTTCCCGAGCACATTGTCCGTTCCTCGACGAAAGACATGTTCTGCTTCATCAGGGAAGCGGAACAGCGTTTGTCAAGATAGGGAGAGCATTATACGTACAAAAGACTCCCTTTTTCAAAATAAATAAATAAATAAATACGTTAAGAAACAATTCGTACGCTATTTGCTATCGCCGCAGAGAAGGAACTATTTGCACCAACTGCAGCCAAGCACATCTTACGATGATTATCTGGAACAATGCATCTGAGCATCACAAATCACAAAACCGGAGACCCAGTAAAGAGCTTTCCTGATTTTGATTGGGCAAATGTTCAGAATGATAGGAAATCGTATTCTGGATATGCGTTTATAGTGTGCGGCACCTCGTTTTCCTGGGCCCAAAGCAGCACTAAAGCTTACTATATCGCACGGTCGACTGCTGCCAAAGAAGGTGTTTAGCTTCGCAGACTGCGAAAAGAAATTGGCTATTTCGACCAGATTGTTTTATAAGGTGACAATTTAAGTGTGCAGCATATCGCTAAAAACCCTGTACATCACAAGCGCACTATACACTTATGTAGATATTGAAAAATCTCTAAGCGTTTTTAGAGAGTCGAAGTGAATTAAATAAATTGAGACGCGGTGGTTTCGATATATACTGATTTATTGTTGCTGATGGCACACATATTGCTGCTTCCTTCACGAGAGTGAACTTTATACTATCTAGAGCGGTGACTGTAGTAAGATACACAAATACATATACCCTGTTTAATATAAAGTTGCTACATACTTTAAACAACATTGTATAAGCGTATATATGCAAGCATTAAGTGCAAATGTATAATGACCGCTCAATTATGTATGAGCCGGTGATCGGCGCAGCGTGAGAACTGCTGCGCAAGCACTTTGTATAAAATTGCCTTATATACGCTCACACTTATATATTCAAAAACCATTATGTATTAGACTTAAGCAAAGAATATTTTCGCAATAAAGAAACAGTTAGATATGAACTGGCGAGGAACTAAGAAGCAACTTGTCTTTCACTACATGGCGACCGTGACATAGTCACGAGGCTGCGGATAATACTGTTGCGGATAATACTGTTGTCGACTGGATGGATACAATGTGGATACAATATGACTGAGTGAGTAGAGTATAGTGATGTGTATTGGGAAATAGAATAGCGTACTTAAGGTGACCATTATACACCAATACGCCAACACCCGATTAATAAACAGCAAAAAAAAAAATATATTAAGCTGAAAACAACTTCTGCAAGCAAATGCAATAATAGAAAAAACCCAACACAAGTCACATGCTCACTCAGCAAAATATTCTACAATAAAAACTAAAAATATTACCACACAACCACCAGTTGACCAGTTAACAAGACAACAACTAATGACAGAGGAGATAGAATTCAACAACGCTGTTCCTATTGAACAAAGGGATTTGCCGACGTTGCAAAAGGCCTTGCAGGCAAATCCAACCGATGGACCACGCCCACTCACAATAGCTGAGTACAGGGCACGCCAGGAAAAAAAGGAAATACCAAAACATAAAAGGAGTGGACGAAGAGCAAAACTCTTGCAGCAACGGCGACTGGTCAAGGAAATGATCACCTTGGCCAAAGACGAATCATCCCGACAACGCTACAAAGAGCGTCTACAACAACTAGATGAACAGCTTCGCACTGATGCGAAACAACGCAAACGGGCTGCATAATTGCCAATGCCCCAATTTGCCATTATTTTAATATCAAGCCGATGCGGGAAACCGCTTCTTGAAAACTACTAAACCAAACAATAGGCTTTATACTAACAAATGTGGTTGAAGAATTTTTTTAAATAATGAATTGTAAATCGAATTGTGAGTCAACCACATTCCCTAAATATCTTTATTTCCGTTAGGAGAATTAATAAGCAAAGCCTTAGAAATAGATGTCAATAGAGACAAACAAAATAAGTAAAGAATATAAACCAGAACATAAAAAACTATCCAACCCCCACAGACGCAGATAGTGCACGACGTTTCGTCGCGTTCTGTAATTATTACAGAAGATTTATTCATAACTTCGCACAACATTCTCGTCATTTGACTAAATTGTGCAAAAAGAATGTCCAATTCGAATGGACTCAGGAATGCGAAAACGCATTTAAATACCTTAAAAAAGCATTAATGAAACCGACATTATTGCAGTACCCAGATTTTAGCAAAGAATTTTGCATAACCACAGATGCAAGTAAACATGCATGTGGTGCGGTACTTTCGCAAGAACATAACGGTGTGCAATTACCAATTGCATATGCTTCAAGATCTTTCACTAAAGGTGAAAGTAATAAATCTACTACAGAGCAGGAACTAGCTGCTATACATTGGGCAATAAAACACTTCAGACCGTACGTTTATGGAAGGCATTTCATAGTTAAGACAGACCATAGACCCCTGACGTATTTGTTTTCAATGAAAGACCCAACGTCAAAACTAACAAGAATGAGACTAGATTTAGAAGAATACCAATTTACTGTAGAATATCTCAAGGGGAAAGAAAATTATATTGCCGATGCGTTATCAAGAATAACCATTGACACACTAATCGAAATGAACAGAAGTATCTTAATGGTACAAACAAGGGCATCAAAAAGACAGGAAAACATCTGCGCAGATGAAAAGAAATTGCATAAGAAATTAATAGAGCCCAAGGTCTATGAAGTCGTTAGCAATAACGACGTATCAGAATATGTAGAATTGAAATTTAATAACTTTGACTGTTTATTGAAACAGAAAAAGAGAACGATCACTCAATTCAAAATTAGCGATTTGTATTCCAATGGAAAATGTGACTTAGGTCAATTCTTCCAAAGGCTTAATAAAGAAGCCGGTGTACATAACATTGTTAATTTTCAGATGTCTCAAAGTGAACAGATCTTAAAACTGGTATCACTCACAGAATTTAAAAATATGGGCAACAAATACTTAAAAGAAATAAAAATAGCGCTATTAAATAAAGTGACACGCATAGACCAAAATGACATAGCTAAAATAAAAGCAATCCTGATCAAATATCACGATGACCCAATAGAAGGAGGCCATACAGGAATCTCGAGAACCCTGTTTAAAATTAAGAAATATTATTATTGGCCAAAAATGAACAAAGACATAACTAAGTATGTGAAAAACTGTACAAATTGCCAATTAGCAAAAGTTACAACACATATAAAAGCACCCATGGTGATTACTAGTACACCAAGTGTAGCTTTCGACACTGTTTTAATCGATACCATTGGACCATTACCTCGTACTGAGAATGGAAATGAGTACGCAGTCACAATTATATGTGATCTCACTAAATATCTAGTTACAATACCAGTAACAGACAAAAGTGCAAAAACAGTTGCCAAGGCAATATTCAAATCTTTTGTATTAAAGTACGGTCCAATGAAGACGTTCATAACGGACCAAGGAACTGAATACAAAAATTCACTTATACAAGATTTATGCAAGTATATGAAGATAAGTAATATACAATCTACAGCATACCACCACCAAACCTTAGGATCAGTGGAGAGAAGTCATCGAACATTTAATGAATATATTCGTTCATACATTTCGATAGACAAGGATGATTGGGACATATGGTTGAATTACTTCACATATTGTTTTAATACCACCCCATCAACAGTACATGGATACTGTCCGTACGAACTTGTTTATGGTAGATTACCAACACAATTCATAGCATTTAATCCAAACAATATAATAGAACCTTTATATAACATAGATGACTATGCTAAGGAATTTAAATTTAGGTTACAAATAGCTCACAAAAGAGCCCAAAAATTAATAGAGATAGAAAAAGAAAAAAGAAAATTAGAATACGATAAAAAACTAAATGATTTAGAAATAGAAGTAGGAACATCAGTTTTAATCAAAAATGAAACAGCTCATAAACTAGAAAATAAATATTTAGGACCTTATAAAGTCATAAGCATAGAAGGTAAAAACAACTTTAAAATAGATACAGGAAAAAGAAAACCTATAATAATACATAAAAATAGAATTAAACTATATAAAGTCTAAAGAACTTCATTTTAAATACAATCAATACAAAAATACAATTTAATTCATATCTTTTATAAAATTAACATAAAAAAAAAAAAAAAAACTAAAATAACTTTATATACTACGTTATTTTTTAAAAAAGGGAGGTGTAGTAAGATACACAAATACATATACCCTGTTTAATATAAAGTTGCTACATACTTTAAACAACATTGTATAAGCGTATATATGCAAGCATTAAGTGCAAATGTAATATGACCGCTCAATTATGTATGAGCCGGTGATCGGCGCAGCGTGAGAACTGCTGCGCAAGCACTTTGTATAAAATTGCCTTATATACGCTCACACTTATATATTCAAAAACCATTATGTATTAGACTTAAGCAAAGAATATTTTCGCAATAAAGAAACAGTTAGATATGAACTGGCGAGGAACTAAGAAGCAACTTGTCTTTCACTACATGACCACAACTTGGCCACGCACTCTCAAATTTTGCCGCCGGCAATTGCCGATCGACTCAAAGCAAGAGAGAATACTTTAAATTTACCGACACTTCCTGTGCTCTCTTAAATTCTATCTTACATATTTTAACATTGAGCTCCAACATTCCGGCCCCATTGAAGAGCTCCGGTCTTAAAACATCGGGAGTCGGGCCAGCTTATGGATTGGTCGCTTAATTGCGCCTGCTGGTGTTTTTATTTCGGCTACCCGAACCTTGCCGTGCTCCCCTCGAATTGTGCGCGTTACGCGGCCGGTTATCCACTGCTGAGGGGGTGTGTTGTCGTCGTGAACTAGACCGCCCCTTCCTCGAGATTGTCCTCGCCTTTGGCCCATTGAGTTCGCTGCTGGAGGCTGAGCAGGTAGTCCTTGGACCACTTGCGCCAAAAGTGCAGTTTGAGCGCCGACAACTGCTGCCACAGCCTCAAATATCCTCGTCCTGGTTTCTTGCTGCTCTCGTCTGGATCGGATCCTAAAGGCAGCGCCAACAAAGGCTGACCGATGAGTAGGTGGCCTGGCGTCAGCACCTCTCCATCGCTGTGATCGCTGCTGTCGACGAGACGTGGTCTGGAGTTGAACAACGCTTCGACGTCCACCAGATGCGTGCTCAACTCGTCCGGCGTTCTCACCAGCCTGTGCTTGGCAGCCTTCACCGCTGCTTCCCATAGTAATCCGAAGTGCGGTGCTCGAGCGGGAATAAACTTCCAGTGCACCCCTCGCTCCGCTGCGTACCCCGTCAGTCGCTCCTTGCTCTCCAGGAATGCCGCCTGCAGCTCCTTCAGCACGTTGCTCGCTCCCACGACGTTCGTCGCATTGTCGCTGAACATCGTCCCGGGTCGTCCGCGCCTCCAAATGAACCTTTTGAAAACATTCAAAAAAAAATCAGTGAAAAGGTCCCTGACAAGTTCCAAGTGAACTGCTTTTGAGGCGAAACAAACAAAAACGGCAACATACGTTTTTACAGGTGGTCTACCTCTGATCCTATAGCTGACAACGAACGGCCCACAAAAGTCTACACCAGATACTCTGAACGTAATGCTTTGTACTTTAAGGAACGAAATTTTCCTTTCTAATGCCGATACCACAAGAGAGTCTGGTCTGAGCCGTTTGAAGCAAAAACGAAGCATATATGAGACTATTCGAACTAGCTTAGCAAAGTTGGAGTGAAAAAAACAATTTTGCGGAACTTCCGCTAGTGTGCCAATCGTCGCACCTTTTTTATCTTCCGAAGTTTTCATTTTGAACGACAGATCACTACAGCTAGTTGCCCACTTGGGAAGTGGAAAACTTCCTGATTCCAATATTTGTTGAACTTCATTGCAAATAGTGTCAAGTTCTTTTACACTATCTGCACCTGCCAACATATCATCAACATAAAAGCACTTCTTAATCACATCTGATCCAATAGGATGTGATTGTGCGTGCATGTTGGCCAGCTCAAACAAGCTGCGTATCGCCAGAAAAGGTGCAGAAGCTGTACCGTATGTGACTGTATTAAGTCGGTGTACGATTTTACATTAACTGCAGAAAATCGTACGCTGCAGATGATACGTAGGCACACTGCTATCGTAAGCAGATAGGCGATACGGTACGTTTTCACACGCACCTAAATCAACAGTGACCCTTTACTGATATGCACTGAATCAATACTGACCGTTCGCTGATATGCAGGCGGACTTAGTAAATAAGGACCTTTTATCGCCATGCATGCAGATGCACGATTTCGCACCATCTGCATGCCATAAATCAGTAGATATCATTATACTTAGATAGTTAACATTTGTCTTTTATCATGTATTATGTAACCTAAGTAAATACCTAGCTTGTAAGAAACGTGTATATAAACCCCACAACGAGGAAAATAAAATCAGTATGAAAAGTAACTCTCACTTGACTACTCATTCTTACTCCGCAGCCCAATTTGTTTTTGTACTTATTGCGGCGACCTCTGCCACATGGTTATGCACCTGGGGCAAGCAAAATTAATATAATTCATTAAGATTACAGTTGATATTACTCCGACGTTGAGTGATATCAATTCAAATCTAAACATTTGGTGACCCCCGACTACGACCACGAGAAGTTGTCAACCAGGCGACAAAGGCTTAATAACCTCTGACTCTGGAATTATAGAAGTTGTCAACTAGGCGACAAGGACTTCAGGATCACGACGCTGGACCTACGAATTTTTCAACCAGGCGACAAACTCCTAAATAAAAAAAACATTTGTTAATTTATACTGTTAGAAAGAACACGATGTGAGTCGAGGCACATCAGAAAAAATACCTCTTAAACTTCTGACAACAGTCAATAAATTAAAAATGGCCACATCAAGCATCAGTAATTTGCTGGCACAGCAATCACAAATCGGCGAAGAGATCCAGAAAATTATACGTAACTACAAGAAGGATCCCGCCGAAAGAAAAACACATCCAAAGTACCAACAGCTTTTCGAGTTAAATGATGAAAAGATTCGCACGATTTTGCAAGGAGCAACGGGGGAACACGAGTACTTCAGTGGAAAGTACTTTGAAATAATAAAAGGCGCGACGAATGAATACATAGCTATATTCCAGAAACAACTGCGTGTTCTGGAAATGGACGCTGAATCCATGACATCAACGGACGAAAGCGAGATCCAGCCCATGATTCGGGAACAGCGGGTTTTGCTTGAAAGTCTGGGTCGCATAATGAAAATGATGTCAGACGAATCTCAAGCTGGATGCAAACCAATAATTGAACAATATTGGAAGGATATCAAGGATATCCATGTTCAGATGTACAAAAGGTTTGCCGATCCAGTCTCTCTCGGCTATGATTTACAAAACTTTTTGTCGGCGAAATTACTGTCATTAAAACCCAAACAGCATGCGATGTAAATGTCCCACAAATAGTGACATCTACATTACCTACAGCACCACCATTACCATTACCTAAGGTCTCCATCCCGAAGTTTGATGGAGACTACCTTAAATGGCAGCAATTTCATGACATGTTTAAGAAAATGATTCATGAAGCCACTTCAATACCCATTATTCAAAAAATGTGGTATCTAAAAAATCATGTAATTGGCGATGCAGAAAGACTCATACGCCATCTTTCACTGACTGAAAGAAATTACACCACAGCTTGGAATATGCTAGAAGAGAGATTCAATAACAAGCGAGTGCTCAGTACAGCACTAATACAGAGGTTATTAGATCAACCCACAACGACTGGTAACGATGCAAACTCTGTAAAGGCAATGCATGATAACATTAAAGAAACGTTATCAGCGCTTAACAACATTGGGATACCGACAAACGAATGGGATCCACTTCTGCTATGCATTCTTACAAAAAAGATGGATAGAAAGAATCATGTTTTGTATGAACAATCCATAAAAAATACACGGCAAAACCAATCGATTAGTGAATTCCTCGCATTCTTGGAGCAAAGGTTCCTAACATTGGAAGCCATTAATACAGACAAATATAAAGTCAAACACAACACGTGTGCTTCAGTAGGAGCTGAACACAACTTTATATGTTATTTCTGTAAAAAACCGAATCATAGCATTTTTAAATGTAATGATTTCTTAAAACGAACAGCAGCAGAACGTTTAAATTGGGTACAGAAACAGAAACTCTGTGCAAAATGCTTCCGTTCAGAACATCCAACTAGTTCATGTTCGAAAAGGGACTGTTTTAATTGTAACAAGAAACATAACACATTGCTACACTTAGAATTAAAACCTGAAAGCACAACAGCTGCTACCGCAAGTGGACAACAGTCAAGCTATATTCTGTTAGCCACTGCCCGAGTTACAATTCAGGGCAACAATGGACAAAAGGCCGAATTTCGAGCTCTCCTAGACTCAGGATCTCAAATAAACGCCATATCAGAACGAGCTGTGAAGACATTGGGTCTTAAATCAACACACTCGACCATAAAAATCAATGGCATTGGAGGAAAGGTTCACACCTCCAACGCTCGCATCAATGTCATGCTGAAATCAAATTCTGGAGATTTCAGTTCTAGGTTGGAAGCAATGGTTTTGCCGAACATTGTGAATGACCAACCAACGCGTTATATCTCCTCCGATAGTTGGAAAGTGCCACAAAATATAACATTGGCAGATCCACACTTTGGAAAACCTGGAAAAATAGACGTTCTTCTAGGAGCCGAACACTATTTCCAAATTCTGAATCAAGGACAAGTGTTATTGAAAAAAGGACTACCCATGCTTCAAGACACCAAACTTGGATGGATCATCGCGGGCAAAATTCAAAATAAGGCATCAACATCATCAATATGTGCGATGCTTACAGAACAGGAGAAGGTGGACGAACAGCTAGCCAAATTCTGGGAATTGGACAATCTCCAGACAAAGGGCCCTTGTCTTTCGCCGATGGACAAGGAATGTGAGCAGCAATTTGAGCGGAACCTACAAATTGCCAAAGATAAAAGGCTCATTGTTCGGCTACCACAAATGGAGGATGCATCAGCGTTGGGGGAGTCTCATGACATAGCGTCAAGAAGATTCCTATCATTAGAAAAAAGACTACAAAAGGATTCAACGCTAAAGCAAGGGTACATTCAATTCATGAAGGAGTATGAAGATCTTGGACATATGAAACAAGTGCCAATAGAACATATACCCAAACAACATTATTTCATACCCCATCACTGTGTACTCAAGCCAGACACTCAAACTACAAAGTTAAGAGTAGTATTTGACGCATCAGCGGTAACATCATCTGGGAATCATTAACGATATTCTACATAAGGACCTACAGTTAGCACGCTATTCTCTATACTGTTAAGATTCAGAACACAAATACGTGTTCGCGATATCAAAATGTATCGTCAAATATATGAACCCAGAAGATCACACCTACAGATGATTATATGAGAAGTGAACCATCGGAAGAAATAAATACAGACTAAAAACTGTAACATATGGAACAAGGCAGCTCCATATTGGCCACAAAATGTCTGCATATTTAGCAACAAGGGCGATGCGAGAACATCCTTTAGAGCCGAAACATTAAAAACGACTTCTATGTGGATGATTGTATCACAGGCGCAGAAACAATCCCTGAAGCCCTCCAGAAACAAAGGAATTGAACCAGATTTTATTAAAATCTGGATTCAAGTTACGAAATGGTGTGCAAACCAAATATTATTACTTGGTTTGCCTAAAGAAGACATTACCAACGTTCATCTGGAATATGCAGCATATGAGGAGTGCAGCATTAAGACACTGGGAATTACATGGAACCCAAGTTCGGACAAATTATGCTGCACAACAAAAACTAGCAAAAAGGAAATAATAACAAGACGAGATGTTGTCTCGGAAATATTTAAAATATTTGATCCACTGGGATTATTTACGCCCGTGGTAATTAAAGCAAAAATCTTCATGCAGGAACTGACGAGACAAGGATATCAGTATGATGAAGAATTACCACAACCACTGCAAAAGGAGTGGAAAATATTTCGAGAGGACCTTAAGGTTCTTAACGAAATTAAAATTGACCGACATGTCTATGAAAAACAAGTTCCTGTCCAAAGGGAAATACACACATTTGTAGACGCATCAGAAAGGGCATATGCAGCGGCAGTGTATATTCGCTCCATACACAAGGATAAACGAATAAGCGTTCAATTGTTATGCGCTAAATCCCGACTAGCACCGCTTAACGCTATTACACTTCCTCGATTGGAATTAAAGGCTGCCGTCCTAGGTGCAGAAATAAGAAGCACCGTTAAGGAATAGCTATCCTTGGAGACCATACCTACATATTATTGGTCCGATTCAGAGATAGTATTATCTTGGATCAACAAACAAAAAACAATAACTACCATTCAAGATGTGTCCACACAAAAGGAATGGAGACATATCCCAAGCGCACACAACGCAGCTGATGTAGCATCAAGAGGAATAACTGCTACAAAATTCAAGGATCACAGCTTGTGGTTCTATGGTCCACTATTTCTGCATGGACCTCCATCGACATGGCCATCGCCGTTTGTAGCAAAGGGAACTGAAGCATCCAAGGTCGTCCCTGAAGTCGTATTAGCAGCAACCAAATCAGAAAATTATTTATTAACAAAACCACGATCTTGACGAGCACCGTTGGATATTGTTGGAAATATTGCCAGTAGCCTGTTTGGAGTATTAGATTCGAATTATGCGCTTGAAATGTCGAACACTATCATGAAGGTAAAGGACAATGAGAATCACTTATTAAAGCTGATTGAAAACCAAACCACGTTAATCGACTCAACAATTAATGTGATACGTCGAGATGAAGTGTCAAACTCCAAAAGACTCACAATCATAGAAGGATTCATGACAGCTGCAAAGAAAGAAAAGGACCATTTCCAGTCTTTTCAATGGTACATCACACTCACCACGCAGCTAACACTCTTAGCAACAAACCTACAACGAATGCAGAGTGAGATTATTAATGTGTTAACAGACATTCGTCATAATACGATAAGTCCAGCACTGATCTCACCAAAACAATTAAAGGAACAATTGAATCAAATACCAGAGCACCTGAAGAGTGAACAAATGCTACCTGTCACGCCGGACAACTTGCTAATGCTCTACAAAATGATGAGGGCTGAAGGAACTATAGTAAATAATCATGTAATTATCAAAATTACATTACCACTAGTATCCACACAAATGCTTGAAATATTTAAGCTCAGTCCTATTCCGTCAACATCCGAGAATGGAATAATCAACTATGACATCAAGATTCCGTTCATTGCAATCAACGATCATCGAGATGAATTTGTAGAATTGACAGAAATGGATTTTCAAAATTGCTACCCAAGAGACACTGACGATTTTATATGCAAAAATAAACAAACAAAATTCACAACTGAAACTAGTTGCGAAATGAAATTGTTTCACAACAGAACAGATGCATCATGTCATTTGACACAGTCAAATAAAACATTTACACTACTAAACATGCATGCAAGAAATCACTGGATATTTGCTACAAATTCTCAAGTGCAATTATCAGCGGTGTGTCCGGATGGACCATCAGACATAATTTTACAAAACTCTGGAATACTAAGTGTAACTGCTGGATGTACACTACGAAACTCATTGATGACTCTCACCAGTCAAGGCATCATCAAGACAATCATACCTACGTCGTTCGCTCGTTTTGGAGATATGATCAGCAAAATTAAAACAACAACAGCACAACCTGACACCACACTAACAAAGGAAGAGTTGATGCAACATTACATCGACTTACAACAACTACGAAAGAAACTCCTCCCAAGCAATACATTTCAATTACCTCAAGAAATTGAACCGATTAAACATCATCACATCGCATTATACGGTGGACTCCTGTTCATGATGATCATGTCCATATTCTATATTAGAAACAAGTACTACAAAGGAAGGACATCCGCCAAATCAAATCCACCAACCGAAGAGAACCTACATCAATTTAGAATCAATATCGAAGATTCTTGAACATATGTTCAACGGCCGGGAGGATGTACGATTTTACATTAACTGCAGAAAATCGTACGCTGCAGATGATTCGTAGGCACACTGCTATCGTAAGCAGATAGGCGACAGGGTACGTTTTCACACGCACCTAAATCAACAGTGACCCTTTACTGATATGCACTGAATCAATACTGACCGCTCGCTGATATGCAGGCGGAATAGGTAAATAAGGACCTTTTATCGCTATGCATGCAGATGCACGATTTCGCACCATCTGCATGCCATAAATCAGCAGATATCATTATACTTAGATAGTTAACATTTGTCTTTTATCATGTATTATGTAACCTAAGTAAATACCTAGCTTGTAAGAAACGTGTATATAAACCCCGCAACGAGGAAAATAAAATCAGTATGAAAAGTAACTCTCACTTGACTACTCATTCTTACTCCGCAGCCCAATTTGTTTTTGTACTTATTGCGGCGACCTCTGCCACATGGTTATGCACCTGGGGCAAGCAAAATTAATATAATTCATTAAGATTACAGTTGATATTACTCCGACGTTGAGTGATATCAATTCAAATCTAAACAGTCGGTATGCCTGAATATTTTGTGAAGTATTTTCTCTCCAAATTTCTGTCTTTTTCAGAGACATTTATCTGCCTATACATTTTTGAAATGTCAGCAGTTACGGCATACTTATTCAACCGAAAATTAATCAGGATTGAATATAGCTCCCTCTGAATTGTCGGCCCCACCATCAGTGTTTCGTTAAGTGAAACAGCTGTTGACGTCTTACTAGAAGCGTCGAAAACTACACGAAGCTTGGTGGAGGAACTTTCAGGCCTAAGAACGCATTGATGAGGAATATAATAATGCTGTTCTAGAGGAGTTGACTTCAGAATGGACATGTGTCCCAAATCTAAATATTCTTTCATGAAGTCATGGTACATGTTTTTAAGAACTGCATCCTTTGATAATTTACGCTCATGCTGCAAAAAAACGCCTTTCAGCAGTTTGAAAAGACAGGCCAAGAACTTTTGGATCGGTCTTGAAAGGGAGATCCACTTGGAAGCGACCAGAAGATAACTGCTTTACAGTTTTCTCGAAGAACAATTCACAAGCCTGTTGTTCAGCTGTTTGACGAACAGCCTTCGACTCGAACGGAGATTGATCCAATTCCCAGAAACGGTTAACTACCGAGTCGAGAGAACAATTAGTTTGGGCCATTAAACACCCACTGAACTGATGCCTAGGCACTTGTCCAGTACATTTGCCTGCTACTATCCATCCTAGCAGCGTTTTTTGCATTATAGGAAGTTCAGAACCTAGTTTTATTTGCCCAACGCACAATAATTCATAAAACAATTCTGCTCCCAAAAGAATGTTCACCTTAGTTGGCCTATTGAATTCTGGGTCTGCTAGTTTTATATTTTTGGGTATTTTCCAATTTGAAATACCCATGGAATGTCTAGGCTGTGTTGTTGAGATGGATTTCAATACCCAACATTCCGCCGAAAAGTTGTGAGAATTTATGCGTGACTAAATAGAAGCTCATATCTTATTTTTGCTATCTATTGTTGCACCACCAACCATCGATATAGCTAAAGATGTTAGCTCCCGCTTGAGCCGCAACATCTGTGCCAGACTCTCAGTCATCAAATTGATTTGGGAGCCACTATCAAGTAAGGCTCGTGCAGGATGCAGCTGACCAAATCTGTCTTTTACATTAACGACAGCTGTGGCGAGAACAATTTGTTCATTGGTTGCTACATGCCCCAAATACGCGTCTGACATAGTCGCTTGAAGTGTGGATACCTCACCTTGAGCAAAGGTAGTATACCTGTGAAGCAACGAGTGGTGAGGCTTCGAGCAAATCGACATTTTGATGCCTTACATTGTGACACCATAGGCCCCACAACCAAACAATTTAGGCACAACTTTTGTGTTTTGACGAATTCAAAACGTTGCATAACTGATATAGCAGCAAACGATGGACACGTATCAAGATTGTGCGTTTCTGACTTGCAGAAGACGCACACAGACGATGATGAACGCCCTCCATCAGCACAAGCAAAGGGCGATTTAAACTGATGTGGCTTCTTAGCATCAACTCGCGACTTTGTTTTGTCACGAGTTGACTCTTCTGCTGACAGATACTGATACCTTTTATTCAGTTGTCTAGCACAATCATCCCAAGAGCGCAGCATATCATAGTCAATCTGCTCTTCGAAACGAGATTTGGTAACATGGTCTACCTTTGCCATGACCATGTGAATTATCATTGCACTAGCAATATCTTTGTCGTTACCTTACGACGAGAACGAGGCATAAATAGCAGACACCGTATCTATGATCGATCTCAAACGCGATGGAGATGGTTTTGTCATGCTAGGTATGTCAAACAATTGCGAAACTGTATCAAAGAATATAAGACATTTATTGTCATATACTGCTTTGAGACTAGCGAGGGCCTTTGGGTAGTTACAATCCGTTAATTGATACGGCTTAACTACTCCCAATGCTTCATCTGACAAACACGAAACTAAGTGATTGAACTTTTCGACGTTTGATAAGGAATTGTCATTATCGACTAAGCTTTCAGACAGGCACATAAAATTTTTGTACTCCGAATGTTTGCCACTAAATGTTGGCAAACGCATTTTCAGCAACTGGGATCGGTGGCTCGAAACTACGGAGCAATCATGATCAGTTCTTGGCCCTGAAGTCGGCTTGGATGCGTTAATGTATAACGCTCTTGTGACGACACACAAGTCCTCTAATGGCCCTCTAGAATCATTAAGAGGGCTTAAATAACCCAGATCAATCTGTAAATCCATTGCCATCTGTATATAACCTTCTAAAAGCTCCGATTAGAGCTTTTAGAAGGTTATATACAGATAGCTAACTTTCACGCTAACTCTGTTTTATCAGAAGAAATGGTCTTTGCTTTAATTGCTGCTTGCATACGATCAATATCAGCACTAACTTTGTCAAATCTTTGCAAGCACATTTGTAATTTTGCACTTGTCTTGCTGATTTGTGGCTTTTCACTTGTCTTTTCGGTCTTAGACACGTTGACTAAAGGAAACACTTATAGAAATCAAAAAGGAATAAGTGTCACAAACTTTGTGAGCTACCCTCGCAACGGCGCTGACTATGTAAATCTAACTTGCTTATACACACACACGCGCAAACTATGCGTTGTGTGAGCAAACAAACGAAAGTGATCCAAGCGATCCGAAAATAAGCAGGCTAAACTTTTGCTGTAACTACGTTTGTAGGCAGCAATGTAAAATGCGGGGTGCGGGGTATGCAATGTCACAAGAGAATATATGCACACGCACTCTAAGTGGTGTCTATATCAAACAAACGAAAAGAGAAACAAGAGAAAACGAAAATCAAATCAAACGTTTTCTGTGCTACGTTTGTAGACAGCAACAGAATATGCGGGGTGCGGGGTGACGAAATGCAATCGCCAAATGCAAGCGAAGTCGAGACAACGAAAGTATGTGAGCCCAAAGGAAGGTTCGAGGTGAACGAACGCAACAAAAACTGTATGTGTGTATATGCAAACTCTATCATGCACGCACATATGCAGTTTATGTATTCACAGCTGTTCCAAGTTAGCGGTCAATATGTATTGTAATATATGCGCTAACCGAAGATCGAACAGCGACAATTTGCATTTACACACAGACACTCAATTATTTAATAAATATATAAGCCACCAATTTTATATTTTTAGCTAAGGTAAATGTTGCCGTTTTTGTTTCTTATTATTTATTATTTAAGCAAGCAGGTTAGTATTATAACACAAATGCAGCGTATTATGGCCTTTTGTATTTAATGTTCTTTTGTTGTTGGGGTTAGTTGCTCATATGTGCATCTATGTATATTTATTTATTTATTTATTTATTTAAAGTCAACTAAGAGCAGTCGACTGTAAGAATGAAAAATATAAAAATAAAAATTAATATTACATTTTTGTATAATAAAATTAAATATGAATTAAAAGTAATATATGTATATGTAAAATTAAAGTTAAAGTTTACGTTAAACAGTAACATTTTAAAATGAAATTAAATTTTAAATTTTGAAATTTTGAAACTGGGACTAACAAATTAGCCGAACCAACATTTGTTGCAGAGGATTGGGGAAACCCAGAAAAAACCCAATCAGATCGGTAGTTGTTAGTTAGGTTAGTTGTTAGAGTTAAATGTTAATGAGTTAATGATGGCATTTTTAATAGCTATTAGGGAACTCTCTGAGTTAATTACTCCAGAAAGTTTGTTGTAATCAGAGCAGAGAATTCGGAAAGGCTCATGCAGGCTATAATTGTTATTACAGAAATCAAGCAAAAGAGGTGCAAAATTTCGGGTTAATCTAGAGGGGATAGAGAAGTTAATTTGATTTAGCAAGATCGGGGAATCGATATCATACTTAATCAACTTAACAAGGAACATGACACCTAACATTAAACGGCGGTTAGCAAGAGAAGTTAAGTTTATTAGAAGTAGTCTACTAGAATAAGAGGGTAAATCAACTCCAGAGACCCAGTTAAAACCACGAAGAGCAAAAAGTAAAAATTGTTTTTGCACAGACTCAATTCTGTCTTGGTGAACATGATATTGCGGTGACCAAATGCAAGAACCATATTCAAGAATCGGGCGAACAAGGGAGGTATAAAGCAACTTTGTTGTATAAGGGTCATTGAATTCCTTGGCCCACCTTTTAATGAAACCAAGGGTTCGAGAGGCCTTATTAACAATTTGCGTAATATGGGAATCAAATTTCAGTTTATGGTCAAAAAGAATGCCAAGGTCATTGACATTTGATATTCTAAGAAGAGGGGATAGATAAAGTGTATAGTTGACGACGTGGAAATTACTTCGGTTAAATGTCATTACTTTACACTTAGAACAATTTAAACTTAAAAGATTAAAGCTGCACCAATCACAAAAGGAGTCAATATCAACCTGTAGCGAACTCCAAGTCGGCTCCTTGTATTTAAAGCAAAGTTTCACATCGTCAGCATACATATAAATGTTAGAGAATTTCAAAATAGAGGGAAGATCGTTAATAAAGAGGTTAAAGAGTAAAGGGCCCAAATGACTACCCTGAGGAACACCTGAGGTAACAAAGATTGGCTAAGATACAGAATGTTTGAAAATAACTCTTTGGGACCTATTTTTTAAATAATTTGAAATCCAAAGCAGTAATTTGTAAGGAAACCCAATAAGATCCAACTTATGAATCAGAAGTGAATGGTTTACAGAATCAAAAGCCTTACTAAAATCAGTGTAAATGACATCAGTTTGACATCAGTTTGTACGTATGTAGACATACATATTTATGTTTCAATGTATCGATGTGTGTATAAGCAATCACGTATGTACACACGTATATATGTACATATGCAGGTACACAGCTTGCATGCAATATTTAAAGACTATGTTATGTATCAAAATTTGAGCACTTAGTACATGTGATTATGTACTCCTATATTTATTTCGAAAATTTTGTCGTTTCAAGCAACAAGACTTGCTCAATTTTTGATACTAAATACCTGTAGGCTGTCTAGAGAATCGATAGACATAGAGCGACGACTAGCTTCCATTTAACTTCCAACGTTGATGACCTCCTTTGGCGAAAACGTCAATCCAGTAAAATGGGTAAGTAATTTGGGCGATGTTTATTTTACACACACGACGCGCGAAGCCAACTACAACCGACAATATAATATATATAAAAAACCGCCGAATCTTGAGTCCCTGCTCGGGCGCCAATGAAAATTCTCTAAGCGTTTTTAGAGAAAATAAAATAAAATAAACGAAACGATATTAACTATAAATAAAAGGAGAAGATATACGAGTAGTTGGCTTCAGTGCACAAACGAAGCTTAGACTCTAATGTAAGTGAGAGTGGGTCACAGTCCGACCACACTCTCCGAAGTAGCCGTCGGCATTTGCCGACCGTCTTAATTTGACGACACTTCATGTGCTCTCTTAAATTCTATCTTATCTACTTATTTTACTATTGATGAGCTCCAACAAGTACCCTCATCGCACTCACGGCAGTGAGAAACATTGCCAAGAACGCGCTCGAGGGCGATAGATGGCTAGGTGGCAGTAAAGAATACTGTGCGATTATCATGCTAGACGTTTAAAACGCTTTTAACACGGCAATATGGCCTTTAATCCTCGATGCAATGTACACGATGGGTATCCCTGAGTACCTCAGGATCGCTGTAGGCAGCTATTTTAGAAATCGTGTCCGCTGGTATGATACGGGAGATGAACCGAAAAGTTACCGAGTCTCGGCTGGTGTTCCACAAGAATCTGTACTTGGACCGATGCTGTGGAACATCATGTACGATGGTATACTGGCAATCAGGAAGCCCACAGGAGCTGAGCTGCACTGTTTCGCAAATGACGTGGCTATAACTGCAAACGATAATGGAAATCCAGGAGAAGTGCAACGTAACAATTAGAGCGGCCATCGACTGGTTTGAGAAAGCTGGACTTACAATAGCGGCACACAAAACTGAAACTGTCTTATTAAGCAGCAGGAAAAAGGTGGAGAGCATGCAAGTCTCAGTCAGCGGAACACAGGTGACTTCAGCTGAGTCCTTGAAGTACCTCGGAGTCCTTATAGACCACAGGCTATCCTTCAAGGATCATTTTAAATACGCTAGCAGGAAGGCAGCCATCACATCGGCAGCCATAGCGCGACTTATGCCCAACGTGGGAGGCCCCAGAGTACCAGCCAGGAGGCTACTGGTAACCGTAGCAAAGGCAACGCTAATATACGCTGCGCCAATTTGGAGTGACGCCACAAAGAAAGGCTCATACTTAAAAGGAGCGCGTACGGTGATAAGGTCTATGGCCCTTAGGCTAATAAGAGGCTTTAGAACTGTATCAGAGGATGCAGCATTAGTTCTGACAGGCATGCCACCAGCCGACCTGGAGATCAAGGCTCTTGGTCTCATCAGTAATGGTGCTACACGGGACGAGGCTTACGAATGAATGTTTGGAGAGTGGCAGACGAGATGGCAAATGTCGCAACGGTGAAGGTGGACCTACCAACCCATCCCGGAGATAGCCGCATGGACGCAGTGCAGCCACAAAACCTTGGACTACCACATTTCCCAATTCCTGTTTCCGGGCCTATCTACATCGTTTTCGCCATGTAGACTCAGCCCAATGCCTATACTGCATTGATGCAGTGGAAATGGCGGAACATGTGCTAATGCACTGTTCTAGGTTCTCGGCGGAGAGGGAAGAGCTGAAAGCGTTGACATGGAGCTCCGCTCAGTCAAAATGGATTGATCAGGGCGATGAAGGCGAATGTAAATAAATGGAAGCTGGGACACCGCATCATCATTAATATGATGAAACGAGTCCGTGCCGACGAGATGTCCAACAGAGCTGGCAACTAAAACACAGAAGGAGTGTTCCTGTGAGGTGGCGGGATAAGAATACTACCTCAGCGTACCCGGCTTGTCGTAAAAGGTGACTAAAGGGTGGAAGGAGGTGCGCTATATGGCCAATATCTCAGGAAGGGAGAGCGACCTGGCTTCACATCCTGCTCATCGAAGTCTTACCTTGACTGGCAGTTCCGGTGAGCGTTTACAGGACTGAGGAGCATACGGAGGTTTTTGTTTAGTACGTAGGCATAATCCCATCAGGGGTTATGAATCGTGCATGCCACCTACGGACGGTTGGTGGTATCTTTAGAAGATTTTAATGTTCCTACCGTACGGCGATACCAAAAAAAAAAAAAATACACATACACATACACATACACATACACATACACATACACATACATATACACATACACATACACATACACATACACATGTCCGAGCAGAGGCGGATTAAACCTCCAACGGTCAAACGCCTAGGAGAAATCCGTGGCCAGCGAGGGACTCCTTTAAATTAGGTGCTCCATAACTAATTAATAAATAAGTTAGTACAAGCAAGTCGTTGCCGCAAAAGGAAGTTAAATGGATAGTCCAGCTGGGGGCACTGCCCCCAACGACGGCGACCCGTTTAAAAGCAGCTCTAGGACGATGAGGTCCCCGAGATCGACGCCATGTGCCCCAATTCCGGCAACATCAGCCCCATCAACGCCACTGGGCAATGTGGCTGCTAAGGAAAGCTCGACATTCGAGCAACTTGGCGAGAAGATTCGAGCGTTGAGCCAAATGCTGTTAGGCAGGCGCTCAATCCACCAGCCCATGAGGGACTTGGTCGACAGCATACTGGCCTATACGTCGCAGCAGACGAGGAACAAAGCCGGTCCGTAGCAACACGGAAGACGGCTACACCGCCTGTCCAGAGATGCTCCCCGAGGGAAGGAAAGCGCCCCAGAGACGACAGAGGTGAGCTCTCGTCACCTCCACCCGGCCCCAAGAAGTCAAAGGGCAAGATGGTGACGAGACTGACCGCCGCGATGGCGCCGAAATCTGCCCACAACAAGAAGGAGGATACACCGAGACTTGTTGAAAGCACCTGGAAAAAGGTGGAGAACACGAAAAGCCGAAGAAGACATGCAAAACCAGATGCCATCGTCATCAAGGGCAAGGAGGGCACCTCGTATGCTGAGATCCTGCGCTCTGTTAAAACGGAACCTAAGCTGAAGTGCCTAGCACAGCAGGTCCATGGTATCCGGAAAACGGTTTAGGGCGATCTGCTGTTCGAACTTAAAACGTCAGCGGACCCCAACACGAGGACATTTCAAGAAGCAGTGCAAGCATTCCTGGGCCCCGAAACAGAGGTGCGTTCGCTCACGGAAATGGCAACTCTGGAAATCAGAGATCTGGACGAGGTCACGACGACGGAGGAGCTCCTTGAAGCGCTGATAACGCAGTTCGGCGAGATCGGTGTGTCGCCATCCTCAATAGTTTCTATCCGGAAATCATACGGAGGCACGCAGACGGCAACACTGAAGCTCCATGCCGATAAGGCAGAGAAACTCGCCAAGGAAGGCAAGGTCAGAGTTGGATGGGTCATCTGCCGTATCCGGCGCAAAACGCAGCCCCTGAGGTGCTTCAAGTGCATGGAGTTTGGTCACATCGCCAGCCGCTGCGCAGGAGATGATTGCACGAGTCTCTGCTTCAAATGTGGCGAGAAGGGACACAAGGCGAAGAGCTGCACTAATAAGCACAAGTGCATCCTATGCACCAGGAAAGGAGAAAAGGACACTAGTCATCCAACAAACAGCAGCCGATGCCCATACATGGCAGCCGCGCAGGCCCGACGTAGCCAACAATGATGAGGATTTATCAACTCAACCTTAACCACTGCGAAGCAGCTCATGACCTGCTGGAGCAGTCGGTAAGGGAGAGTATGATTGACGTTGCCATATTGAGCGAGCCGTACCGCAAAAGGTCCCCCAATACGTGGGCTGAGGACCGCCTTGAAAAGGCGGCGGTATGGAGCTGCGGTCAGCCAGTTGCACAGTTTCTGGATGTTCTACAGGAAGAAGGTTTTGTGCGCACGAAGATGTACGGACTGTTCATCTACAGCGTCTACTTGGCACCTTCAATGCCCATGGATTGCTACGAGCGCGCCCTGGACAGGCTAGTTGCAGACGCAAGATGCAAGTCGCCTTGCCTGATAGCCGGGGATTTTAACGCCTGGGCAACTGACTGGGGGTGCCCAAGTACCAATAGCAGAGGTCGGGCAGTAATGGACGCAATGTCTTCACTCGACGTTGTCCTCCTAAATCATGGAGACCGCCACACCTTCTCGAGGGGCAATGCTGGATCAATTATCGATCTAACATTTGCTACTAGTAGCCTGGCACCGAACACCACCTGGACCCTGCGCGATGACTATACACACAGTGGCAGGGGCAACGCCGCGGCCAGAACCGAACAGCTCATGAAGCAATTAGTGAGAGCGTGTGATGCTTCAATGCGCAAAACCGGAACGGGAGCCAAGCGTCCTCCAGTCCATTGGTGGAATGCCGACATTGCCAGGGCACGGGCTGATTGCTTTCGAGCTAGACGTGCTTACCAAAGGGCTCTTAGACGCAGCGATCCCAGAGCAGAATCGCTCATGGAGCTATTCAGAGCGAAGAGGTTAGCAGTCAAACGCTCAATAAAGTGCAGCAAGAGGAGAAGCTTCCTGGAGCTATGTGACAAAGCAGACGCGGATCCCTGGGGATTGGCGTATAAGTTAACAATGAAGAGGCTGCACGCATTTAGACCGCCGACCCCATCGTGCCCAATGCTTATGCGAGAAATCGTAAGGCATCTGTTCCCAGAGCATGGATTGGACCCAGGAAGGACTCAGCACTCTAACATGGAACTTCAATTCGATGAGGTCACCATGGACGAAGTCGCAAGTGTCGCTCGCAGGATCAAGCCAGGAAAAGCCCCGGGCCCAGATGGAATTCCAAGTGTCATTATCAGGACGGCCATGGAACTGCAACCTGGACTCTTTGCAAGCGTGTTCAACGCATGCATTAGAGAAGGAGAGTTTCCCACATGCTGGAAGAGACAGGATCTAGTCCTGATTCCAAAGGGAGGAAAACCACCAGAGGACCCATCCGCCTACAGGCCAATCTGTCTTCTGGACACTGCTGGGAAAGCACTGGAGAGGATCTTATGCGACCGTCTCAACAGAGCGATCGACGAATGTGGAGGCCTGTCACCCCTTCAATTCGGATTTCGGAAGGCGCGATCCACTACGCAGGCTATCCAAGAAGTGACGGATCTTGCAGAGAAAGCTATAGAGGGGAAGAGATGGCTCTGGGGGACCAAACAGTACTGCTTGCTGGTCACCCTTGATGTCCGAAATGCCTTCAATTCTGCTAGATGGGACAGGATCATGGAATCGCTTACCGCCAAGGGCATCAATCCATACCTGATAGGGATGATGCGTAGCTACCTCAAGGAAAGAGTGCTACATTACAGGACCACCGAAGGAGAGGCGACGTACCGTGTTTCCAGTGGAGTACCACAGGGATCAGTACTGGGCCCAACACTATGGAACTTGATGTACGATGGGATACTGAGGCTAGCCCTGCCAGAGGGTGTGAAGATAGTGGGATTCGCGGACGACGTTGCTATTGTTGCCGTGGCAAAACAACTGCACGAAGTCCAGGAGATGGCCAACTCAGCGATCAGGATGGCACGAACATGGCTGACTCAGGCAGGCCTTTCGTTAGCAGAGCAAAAACTGAGGCAGTGCTAATTAGCTCGCGGAAAAGAGTGGAGGCAGCTAACATCATAGTTGGTGACACAACCGTATGCTCGCGACCCTCACTCAAGTACCTTGGAGTGGTTCTGGACCATAGGCTGAGCTTTAAGGACCACATGTCCTACGTCGCCCGGAAAGCTGCAGTGGCATGCACTGCGCTAGCGCGAATTATGCCCAACACAAGGGGACCGAAACAGCTGAGGAGACGACTTCTCACATCAGTTGTCCAGTCCATCACGCTGTACGCTGCAACTATATGGACCAAAGCCACAACGAAGAAAACGCACACGAGAGCAATTCGGGCGATCTTCCGAGTATGCGCCCTCAGGGTAGCATGCGGCTTCCGAACTATCTCGGGTGAGGCGGCGCACGTGATCGCAAGCATCCCGCCCTTTGACCTACTGGTAGAGTCAAGGGTAGTGGCAATGAGGAACCACGAGATTGGTAGTGCGATGGAAACTGGAGGAAACCTTATACCACGGTGGCAAGAGACATGGTCGGTCTCCCAGAAGGGCAGCTGGACACGACGGCTTATCCCGCAGTTGGAACTTTGGGTAGGGAGGAAACATGGGCAGATAAATTTCTATCTGACCCAGTTTCTAAGCGGACATGGCTGCTTTAGAGCCTATCTGCACCGCTTTGGTCATAGCGAGGAATCCATATGCGCGACCTGCGGCGCAGGCTATGAAGAAGACGCCGAGCACGTCATGTTCGTGTGCCCACGTTTTGACAGGGAAAGACATGCGGTGGAAGAGGCGTTCGGAGAGACACCAGCACCAGGTAACCTTGTAAGGAACATGGTGGCCTCCCAGGAGAAATGGGATGCAGTGAACGCGATGGCCTGTTGCGTTATGATGCAGCTGAGGCGAGAGGAGCGGTACCGGAGAACAGAAGCGAGCCTTTAGGCTGTGCTCCCTCCTGTTGTAATGCCTAACGGCGGGGCCAGGAGGGAGTAAGAATGGCGTTTCAACAACAGGCTTCGGCCTGGTGTCACAAAGACCACTTGAACACACTGCGGTGCGTCAACG
>JAEIFN010000988.1:0-17036 GCA_018903675.1 Zaprionus capensis
TCAACACTACGGAAGGTATCAGACGGTGCAAACGAAATTGTACGAGGACTGGATGCCATAAATCAAACGGGACGTGATTGCTGGATTATATATCTTTTATTGGAAAAACTTGACGCTGACACACGGCGTAGATGGATCGAACGCCGCATGGACACAGACTCACCTACTCTGGAGGAGTTCTTCAAATTTTTGGATGCTCGATGCGAGGAATTGGAACTAAGCAAACGAGAGACAGCTGCTGGAGGCAAATCGGCAGCGCAAGCGGAAAACAGAAACGGATTACACAATCAATGGTTGCGTTGGAAAGCACCGAGTGCACTAAATGTCGGTCGACACAACACACTTTATATGGCTGTCAACAATTTCTGGATATGGCAGTTGAGCAACGAAGATCGTTCGTGAAGGAAAAATCACTTTGCTATAATTGCTTAAAGCCTGGCCATGGGGTCAGCAAGTGCAAGTCAACATACAAGTGCAGACAATGTAAAGGTCACCACCATACACTTATCCATGTTCAGAGTAATCAACCACAGGGTACTCAGCTTCAAGTCGATTGGAATCAACAGCAAATTTCACAGGATACAGCAACGACCTTTAATCATATGGCACATATACAGAACGCAGGTGCAACAGTATGTGCGCAAGGAAGTGGATCATCTACTCAACCAAACGGAGGACACAGAAGCGTATTACCTACCGCCGTGGCCTATGTAAAGAGCGCAAGAGGAGATTTCGTTACATGCCGACTCTTATTGGACACCGGGTCCGAATTATCATACATATCGGAACGCTGTATACACGCTCTCGGATTGGCACGTTCACCATCACACATCTTGGTCTCGGGAATTTCTTCGGTTGCTGCTGACACCACAAGGGGTTGCAGCACACTTCAAATCAGGTCTCGGATTTCGGATTACGAATTGGTTGTCACGGCTCACGTGCTTGGCAAAATTACTTTATCAATGGAAAGGCAAAAACTAGACACTTCGGCACTTGATAAGTTCAAGGATCTTCAACTGGCAGACACGGTTTTCAATACATCTGCACCAATCGATATACTACTTGGTAGCGAACACGTATGGAGTACACTTACAGGGAAAAGGATATACGACAACAGGGGCAATCTCATTGCCATTTCATCAGTTTTTGGATGGGTTATTACATCGCTAGTGTTTAACCAAAGCAATCAGGCTATTTCGCTCACTACAACAACGGATATCAATGCAACGCTTCAGAGGTTCTGGGAGCTGGAAAACGTCAGTAAAATCACTAAAAGGGAACCTGACGATGAACAGGTGGAGAATCACTTTCTCACTACACACACACGAGATGGGAATGGGAAGTATATCGTGGAACTTCCATTCAATACAACGGATCCTGTATTTGGGGATACACTTCAAGGAGCGCTTAGCCGTTTCAAATCAGTGGAACGACGCTTACAAAGGGATCAGAATCTACGCAAACAGTATGTAAACTTTATGTGCGAATACAAAAACTTGGGGCACATGCGCGAAGTGCCAGAAGACGACAACAATGGAAGGCAGCAGTTCTATCTACCACACCACCCGGTACTAGGTCGGAAACTAAGAGTGGTTTTCGACGGGTCATTTCGCGATGAAAATGGCAAATCTCTAAACGACACACTATTCACTGGACCAAGTATACAGCGCGACTTATTCGCTGTATGCCTTCGCTTTCGAATGTATAAATATGTATTCTCAGCGGATATTGTCAAGATGTTTCGCCAAATCTGGGTAGCAGACAAACATCAAGATTTTCAAAAAATTGTCTGGAGAGAGGATCCATCCGGTCCGATCAAACACTTCAAACTCTGCACCGTAACTTACGGAACTTCATGCGCACCATTTCTGGCGGTGCGTGTATTGGAACAGCTGGCTCAAGATCATATTCATGAATTTCCAAATGCAGCAAAATTGTTGCTGGAGGATTTTTATGTCGATGACGTACTTACTGGATCAAACAGCGAGGAGGAATTACTACGGAACAAAAAGGAACTTATTCAACTGATGGCCTGTGCTGATCTCGAACTTGGAAAATGGGTGTCAAATACAACCCGTATGCAAACAGAAGATAGCGATTCTTCACAGCCAGCTCAATCGTCACCGGTTAAGGTACTCGGCCTCTACTGGCATGCTGGGGAAGATACATTATCATATAATGTTGGACTTTGTGCGAATCCCGATTGCACAAAGAGGCAAGTCCTGTCAGATATCGCACGGATATTCGACCCTCTTGGACTTTTGGCTCCTATCATCGTTCAATTCAAAATATTGTTCCAAAATCTTTGGCTTCTCAATTTGGATTGGGACTCACCACTTCCCAATAAGTTAGCCAGCAATTGGCTCAAATGGCGTGCTGATCTGAATACATTGAAGGATTTTAAACTACCACGGCTGGTTGTCAACGACGCAGACAACATTCAACTGCATGCATTCTCCGATGCATCTACCAAGGCATACGCTGCTGTGGTGTACAGCAGAGTTACTCACAAAGATGGTTCCATTTCAGTATCATTGATGACATCAAAGACAAGGGTGGCTCCCCTGAAGCAGCAATCAGTGCCGCGCCTAGAGCTCTGTGCAGCTCTGCTTTTGAGTCAGCTTATACGCTCAATCAAGGCCGCACTTCGAAACACGGATATAACAGTGTATGCATGGTGCGACTCTACGATCGTACTTTCCTGGCTATCATACGTCCCAGCTCAATTAAAAACCTTCGTTGGAAACCGAACTTCTCAAATTCTGGACATCATTCCAAGGCATGAGTGGCGACATGTTGACTCAAAATCCAATCCAGCAGACTGTGCTTCCAGAGGCATGATGACTGCAGAGCTTATCAAATTCCCATTGTGGTGGAACGGATCATCGTGGCTATGGGACAAGGATCAATTTCTGGAAAAGGTGAACAATTCACAGCATGGCTCGTTTATTCCAGATATACGCATACAAGACGAAGCCAAATCAATTGTTTGACAACAGTGGCTGGAGAAACTCCAGTGAATCGAATTGATGAACTCATTCAACGATGTTCATCCTGGTCAAGGCTCGTATACATTATGGCGTATGCTCTAAGGTTCATCCATCGCATGAAGAACCCATCCATGAAGGAAGGCTGAAACTCACTTAAGTTTGAGGAATTGCAAGCAGCGCGGAATGTTTGTTTGCGACAGGCACAAACATGTTTTCAGGAGGATTACAAATCAATTCTCAACAATCAATCACTGAAGAGCGGATCTCATCTAGCCAAACTCTCACCAATGATCGGCAAGGACAATCTACTACGGGTCGGTGGGCGGTTGCGTTACTCGCAGCTGCCAGCAGAGACAAAACATCCGAATTTGTTACCGAAGCATCATCGTATTACTCATCTCATCCTGGAGCATGAGCATCGCAGGAATCTACACCCCGGCGTATCAGCACTTGTCGTTATAGTTCGACAGAACTTTTGGATACTGGGCGCAAGGAATCTCATTCGGAAACTGACACACGACTGCTTGGCATGCTTTCGGCAAAGGCAGCACAAGGCATATCAAAAAATGGCGGATTTGCCCAGAGTACGCACAACTCAAGCACTTCCATTCGTCAATACTGGCTGCGATTACGCTGGACCATTTCTTTTGAAGGATGCAAAGGTGCGCAAGCCGCGCATAAGCAAGGGCTACATATGCCTATTCGTTTGCCTAGTCACCTCGGCAATACACTTGGAACTTGCCACTGATTTATCCACGGACACCTTTCTGGCTGCATTGCGGCGCTTCACATCTTTGCGTGGCAAGTGCTCCAAAATTTACAGTGATCATGGTACAAATTTTGTTGGAGCAAAACGCGCTCTGGACGAACTTCAAAAACTTTTGGCATCACAACAGCATACGGACCTAGTCACCCGCACCCTGGCGGATGACGGAATTCAGTGGATCTTTATTCCACCACATGCCCCTCACTGGGGAGGAAAGTGGGAATCAGCAGTTCGATCAGTGAAGTTACACTTACGGCGCGTCATTGGAAATTCGACCCTTACCTACGAGCAGATGCGGACGCTACTCGCCCAAATTAGCGCAGTAGTTAATTCACGGCCACTTTGTTACTCATCGGACACCTACTATTTATCTCCAGCGCATTTCCTAATCGGAAGGCCATTCACAACAATACCAGAGGCAGATACGCAACACATTGCAATTAACCGTTTGGGCTACTGGCAAAGCATTCAGTCCATGTATCAAGGATTCTGGAAACAGTGGCATCAGGAGTATCTTACTACTCTGCAACAACGTCCCAAATGGAACACACCAACTCCTAATGTTTCAGTCGGAAATGTCGTGCTTATCAAGGAAGCAAATACACCACCGGCATCGTGGCACATAGCCCGAGTTATCGAAACATATCCAGGAAAGGACAATTTAGTAAGAGCTGTTAAACTAAGGACAGCGTCAGGAGAGCTTATTCGACCTATCACTAAGGTTGCCGTCTTGCCTTACTCAGAAACAATGTTTCAGGGCGGGCCGGGATGTTGAGGAACGGTGGCAACTCTGTTATTTGCCAATTTTAATCATTCACATGTAAACTTAAAACTTAACATCTTTAAATGTATCGATACCGCTGCGACGGTCATTCACACAAAACCTATGTTACAAATTTAGTATAAAGAGAGCTTTCAATTGTGCAAGATCAATTTGAATACAGTCCACTAAAATTACGAAGGCGACGTTTTATTCCAAACCAACAGGGTATAGGCGATATACATGGGCCACGTCAAGTACGTGTGATCGCTGAGCATGTGGTAGTGGACTCTACCACCACGCGGTCGTTTGGGGCTCACGTGCACGTGTCGCGTGTCACGCGTGCCTGGCCGGCGGCTTATCGTGAGGAACGCACGTGGCCGCGGGTGCTCTCGCTTGCACTCCCACAAGTCGCTCGTTGGTATATTCTACCGTCCGCAACTAGTTAGAGTGCACGTTCACGCACCCCGCTTGCCAGCTATCGCTCACTCACGACACCTCTCACGGTCGATCGTTGGTCATGCAGAACACCCGTGACCGCAGGTATCTTCGCCTGTACTCCCACAAGTCGCTCGATGGTGTATTCCACCACGCCGCAACTTGTTAAAGCACACGCTCACGCACCCACTCGTCACTAACGTTCACTCACGACACGGACGGTGCGTGTGTACGCTCAGAGTCGCCTACTGGTCAGCGGAGCACCGGCATACCAGAAAGCACGACTCTGCGAATACACACTCACACGGGCACACACGTACACGACACTTTTCACAATGCTCTAGAGGGGAGAGAATTTATCACTGGGTATTTAAAATAATCACGGCTGGTTTTGTTTTCATTATATTAATAACATAGTTTTATTCAATTTCAATAGCTCGCTGTTTTCTCACGCTAGTTCTTATTCTAATTAGTCCCTGCCTTCCTGCCTACTTCGCACCATACGTTGCTCATACTTTTAGCCTTCAATGTATCCTTTTCACAGCTCACCTAGTTTTTTCCTGCGACAGGATTCATCCTCTTCAGAAAGGGTCCTTGGGCTGGCACTGTGTAGCACTTGACTGGCACTTTGTTTTATCCCACGTGGGAGAGCTTTTGCTTCTTATGTTTTTGACTGCGCTCGATCGACTGCCCTTGACCTAATTTCGGCAGCTTGCATTTCGCTGCTTTTCTGCCGCCGCTGCTGCGTACATGTCGTCGCTGCTTACCCGACGCCGCTGCTTGCATGTCGCCGCTGCCTTCGGCCGATCGTGCCTGGCTGCTGTTACTCTGCTCGCACTTCGCTGCCTGCACGGCGCCGTTCGCATATTTTCTGCATGTTCGTCGCTGCTGGCTGCGCGTCGCTGCTGGCTGAGCGTCGCTGCTGGCTGCGCGTCGCTGCTGGCTGAGCATCGCTGCTAGCTTAGCGTCGCTGCTAGCTTAGTGTCGCTGCTTGTCTGGCGCCTGGCGGTGACTGTACTTATGCCGTTGTCTATGCACGAGTTTTCGCTGTTTGTTGTTGTTGTTTGTCAAAAATGTGCAAATGCGCGAGCTCTGGGTACCGAGGTACCGTTATGTGTGCAAGTGTTCGAGGTTTGGGTACCGAGGTACCGTAACTTGTAACTTGTGCGCTGGGCATGGGCGTCGAATGTCTGGTGTTTTGCTATGTTGCGTACCCTATTTTCTTATTCCTTGCTATGCCCCTGTCTTTTGCTTCGCTGCCTATGTTCTGTTTGACAATACTGCAGGGTATACTAGACTTAAAGATACCTTATTAAATATAAACGTTAAATTAATATTATGTGGCGCGCTTCATGCGGCGTCACACCCCCCCCCTTACTTCACCGGGGTTTGGGTGAAAAAATATCTAGACTTTGGTGCGAAACGTGAAACTCGATCTATAACTTAAATGTAAATACATTTCAGGGTAATTACGGTCACAAAGCCTGGAAGTTAGTGGAAGCCTACCCCGCCCGGTACCTGGTCACCTTCGCTGGTCGCGTCGTCGCCGTGGAATGCCTTCAGGTCGGCATTCGACTGTCTAAGTCCCGGTTTCCACTCCCGGCGGCGTAAATTGTAGTACCTCACACCGTCGAACTTAGCCTGTTCAGGCCGTAGAAAGGCCTCCACCTGTTCTTCGGCTGTAGCTACCCTTGCTCCTTGTGCCTCGACGCCCCGCAAGGCGGTTGCCCTCTACACATTGCTTGTGTACTCCGTCTCGTGCCCTTGGTTGTTCCTCGGTGTCTCGCTGTATTTCCTCTCTTGATGGCCCATCCGCCAGTTTGAGACGGGTCAATGCTACCCGCTCGTTATCCGGTGGGCTCAACTGGGCGCTGATGAAATTGCGCGTGGCTCCCGAGTCGATCGTGGCATCCGTCACTACCTCCTCGCTCCGGATGACCCGGCCATTACCGCACCTCAAAGGTGCTAATCCTGGGAACTGTGGTGTGGCGTCTCCAAGCTGTTCCCCATCGGCTGAAGACGCGCAGCATTTCCCGACGTGGCTCGCCGACAACAGTCCACCGTGCGTATACCGTGTCGACCGCAGTCCCAGCAAAATAGAACGCAGCTATTGCGACAGTCCGCCTGCATGTGCCCGGGTTGCGCGCAATTGTAACACACCCGCTGCACATCCTCCTTGGCTGCTCCTGTAGGTGCTACGTTTGGAGTAACTGCTGCCGTTGTAAGGGTCATCGGCGTCGCCGTTGCGCTGTTCGTCACTGGATGGTTTGGTGGCTTCGGGTTCACTCTCCATCGATCAACTTGGCTCGTCGCTTGGCGTTGCAGCTCCTTCGTGATCTCGTACATTGTCATGAGTTTGCTCAGCTGAGCCAGCGTTCGAAACTCGTGACGGCGGGTGAACAGTTGATACTCCGGCATCATGTTGTCATTGTTCCTGTCCAGCTCCTGCTCCTGGGGGTACTTGGCACGTCGCATCATCAGTCGTAGTGCCAGTGCGTAGTCCCGGAAACGTTCGTCTTGGCGTTGGGTTCGGGTCCTGATCTGAAGGAAGAACTCCATAAACTCCTGCTTGAACTCCTCCCAGGTGACTTTGTAGAGGGTGTTGACCCTGAACCAGTCCTCCGCTTGGCCCGTCAGCACGTTTGCTACAGCTACACCTTGCGGTAGTTGTTGGACGTCAATGTCGTACAACGCTGCCTTCTCTTCCAGTTGCTCAATGAAACTCCACGGATCAGTGGCGTTGCCATGGAAGTCTACGCCCTATCCCCGTACACGATCGGCCAACTCGTATGGGCCTAACCATCTGTGGCCCGGTTCGCTGGTTCTACTACCGGCTGGAAGTGCCGCACTGGACGCTGGAGCGGGTGGGACTTGTCGGCTAGTAGCGCTCCTCGAAGGACTCGCTGCCCGTCGAACTTCCAACCTCGGTATGGGGATGATGATTTCTTCGTCGTCTTCCGTCGGCGCCGGTGAGGTGTCGCGTGAGCATGCTCCAGGCTGTTTCAGCTCCGGTGTAACTGCATTGCCTAAAGTGGCCTCCAGCTCCATCAGGCGTTGCAGCTGTTCCTTTGACAGGTCCCCTTGATTGGTGAACGCTGTCAGGCGGCTCCGCATCTCCTCCACTGTACCGCTCGTGTCCTGTCCAAATTCTTTGAGGATGAGCTGTAGCTCGGTCTTCCTCCGGAACGCGATCCAACGTGATCCCATGTTGGGCGAGTTTGTTGATATTCGTTGACAACGGAAAAAAATTCAAAAAAATGTTCGCGAGGTATGTGTGTCGTGCGTCACTAAAATGTTTCTTGTCCGATCTTGATTCACTGGTTACTATTTTCGTGCCCGTTCACGAAAATGTTCACTTTGAGGCAATGGTCAAAGGATAGCTCGAAAAGAAATGTTTACCCAGGGTGTGTACAGGGTATTTACGTCTGTCAACGTTGTTGACTACTCGCGACTCGGTTGTATTAAATGTTCACTTTTTAGCCGACGATAACAATGCTTGCACAAAAAAGTGTTCTCGCGATGGCAGGATCAAAAAGTTTTTCGTTCGAAGGACGCGCACAGGGTATATGTGTTCGTCACCGATGTTGACGACTTGCGGGTCCGAACGCGACTTGGTTTTATAAAAGTTCACTTTTATGCCACGATCAAAGATGCTTGCACAAACAAAAAGTGTTCCTCGCGATGGCAGGATCAAAGAATGTTTGCTCGTTTTAAAACGTTTTCGACGGATGTGCACAGGGTATATAAAATATGTTTGTCAATGTTGTCACTTGGCAGGATCAGAGAATGTTTGCTCGTTTAAACGTTTCCGACGGATATGCGCAGGGTATAAAAATGTTCATCAACGTTGTCGATATTGACTACTTGATGGTCCGTGCGCGACTCGCTTCCTCGGTATTCGGTACCGAGTGATATATACGCATTGCCTGAGTGATGTCGCCACTCAGGCTACGCCGGCGCAGGGAAAAATGGTTAAGCAGTGTAAAAAAAATCAGAAGGTCAAAGTTTGCGCATACGTCGGTGTGCGCAGTAGTCGTAGACATGTGTGGAACCTGTCCTACGAATTCTATGTAAAAAACTATGATTCTTTTACCTGCATCGCTGTCTATGTGTACTACTTTCTACTGGTGCCATATGTAAAACTCGTACTGTGGGCCTTGTATTCCCCTACTATACCCTGCATAAATTAGCTATGTGGGTCTTTAGTCCACTGAAAGATGTTAAATTTCTCAAAACTAAATGTCTAGTCGTAGTAGTCCCTGCTCGGGCGCCATCTGTAAGGATGCTTTCTCAGGCTGGGGTACATATCTCAGTCTCGCCAGGGTCTTTACAGAAAATTTATAAATACTACGACTACTATGACTTTAGCAAGAGAGGCTATTGGCAGGTCATACCCTACTGGGATATGTACAGGGTATAGGCGATATACATGGGCCACGTCAAGTACGTGTGCTCGCTGAGCATGTGGTAGTGGACTCTACCACCACGCGGTCGTTTGGGGCTCACGTGCACGTGTCACGTGTCACGCGTGCCTGGCCGGCGGCTTATCGTGAGGAACGCACGTGGCCGCGGGTGCTCTCGCTTGCACTCCCACAAGTCGCTCGTTGGTATATTCTACCGTCCGCAACTAGTTAGAGTGCACGTTCACGCACCCCGCTTGCCAGCTATCGCTCACTCACGACACCTCTCACGGTCGATCGTTGGTCATGCAGAACGCCCGTGACCGCAGGTATCTTCGCCTGTACTCCCACAAGTCGCTCGATGGTGTAGTCCACCACGCCGCAACTTGTTAAAGCACACGCTCACGCACCCACTCGTCACTAACGTTCACTCACGACACGGACGGTGCGTGTGTATGCTCAGAGTCGCCTACTGGTCAGCGGAGCACCGGCATACCAGAAAGCACGACTCTGCGAATACACACTCACACGGGCACACACGTACACGACACTTTTCACAATGCCCTAGAGGGGAGAGAATTTATCATTGGGTATTTAAAATAATAACGGCTGGTTTTGTTTTCATTATATTAATAACATGGTTTTATTCAATTTCAATAGCTCGCTGTTTTCTCACGCTAGTTCTTATTCTAATTAGTCCCTGCCTACTTCGCACCATACGTTGCTCATACTTTTAGCCTTCAATGTATCCTTTTCACAGCTCACCTAGTTTTCTCCTGCGACAGGATTCATCCTCTTCAGAAAGGGTCCTTGGGCTGGCACTGTATTGCACTTGACTGGCACTTTGTTTTATCCCACGTGGGAGAGCTTTTGCTTCTTATGTTTTTGACTGCGCTCGATCGACTGCCCTTGGCCTAATTTCGGCAGCTTGCATTTCGCTGCTACGCACATGTCGCCGCTGCTGTGTACATGTCGTCGCTGCTTACCCGACGCCGCTGCTTGCATGTCGCCGCTGACTTCGGCCGATCGTGCTTGGTTGCTGTGACTCTGCTCGTACTTCGCTGCTTGCGCCGTTCGCATATTTTCTGCATGTCCGGCGCCGCTGCTTGCCTAGCGTCGCTGCTGGCTGAGCATCGCTGCTGGCTTCGCGTCGCTGCTGGCTGAGCATCGCTGCTAGCTTAGCGTCGCTGGCGGTGACTGTACTTATGCCGTTGTCTATGCACGAGTTTTCGCTGTTTGTTGTTGTTGTTTGTCAAAAATGTGCAAATGCGCGAGCTCTAGGTACCGAGGCACCGTTATGTGTGCAAGTGTTCGAGGTCTGGGTACCGAGGTACCGTAACTTGTGCGCTGGGCATGGGCGTCGAATGTCTGGTGTTTTGCTATGTTGCGTACCCTGTTTTCTTATTCCTTGCTATGCCCCTGTCTTTTGCTTCGCTGCCTATGTTCTGTTTGACAATACTGCGGGGTATACTAGACTTAAAGATACCTTATTAAATATAAACGTTAAATTAATATTATATGGCGCGCTCCATGCGGCGTCACACTAGTAAGAACACAAACACTTTATTTCACTGAATAGAATAGATCAAGTAAACATATGTGACCTCCAACGAGCAACATTCGATACACACAATCAAGTTTGTATCAAGAGGATACTGTCGAATCCCACGGCAACATGTAATGTGTCGAACCACAAAAAGGCCACATCTTCATCTTTAACGCACCCGAGCTGGTGGTGAATTCCGATTGCGGTGAAGAGTTAAAAGTTCCCCGTTCAGCTAACATACACTACGGTAACTGTTCAGTTATTCTGGATGGACGAACGTTCGACAATACCTTTATTAGTATAGAGGACGTAGTGAACATTACGGTCCCGGAGTTTCCAAACATCATTACTAACCTGTCACGAAGCAATGGAACACTCAAAAGCTGTATGGTACACATTTTAAAATATTGTACGCATATTTGTGCATGACTTTCCTCGAATTGTAGCCCTTGCCTGCATAAAGAGGAAGACGATCTTCATTCCGACCGTTACACCTGTCATAACAGTAGATAAGAAATGGGGGTTCTGGTGCAAAAAGTGGGGTGAGGGATTTTCTGGTGCAAAAAGTAGGGTGAGGTGGTTTCCGGTAGAAAGGTACGTGAGGGGTAAAAAGGGTCAGGTGAGGGATAAAAAGGGTCAGGTACGTGAGGTGGTCCCCTGTCATGTAGGTAAAAAGGGTCAGGTGAAGGATAAAAAGGTGAGGTGAGGGGTAAGTAGATAAAGAATGCGGGTTCTGGTGCAAAAAGTGGGGTGAGGGATTTTCTGGTGCAAAAAGTAGGGTGAGGTGGTTTCCGGTAGAAAGGTACGTGAGGGGTAAAAAGGGTCAGGTGAGGGATAAAAAGGGTCAGGTACGTGAGGTGGTCCCCTGTCATGTAGGTAAAAAGGGTCAGGTGAGGGATAAAAAAGGTCAGGTGTAATATGGGCGCGGGTTCTAGGACAATGGGCGCGGGTTCTGGTGCAAAAAGTAGGGTGAGGTGTTTCCGGTGAAAAAGGTTAGGGATAAAAAGGTATGTACGTGAGGTGGTCCCCTATCACTGAGGGAAAAAAGTCATGTGTAATATGGGGGCGGGTTCTAGAGGGTGTGTAAATGAAGGTAATGTGTTGTGAGGAGGGGGATTAGGTAATAAAGGATCCTAATAAACATGTCGATCGGTTAATTGTGGGTCATAATAGGGATAATTAATGGGTTTTAGGTATATCAGTAGGTGATAAAATAGTGTGGGAAGTGTTAAAGGTTGATAGTGTGAGCATGTGAAACTGAGCATGCATGATTATGTTTGCATGCGCACATGCCACAGGGTGAATGTGTTCGAGGGTGTGTGTGTGTGATATCTTAATGATATTCGAGAGTCCGAGAGAGCCTAGTTCAACAAGTGCGCATGCGCACGTGCCACGGGGTAAATGTGTTCGAGGGTGTGTGTGCGTGTGCGGTATTAAAGGTTGCGAGGTGAAGCGTGTGAAACTGAACAATTGTACATTGTCCCTTTTGTAGGGTGAGCCGTGATATTTGACAGTGCGGGAGACCCTTGTTCAACAAGTTAATGTGTTCGAGGAAGGTTGAGAGGTGTTTGTGTGTTAGAGGGTGAATACTTGACTCAAGATATCTTGTGCATTGTTCCTTTTGTGAGGCTAACCGTGAAATTTGGCAGTCCGGGAGACCCTAGTTTAACAAGTTAATGTGTGTATTCTCTTGTAAACAAAACATTGCAAGCTGTTGTCCTTCTATTCAATGTTATACAATTCTTGTGAATTAAGACGGAGGGTATAGTATACTCATCTTCTAACATGGCTCGTTGTGCCAATATTAAGGCGATCGGCGAGCAAATTTTTGTTAGTACAACAAAAATACACGAAACTGAGTAGACTGCGTTTGCTACATCAGAGAAAAAAGTGAAAACATAGTAAGAAGAAATGGTAAGCCGAAACCGCCGACAACTCAATCGACGAGACGTGGAGCTATGGCTTAATGAAATGCCTATACGCCGCCAAGAGGAAGAGAACCTGGACCTCCCACCGATCGAAGATGAAGACCTCATAGACGAGGATGATATCAGCACCGAGATTTCCCCGGCATCCACCCGGTATCAGTCCCGGAGATCTCCTCTACAACGCACACACCCCCGGCCATCTCACTGGCAAGAGCAGTCATGGGTGACGAAGATGGGATCTCATCCACCCGCCCAGGCAGAGCCCTAAAGTGGAGTGACGCAGGAACGGCAGCGGATACCTGTGCCCAGGAGTTTCTGGAGTGCCAGACACTGCCAGAGCCAGTGGAGAGCTGGGAAGAGGCCCTACATTTCAGTAGGAAAGAGATGGAAGAGATGCTGGGCCCCTCCATCGATGTGGCAGATATCGTGCCCGGAGAAGATTGGGTGAAAGCGCCGCGGTCGTGGCGAGTGCATACGCAAGGGCAACGCATCCCTGCGTTACTAGAGGAGCAGATCAAGGATCGACAGCTCCACGACACCACCCGATACCACCGATTCATGTTACGAGTCGACGGCATCGCATTCCGAGTGGTTATCGGTCGAGGGGGATTAATTTAGGGATCCTGCAACATTAAAGTAAGGGGGTGAGAACTCATATTCTGAGCCCCCACAAATTTATTTTTATTTATCCCCTTTTATTTTTCATTTAGTTTAAGTACTATCATGTAAGAAGAAGAGAATAAAGTTTAAATTTTTGAAACCTCAAACTCAATTGTTATAAATCAGTTAAACAGTTTAACAGGTAAACAATAACAACAGCTAATCAGCTTATCAGCTAAACAGCTAAACAGCTAAACAGCTAACCAGCTAATCAGCTAAACAGCTAAACAGTTAAAAAGCAACAACAGTTAAAGGGTTTAACTAAAATTTTTTATTTTATGAATCTTAAGCTTAGTTTATTATAATGATTCATAATTTTTTCAGCCTCGTTTTGCCGAAATGTTTCTCTGCTGCATGCACAGGTATCTGGTCCTTCTGTTGCCTCGTTGGAAGACCATGGACATGAAGTTCTATGACTTCCATGTATTGATAACTGGTATGGAGACTTTTCCGCCAGCTTCATATATGATTGGAATTCCTCAATCTGTTTCAGATCATGATGGTGAATGATATCATAATACTGATTCAGAAACTCCTCAATTGTTATTGCGTTCATGTTGCTGCTGCTGCTGCTGTTGCTAGATTCCTTCTTTACAAAGTCGTGTTTTAAACTGAGCCTCAGATTGAATGCATCGATGAATTTAAAGGAAAATGCATGCGTTTTTCACCTCCATAACAAAGGTAAAAGGTTGAAACGTGATCATGCATACATAATCGTGTTTGTATGCACATGTGTTAGAGGACAAATGTTTTTTTTTTTTTTTTTTTTTTTTCAAAACAAAGACGTTGACGCACCGCAGTGTGTTCAAGTGGTCTTTGTGACACCAGACCGAAGCCTGTTGTTGAAACGCCATTCTTACTCCCTCCTGGTCCCGCCGTTAGGCATTACAACAGGAGGGAGCATAGCCTTAAAGGCTCGCTTCTGTTCTCCGGTACCGCTCCTCTCGCCTCAGCTGCATCATAACGCAACAGGCCATCGCGTTCACTGCATCCCATTTCTCCTGGGAGGCCACCATGTTCCTTACAAGGTTACCTGGTGCTGGTGTCTCTCCGAACGCCTCTTCCACCGCATGTCAAAACGTGGGCACACGAACATGACGTGCTCGGCGTCTTCTTCATAGCCTGCGCCGCAGGTCGCGCATATGGATTCCTCGCTATGACCAAAGCGGTGCAGATAGGCTCTAAAGCAGCCATGTCCGCTTAGAAACTGGGTCAGATAGAAATTAATCTGCCCATGCTTCCTCCCTACCCAAAGTTCCAACTGCGGGATAAGCCGTCGTGTCCAGCTGCCCTTCTGGGAGACCGACCATGTCTCTTGCCACCGTGGTATAAGGTTTCCTCCAGTTTCCATCGCACTACCAATCTCGTGGTTCCTCATTGCCACTACCCTTGACTATACCCGTAGGTCAAAGGGCGGGATGCTTGCGATCACGTGCGCCGCCTCACCCGAGATAGTTCGGAAGCCGCATGCTACCCTGAGGGCGCATACTCGGAAGATCGCCCGAATTGCTCTCGTGTGCGTTTTCTTCGTTGTGGCTTTGGTCCATATAGTTGCAGCGTACAGCGTGGTGGACTGGACAACTGATGTGAGAAGTCGTCTCCTCAGCTGTTTCGGTCCCCTTGTGTTGGGCATAATTCGCGCTAGCGCAGTGCATGCCACTGCAGCTTTCCGGGCGACGTAGGACATGTGGTCCTTAAAGCTCAGCCTATGGTCCAGAACCACTCCAAGGTACTTGAGTGAGGGTCGCGAGCATACGGTTGTGTCACCAACTATGATGTTAGCTGCCTCCACTCTTTTCCGCGAGCTAATTAGCACTGCCTCAGTTTTTTGCTCTGCTAACGAAAGGCCTGCCTGAGTCAGCCATGTTCGTGCCATCCTGATCGCTGAGTTGGCCATCTCCTGGACTTCGTGCAGTTGTTTTGCCACGGCAACAATAGCAACGTCGTCCGCGAATCCCACTATCTTCACACCCTCTGGCAGGGCTAGCCTCAGTATCCCATCGTACATCAAGTTCCATAGTGTTGGGCCCAGTACTGATCCCTGTGGTACTCCACTGGAAACACGGTACGTCGCCTCTCCTTCGGTGGTCCTGTAATGTAGCACTCTTTCCTTGAGGTAGCTACGCATCATCCCTATCAGGTATGGATTGATGCCCTTGGCGGTAAGCGATTCCATGATCCTGTCCCATCTAGCAGAATTGAAGGCATTTCGGACATCAAGGGTGACCAGCAAGCAGTACTGTTTGGTCCCCCAGAGCCATCTCTTCCCCTCTATAGCTTTCTCTGCAAGATCCGTCACTTCTTGGATAGCCTGCGTAGTGGATCGCGCCTTCCGAAATCCGAATTGAAGGGGTGACAGGCCTCCACATTCGTCGATCGCTCTGTTGAGACGGTCGCATAAGATCCTCTCCAGTGCTTTCCCAGCAGTGTCCAGAAGACAGATTGGCCTGTAGGCGGATGGGTCCTCTGGTGGTTTTCCTCCCTTTGGAATCAGGACTAGATCCTGTCTCTTCCAGCATGTGGGAAACTCTCCTTCTCTAATGCATGCGTTGAACACGCTTGCAAAGAGTCCAGGTTGCAGTTCCATGGCCGTCCTGATAATGACACTTGGAATTCCATCTGGGCCCGGGGCTTTTCCTGGCTTCATCCTGCGAGCGACACTTGCGACTTCGTCCATGGTGACCTCATCGAATTGAAGTTCCATGTTAGAGTGCTGAGTCCTTCCTGGGTCCAATCCATGCTCTGGGAACAGATGCCTTACGATTTCTCGCATAAGCATTGGGCACGATGGGGTCGGCGGTCTAAATGCGTGCAGCCTCTTCATTGTTAACTTATACGCCAATCCCCAGGGATCCGCGTCTGCTTTGTCACATAGCTCCAGGAAGCTTCTCCTCTTGGTGCACTTTATTGAGCGTTTGACTGCTAACCTCTTCGCTCTGAATAGCTCCATGAGCGATTCTGCTCTGGGATCGCTGCGTCTAAGAGCCCTTTGGTAAGCACGTCTAGCTCGAAAGCAATCAGCCCGTGCCCTGGCAATGTCGGCATTCCACCAATGGACTGGAGGACGCTTGGCTCCCGTTCCGGTTTTGCGCATTGAAGCATCACACGCTCTCACTAATTGCGTCATGAGCTGTTCGGTTCTGGCCGCGGCGTTGCCCCTGCCACTAAAGTCGCCGAGTATGCACTGAAAGACGTCCATGTCGAGTGTATCCACTTTGTAGCGTCTTCTCCTTGGCCTGGCCTTCTGGTGTGCTCGCGTTTGAATTTCGATGACTATCGCCAGGTGGTCGCTGTGTGTATAGTCATCGCGCAGGGTCCAGGTGGTGTTCGGTGCCAGGCTACTAGTAGCAAATGTTAGATCGATAATTGATCCAGCATTGCCCCTCGAGAAGGTGTGGCGGTCTCCATGATTTTGGAGGACAACGTCGAGTGAAGACATTGCGTCCATTACTGCCCGACCTCTGCTATTGGTACTTGGGCACCCCCAGTCAGTTGCCCAGGCGTTAAAATCCCCGGCTATCAGGCAAGGCGACTTGCATCTTGCGTCT
>JAEIFN010000989.1:0-91967 GCA_018903675.1 Zaprionus capensis
ACAAGTTAAATAAGTATATATATAGTAATTTGCGAAAATTTTCAAAAATAATTTGTTTCGATATGTAATATATATAATAACAGGGTCATGCTTTCGTTCTTGTTTTCCGGTAGGTAGATTTTCTTTAGCCTAATTTAGAGTGATCAGAAAAGTTGTTAATTTTTATAGTATGTCGGTATTTTAGTAGTTCAATACCCACGCAATAATCCAGCCACACTTTCACAACTAGAAGAAGAAGAAGAATGAGAAAAAACAAAAAGCTTTCGCATCTTAATAACGTCGGAGCATCATTATCAGAAATTATCTGCTATCTAGATCGTTTAGAATGCGAAAGTAGGAAGCGAGAGAGAGGAACATAACAAAAATAGCTTTCTTATCGCCATGAGGTCGGAGCGTAGTTATCAGAAACAAATGCGTGCGCTATCCAGACCCTTTGACATAAGAAAGTATAAGAGAAAGAGAAAGAACAAAAAGCTTTCGCATCTTAATAACGTCGGAGCATCATTATCAGAAATTATCTGCTATCCAGATCGTTTAAAATACGAAAGTGGAAAGTAAACGTAAAGAACAAAACAACAGAACTTCCATATCGCATCACGGTCGGTGCGTATGTGTTTGGAACACATATACTATCCAGACACATAGATACGAGGGAAAGCGTTTATTCGTTTATACGCTTATCTTTCAACAAGAGGAGGGGAAGAAAAACAGAAAAGAAAGAAAACAAAAGGAACAAATAACAGAATGCATTCGAACTAATAAGTCGTAAGATGATGATGACTAATATTCATTGCATTTTTTAAAATCGGCTTGCCGGTTTCTGGCCGACATGTTGGGCGCCACAAATTATCTTTTGTACCAGTTTACGTAGAAATAGTGACATATTTCTGAACCTGCTGATGGTCGCTACCCTACAGCACTGCACGCGATGAATCCGGCTAGGCTTCGGGTGAGAGAAGTGGGGGGGTTATCTAAGTTTTGGTGATGAGAGTATTTGCTGGCTGAACCTACAATATGATAATTTGAATTCGCGTGCTGGGGTAAATTGAGATCAAATGCATCTGCATAGACAGGAAAGGGGACAGTATAAGGAGAGGAGTGTAAAATAAGAAGATGAGAGGAAGAGGAATAGAATTAAATCTAGCTGGCTAAACTGACTTCGGCTCGATCATGCTGTTTGCTGGTGTTGTTGTCCAACTGTTTCAGTTGCCCGCCCTACCATGACCATTTCTTCCGTTTAAGTGATTATTTTCCTAAATGGTCCCTACGATCGAGTCGATCAGCTAATACCCTACCCTGTTTCGACGAAGCATGACCCTAGTAAAAATTTTAGCAGGAGTTCATTTCATTAGGCCATGGATTTTAAAAAAATTCATGCTCTATTGTGTTTGTCGGAACGGAAATGTGCGTAACAGGCAGAAGGAGGCAGCTCCTACCCCATAAACTATATATATTATGAATCAGTATCAGTGGCCGAGTCAATTGAGCCATGCCTGTCTGTCCGTCTGTCCGTCTGTCTGTCTGTCTGTCTGTAGGAACACCTGGATCTCAGAAACTGTAAGAGCTAGAGTCATCAAATTTATTGACAACATACGTATATATTGCAGTTTCTCAAAGTTTTTTTAAAATTTGGACACGCCCCTTTCCGGAGTATAAATACGAATTAAACTCACTTTGAACATATATACTTAAGCATACCTAATTTACGCAAGCATACCGAAGTTAAAATCTAGCTTCAGACACACAGCATTTTATTAAACTTTTTATTTGCATTGTATGGTAACAGAATTGCTTCACAATGCAGCTTTGCCAATGGGCCAAGGAGTGAGCCGATGGCCGAGTGGTTAGAGTGGCGGACGGCTGCGCGAGAGTGCGTGTGTTCAACTCCCGGTTGAGGCGGGTGCGAATTTTCATTTATTAATTATTTCTTATTTTATTTTGTTTATTTATTTTATTCTAATAAACTACATTACAGTCAAACAAATTAAATTATTTAATTAAATTTCAATAAAAATAAAAAAATTTGCATTACTTTGTTTTCATATGAAAGACAATCAAATTCTAAAAGCTATAAATAATATTAATTATTTTTAACAACATTTTAGCTGACTCAAGGTCAATATCGGTTCGATTTCTGCATCATAGCTTATCTAGTCGATATTTTTGCCAAACACAACAAGAACACTTGTCAAAAGACAAGGAGCGGGCTTGAATGTACAATTGTTTCACGAAGTAGCCAACTTCGATCATCAGCATTCATCGCTGACTAACTTGGTGATCGAAGGCAGTTTTCATCTCCACACTGCTAGAACTGGTTGGGAATTCTAGTGGTGCCGAGGTGGAAACCAATTCAATAAACCAAGCTTGTCTCTTGTTGTGTTTGGACTTAATCCTGCATTGAATTCTTCTGCGAGAATTCCTGATTGCAGTTGCACTTAGTTAAAAGGTGCATTAAGCTCTATTGGTGTAGAGCATTGTCCGGCGTGTCTACCGTTATTTTTAATAAGCGTGGCTTATGACCTGCATTTGTTAATAACATTTTAGCTGACTCAAGGTCAATATCGGTTCGATTTCTGCATCATAGCTTATCTAGTCAATAGAGCTTAATGCACCTTTTAACTAAGTGCAACTGCAATCAGGAATTCTCGCAGAAGAATTCAATGCAGGATTAAGTCCAAACACAACAAAGAGACAAGCTTGGTTTATTGAATTGGTTTCCACCTCGGCACCACTAGAATTCCCAACCAGTTCTAGCAGTGTGGAGATGAAAACTGCCTTCGATCACCAAGTTAGTCAGCGATGAATGCTGATGATCGAAGTTGGCTACTTCGTGAAACAATTGTACATTCAAGCCCGCTCCTTGTCTTTTGACAAGTGTTCTTGTTGTGTTTGGCAAAAATATCGACTAGATAAGCTATGATGCAGAAATCGAACCGATATTGACCTTGAGTCAGCTAAAATGTTATTAACAAATGCAGGTCATAAGCCACGCTTATTAATTATTTTTAACTATTTTTAAATTATTTAGCATGGATAAAAAAACGCGAACTAATGCGTTCTTCAATGCCGTCACTCTTTCCGACTTTGCAAGTTCAGTAAGATTCCAATTGGATGTTTTCTCTCAATATTTGTTTGTAATTAGAATGCTAGAAAGTTATGAATGTGCGAGTAGGACGCCCATACATACATGTCTGCATATCCACATGTATGTATTCGCGTCCCACTTCAACACACGTCATTGCGAGCATGTGTGTACATCCAATTAAGAAACTAAGAAGTGAGAGAATTAACGCTATTGCCCATCTCCTTATTCTAAACAAACTGCCGTCAGTTGGTGTTTTCATATCTTCTGCCTATTCTAAACAAACGGCTGTTACTTTTGCTCACAATTCTTCGCATTCCGTTTTTCCTATTTTTTTTCAATTGCCAAATTCGGCAAACACATGTGAATTTTTATGTGCGCCTAGCATACAATTGTTTGGCGCGTTGATGTTTTATGTTTAGGTCTCTGGTTTAAACAATATAAATAATTTTATTATATGTGTATGGCACCGGGTATAAGAATTTTTTAATTGTAGCCGCTTACATGCGCAACTCTACTGACCATTTGTGCAACATCCGGCAAAGTTTATAAAACCGCCTTGCGCTTCCGCCAGCTATGCAATATTTAGGCCATGGATTTAAAAAAAAATCATTTAATAATGAAAAAAAAACTTTTAATGAAAAAAACATAAAGACTTTGTACATGTCATGATCGCGGCAGCAATCGAACCCCGAATCACACGGTTAACATCATTGCCGTTAGAGTCAGCGGCATAGTACACTAAGCCACTGTACAACTCTCGTAGCCGTCGGAAATAGTGGGTCAAATCCCCGGGTGGCCAGGTTTACATATTGCTTACACATTTTTAAATATTTATTTATTATTATGTTATATATTTATTAATTTTATATATTTTGTAATTTTCCCCCTTATTATATTACATATACTCAGAAGTAAATGTACAACAATATATACATATGTCGAAGAGTCATCAGGATGAAGTCATCAGGATGCCCTTCTTCTTCTTCACTACTCTCGTAGTTGTCTGCGCAACGTTTTCTAGCGCGTGAGCGAGGCATGTCTGTTATGCGTAATGATCGAAAACTGACTGACCCAATCTCCTTTTTCACAAAATCAGAATTATGCGCAGTTCTTAACTCTACATGCAATACCAACACATTTTGGAGACTTATTCTAGTGCGCATACACCGGCCAACATACGTGGCACACAGTTGACGCAGTCTATAAGCCGGCCAACTAACTCACACAACCAACCGTTACCAAATTTAAACTTAACTGCAACAAAACTGGCGTCTTCTGCTGAGCAGAAATCACGGAATGCTGAACTAGCAAAACTACGACCTTGATCAGCGATAAGTCGGGAGGGGACACCGAATAACGATATAACAGACCTCACTGCCTTAATGGAACTATCAGTGTCTAACTTCATAGTATGAGAGAGATAGACAAATTTGGTAAATGCGTCTATCAACACAATTATATACTCCTTCTGTTCGCTTTTTCCGCTAAGTTTACCTGTAATATCCACATGAACCGTATGCCACGGGATGTCGATTTTAGGAATGGGTTTTGACAATCTACGAGTGATGCAGTTGTCCACAAATTGGCGAACATATTTAGACATTTTATCGAACCAATAGAACTCGTACATTTTCTCAAGAGTTTTCTCCCACCCGAGATGCATAATTGACTCGTGTACGTTGTTGACAGCGGACCACCTAAACTGCTTTGGGATTATGGGTAGACATCGAGTCTTTCCATTTCTTTGAACTTTTCGGTATAGAGTTCCAGACCGTATTTCGTAAGTTTTGGCCAAATCCTCGGACAATTCATCATTACGCAATTTAGAGATAATAGAAGAAGTTTCTCCGTCTCTTTGCTGTTCAGCCAACAACCAGTTGTCGGATATTTCTGTCAGATTGATATGTCTTTCGACTACGCCTATGGAATTCTTGACAATTTTTGGAACCGGATTCCGAGACAGAAAGTCAACATGAGCCATACGCTCACCTGGTCTATACTGAATATCAAATTCAAAAGATTGCAAGTACGACCACCACCTATGAACTCTAGGGGTCAGTTCTACCTTTGTACGAGAGGCTTTAAGCGAATTGCAGTCAGTAAACACAACAAAATGACGGCCATGCAAATAATGGCGAAAGTGTTTTATAGAATTGTAGACAGCAAGTGTCTCCAGTTCATATGAATGGTAACGTGATTCCGCTGAAGATGTCATCTTGCTAAAATATTCGATAACTCGAGGCTTCTGTTCAATTCGGTGCAGCAAAATAGCGCCATAGCCAACTGAACTCGCGTCAGTGTGGAGCTCGATAGAAAATTGTGGGTCGAATATAGTAAGGACGGGTTCATTAGTTAAAATCGATATTACTTTTTGCCGTATTTGCTCATGCTCCAATTCCCACAAAAATGACTTGCTCTTTGAAGTAAGGCCGTAAAGAGGTTTCATCAGCTGTGAAAACTTGGGTACAAATTGTCGAAAATATGAGACTAGCCCAATAAATTGTCTCAACTGAGTGACGGACTGTGGTGGTGGCAAACTCAAAAGAGCTCGAATTTTTCTGGGATTTGGTCGAATCTCACCTGCCTTTACCTCGAAACCCAAATATTCAACACAAGACTTAAGAAAGGAACATTTTGTAATATTAAAAGAAAACCCAGCATGCGTAAGTGTTTGCCATACTATTCGCAATCTTTCAAAAGCTTCTTCTTTTGTACGTGCAATTATCATTACGTCATCCATATAAACAATGGCATATGAATGGGTAAGATCACCTAAGGCACGATTAATAGCTCTTTGGAATACGGAAGGTGCATTTTTAAGACCGAATGGCATAGTCAAGTATTCGTACTGGCCTTCTGGGGTGACAAATGCCGTTCGCTCGACTGAATTCGGGTGAATTGGGATCTGGTGAAATCCGCTTGCCATGTCTATACAGCTGAAAAACCTAGCACCACTCAGCCTAGCTATTTGATCAGAAATTAGCGGCAAAGGGTACTTGTCAGAAACGGTATTTGCGTTTAGCTCTCTATAATCCACGCAGAGGCGGTCAGTACCATTTTTTTTTTTGACAAGTAACATTGGGCTCGCAAAGGGGGAGGAACTGGGTCTAATAATGTTTGATTCCAACAGCTGTTGAATTAAATGCCGAACTTTTTCCGTTTCCTCTACACTCAACCTATATGGGCGCCTTTGAACCGTCTTATTTTGATCGATCAAGCGAATTTCTAATTGTCCCGTAGTCACACGGCTTTGTGGAATTCCATTTATGAATGACCCTGAATATTCTTGTATTATTGACAACAATTGGTCTCTATCAAGTCCATGCAGATCGGTGTCAACACTAGCCAAATCAGGATTTTGGAAACTTCAACAGGCAATATAGATTTTTCGTTAAACATAGTAAGAGATTTTGATGTTATTGTCACACCGACTCCCTTACTCAAAATATCTCGACCAATCAGAGCGTCATACGTAATATAATTGTCTAACACTACATGAAACAATATTTCATATGAACGTTCACATATCAAAACATTGGAAAGTGCTACAAATAGTATTGCTACCAAGGCCCCTTAAAATAACTACGTTGCCTGAACAATTTTCAAAACCGAAATTGAAATAATACGGACTTGTAGTACGTTAAACTAAATAAGCAATTTAATTATTGCTATTTTTAATGGAACTTCGCGGAAAGTGAGAATTAGCTGGGCTGCTGCGGATTAAAAAGAACACCACCAAGTTCAATGATCGAAATGAGAGTAATCTATTTTTAGAAAAAGGGAGAAGGCAAGAGCACAAAGTAAAGCCTTACTGCTAGCTTATGCTACTTAACAGCGTTTCATTCCGTATGTTCAAGTGACTTCATGTTATGCGTATGTATGTATACTACTTAAACACAAAATACTACTACTTAATAGAAAGGAGCTACTACTTAATATAAAAATACATTTTTGTTATACTACTCCTAAATGACTCGGATCCAACATTCCGGCCACGTTGAAGGACTAAACTTCAAAAAAAACAATTCATAATTGAAAAACCTATTGATAGTAGCTCAAAATCAAATAATTGGCAAAACAGCCAACTTATGGATTGGCCTTTTAAAAACGCCGGTTGCCGTTTTCACCTCGGCCACTCGAACCTTGCCATCCGCTCCTTTTATGGTTGCGTTGACCCTGCCGGTAATCCAATGCTGGGGTGGAGTGTTGTCGTCGTGCACGATGACCAATGCGCCGACCTCGAGATTGGCCGCCTCGACCTGCCACTTGGCTTTGCCTTGCAGCTCCAGGATGTAGTCCCTGGACCACGCTTGCCAGAACCGCTGTCTGAGCATTGACAGCAGCTGCCACCTGCGCGTATACTGCCACCCTTTGGCCTATGAGCAGGTGCCCTGGTGTTAGGGCCTCTCCATCGTTGGGGTCTGCGCTGCATGGCGTCAACGGACGCGAGTTGAGGATTGCCTCGACCTCTGCCAAGTGTGTGCGGACCTCTGCCTCTGTGAGGGAGGCGTCTCCTATTTGCCGCAGCAGCAGACCCTTCGCCGACTTCACCGCTGCTTCCCAAAGTCCTCCGAAGTGGTGGGCGCGGGGGGTATGAACTGCCAGTCCATCCCGGTTTCCGCTGCGAACGACTGCAGTTGAGACCTCTGCTCCTCGAATGCCTTCAGAAGGTCCTGGAGCTGGTTCCTGGCTCCTAGAAAATTCGTCGCGTTGTCGGAATATATCCTCCGCGGAACGCCACGTCTTGCGATGAAACTTCTAAGGGCAATAATAAAACAATTAGTGGATAAATCAGGAACCAACTCTATGTGAACAGCCTTCGAAGCAAAACATACGAATATTGCTATATACATTTTAATAGGTGGCCGGCCATGAATTCGTAATGAAATATTTATCGGTCCACAAAAGTCAACTCCACAGATATAAAAAGGACGCACTGCGGAAAATCTGTCTGTGGGTAGATCGCCCATTATTTGGCCTAATAATTTTGGCTTATATCGAAAACAATGAATGCATCTCCGAACTACTTGAGTGCATTCTCTTCGAGCATTTACGATCCAAATCTCTTGTCGAAGCAGACTGAGCATTGTTTTTGGACCAGCATGGTAATTTTTTAAATGTAAATGTCGAAGATATATTTCAACCAAATGATTTTTGTTTGGCAATAAAATCGGAAATTTAGTGTTATCTGACAATGGAGCATTTAAAAGTCTGCCACCTACCCTGATTAAAGAAAAGCATCTTTTGCTTTTCGAGAATTTTTGGACAAAGGGAGTTAATGCCTGTAAACCAGGCTGAAGGGGTTTGGCTTTCTTAATCTTGTCATATTCATTTACATATTCGTTTCTTTGAAAAATTTCAAATAATTTTAACGAGGCGAAATGCAGCTCATCGGAACTTAATTGTTTCGATCGTTTCTGTGTTTTACACAAATTTAGAAATTTATACATGTAAGCGAGAATACGAGTTAGCTTTGTATACGACCCAATGCGACTTATCCATTTTACCAAAAAGTTTTCTCCAGCGGCAATAAAGACATTTGAAGTTTTCTTAAATTCTAAATTTAACATGTCAGCTGGAATCGCTATATGATTATTTTTGGGCCAATGTTCTTCATTTTCTAATAAAAAGTAAGGTCCATTGAACCAAAGAGAATATTTCAGTTCCTGAACAGTACATCCGCGAGATGCAATATCTGCTGGATTAAATTTAGTTGGTACATGTTGCCAGGATATTCTCTGAGACAATTCTTGAATTGTAGCAATACGATTGGCTACGAAAGTTGCAAGCATGGATGGCGAAGTATTTATCCAATGTAGTGTGATTTCAGAATCTGTCCAAAAATGCACACTCTCGATTCTACAATTGTCAAGTACATGTTTTATTGAAGACCAAAATTGAGCCAACATTGTGGCCGCACATAATTCAAGCCTTGGAATTGTTTTTGTTTTTAATGGAGCTACCTTTGCCTTAGCTGCGAGCAGCTGGCATTGAATTTTTCCTTTATAAAGTGCTCGAACATAAAATATAAACAACAACCATAAGCGTGGCTGGATGCGTCTGCAAATCCATGAATCTGAACTCTTGAGGATCCGCTAGCATAAGTGTATCTTGGTACTTCAATAGTATGAATGTCCTGCAAATTTTGCGTGAAATTTGACCAACTTGTAGTCAAAGACATGGGGATAGACTCATCCCAATCTAATTTCAACTGCCATATTTCTTGCAGCAACATTTTTGCAGTGACGCTTATTGGACTCAATAGTCCAAGTGGATCGAACAAACAAGCACTGATCGAAAGTATTGTGCGCTTTGTAGGAATTATATCCTGGAATTAATTGTCAAAGCGATATCGAAATATATCACCTTTTGGAATCCACGTCATTCCTAAGGTCTTGGTAGAATCGGCATCATTGAAATTAAAGGATTTTTCACATTGATTTCCTTTTGATAATTGTGGATGGTTAGAAAACCACTTTGATAATTTTAGTCCGCCTGATGCTAAGACTTCCGACACTTGTTTACATATTAAATGTAGTGTGTCAAGGTCGTCTGTTCCTGTGAGCATGTCATCCACATAAAAATCATTGCAAATCACTTCAGCTCCAGTGGCATGCGAATCCTTATGGCGAAAACCAAGTTCTTGCAAGGATCGTATTGCCAAAAATGGAGCTGCTGATGTGCCATAAGTCACGGTATTTAACCGAAAGACTTGCAAATTATCAGTTGGTTTTTCTCGCCACAAAACGAGTTGAAAGTTCCGATCTTTTTCAGCCACCATTACTTGTCTATACATTTTTTCTACATCGGCTGTCAGTGCATACAGATTCAAACGAAACCGAATTAAAGACAAAATTAGTTCCCTCTGAATAGTAGGACCCACCATAAGTATATCATTTAACGATTTCTGTGATGTTGTCTTGCACGAGGCATCAAAAACAACTCGAAGTTTGGTGGTACTACCATCAGGCCTCAGGACACACTGATGTGGTATGAAATAATGTGGTCCTGGCGGAATCTGATTATTTGTAGCTGACATATGGCCTAACTCAAGGTACTCTTTCATAAATTGAGTGTACATTGAATAGAGAGTAGAGTCTTTAGACACTCTACGCTCTAATGATAAAAATCGACGCTTAGCTGCATCGAATGAAGACCCCAAACCAAACGGGTCAGATTTAAATGGCAAACTAACCTCCAATCTACCTGAAGACAACTGGCGTATATTTTTCTTAAAATGATCCTCACATGCAAGTTGCTCAGCTGAATATTTAACATTTGAACATATTTTCGGCATTTCTTCTATCTCCCAAAGTCTTTCTACAAGAGCTTCTAATGTACCATGTTCTGAAGTAGCAATCATGGCACAAGATACCGGGTGAGTGTTTAATTCCATCGACCTGCTACTACCCATCCTAATAATGTTTTTTGGAGTAAAGGTGCATCTTCAGATAATTTAATTTGTCCCGAACACAGCATCTCAAAGAAGTGATCAACTCCAATTAACAAGTCTATCTCCTGAGGTTTGTGAAAACGAGGATCAGCTAGTTCAATGTTTGCTGGGATTTTCCATTTGCTAATCGGGAGGTTATAATCTGGCTGATCTGACGTAATTGAACTTAGAACCCAAAAATCTGCACTAAACTGGTAGTTATTTACTCGAGAGTGCACTGTAGCATTGACTTCACCTTTGGCTACTAAATTTGACTTGCCTAATACTGACACAGTCAATCTACTATTGGTTCTTGAGAGCCGAAGGGTTTGTGCAAAGTTCTCTGTAATAAAATTAGCTTGAGAGCCTCCATCTAATAAAGCTCTGGCGAATTATCCTGTCCGAACCTATCATGTATTTTGACTACAGCTGTAGCAAGTATGGATTGCTCATTATCACTGGCAATGTGATTTACTTGAGCGCTAAGAACTGGCTCAGTCTGTTGACTATGGGACTGATTCTGAGCTATATACCTGTGCAATAAGGTGTGATGCGATTTAGAGCAAACTCCGCACTTAGAGTATGTACACATTGAAGTTTTATGTCCCTGATGAAGACAGTTTATACATAACCCTTTACCTTTGGAGAATTCAAACCGTTCCAAAACAGGCAATGCTGCAAACCCTTGACAGTTGACAATACTATGGTTAGAGTGGCAATACAGACAACTCGGATCAACTGAACTTGTAGATTTGGAACAGGCAAATGATGACTTTGTGGGTTTTCTAATTGGAATCTCAGGTTTTGGTTCAACTCTGGCTCTTGAGGATTCCTCTGCAGTCAGATGCTGATATCGCCTATTGAGATTTATAACGCAGTCAGACCACTTGGGCAAAACATCATAATCAAGTTGCTCTTCATATTTTGATTTTGTAATATAATCTACCTTAGATAGAACGAGATGAATGATCATTGCATTGGCTACATCTTTTTCATTACCCAATGACAAAAGGGACTCAAAAATTGCCGAAACCTTATCAATTATTGACCTCAATGCGGATGCAGATGGCTTAGTCACAGGAGAAATGTCAAAAAGCTGAGCGAGTGTATCGAAGAAAATAAGGCATTTATTGTCGTAAACACGGTGCAAACTTGCTAATGCTTTTGGATAGTTTGCTGCTGACATTTGGTATGCTTGTACTGTACCTAATGCTTCATCTGATAGACATGAAATTAAATGATTAAATTTTTCAATGTCCGAGATTGAATTATCTGAATCTACCAAACTTTCAAATAAACTGATGAATTGCTTAAATTCAGCATGCTTCCCACTAAATGTAGGTAGTTTCAGTTTTGGTAAATTTGAATGGTGGCTTGGCGCATTTTGGGTTTGAGATTTATTACCACTTGGAGCTAGAGCTGACATAAATAATGCTTTAGTAGTTACACAAATTTCTTCTAAACCGGATCGATTATCATTTTCAGGCTCCAAAGAATCAATTTCTGATTGCAAACCCATTGCCTTTTTAATATAGGAATTTAATATATCTAACCGGCATTGCAGTTCAAACTGATTTTTTGATATAGAGCCAGATTCAAATTTATGTTTTATGCGGGAAATGTCCTCTGTTACCTTGTCTAAGCGAGTAAACAGCTGTGTCAGCTTCATGCTGCCGCACTCGGGGTCATTGCCCTTTGAGCCTTTTTCGACAATAGTCGACTCCTGGTCTTTAGATTCGTATTTGCTCATGATAGAAAATTTTTAGTATAAACCAAATTTAAAATATGTTTTCAAATAATAATAATTTGTTATGTATTTTTTATTTTTATTGTAATATTGTTTAATGTAAAATTTTATTATATAAGTTATATTAAGTGAACACCCCTGCTGCTTTTAGTCTGCACAAATTATTAGAGCAAACACAAAAAAAACTTAAACGTTTTTGTTCCGGTTTGTTACTTTGAAGTGAGAAAAGAACAGAAGAGCGGCAAATTGCAGTAAATTCCGATGTTACTAAAGAAGCCCTGAGCATCTAATGCAAAGAGAGCGAAATATCGGAACGCAGCAAAGGAAAACAAGGTATAGCAAGCGGTCGGATCAAAGGTAGAAACATGCGAACGAAAGAGAGAGAATTTTTGCCGCCACTTGTCAACCTAGCTGTCCGCTTATTCCGTTTTGGTTATATGCGAGGGTTGATTTAAACTTCTTTGGCAAGCGAGATGATTTTAATTTGTTTAAATAAATTCTCTTGTGCTTTAATTTAAATTTAGATATTTCGTTTAGCTCAGATTTTTTTTTTTTTTCTTTTTGCTTCGAATTGTTTTCACACTTTTTAATAAAATATGGTGTCTCAATGCCGCGATGATACCGCGAGCAGCCAAGCAATTTTAAAAATTTTATTTAATTATAGACTGTTTTAAACTTATACACGCATTAAGTTTAAAGACACTTTCCGATTGGTCCCTGCTCGGGCGCCATGAACAATTTTCAAAACCGAAATTGAAATAATACGGACTTGTAGTACGTTAAACTAAATAAGCAATTTAATTATTGATATTTTTAATGGAACTTCGCGGAAAGTGAGAATTAGCTGGGCTGCTGCGGATTAAAAAGAACACCACCAAGTTCAATGATCGAAATGAGAGTAATCTATTTTTAGAAAAAGGGAGAAGGCAAGATTACAAGGTAAAGCCTTACTGCTATCTTATGCTACTTAACAGCGTTTCATTCCGTATGTTCAAGTGACTTCATGTTATGCGTATGTATGTATACTACTTAAACACAAAATACTACTACTTAATAGAAAGGAGCTACTACTTAATATAAAAGTACATTTTTGTTATACTACTCCTAAATGACTCGGATCCAACATTGCCCATTCTGGATCCAGATAGTCTCTGCGAAGTAGCCTCCTTGATAAGTGAACACTCGTCTCCAGAATCAAAACAAAATTGGAACGACTCACCAGATTGCGAAAACGTTCCTACAGGTTCAAAAACGGTACAGATGTTGACATCTTTTACAATGTTGTTTTTGGTAGACGACGAACGCTCCTGACGATCAGGACATACTGTAGAGATGTGTCCAGCTTTTCCGCAGTTGAAACAAGTCAAAGTAGACCGGTCTTTCCCTGTTGGTTGCTTGCCGGGTTGCTGAACGTGCACTGCCATTGTTTTTGATCGATAATCCGCCTTTTTGTGACCAGACTTTCCGCAGTTGTGACACTTGAAGTAGGGCTTAGCTCGTTTTCCTGGCGGCCTCGGATGTACCATCGTTTGAAAGGTGGCTCGGTCTAGCGTCAAATGAATAGGCCTTCAATTCTTGGTGCAGCTCGTTCCGAGTGTTGATGTCGGAAGTGAAAACTAAACGCCGCAAAAGCCTGTCAATTCCAGCTGCATGCGCCAGTGTAATGGAAACTGCGATTTGCTCCACACTCAGCGTCTTCCATTTGGCCATAAGCGAAGTAACCATTCGGCTTCCATATAACGAAAGGCACTCGCCTTTCGCAGGGCGTCCATTTAGCAGATTCATAACTGCTGCCGCTAATGTTTCTTGTCCCGCAAAATGTTGCAGGAACAATTCTCGGAACTGTGTCCATGATATACCAGGAAAGCAAGTCTGTGACAGCCAATGAGACGCGCTCCCTTCCAGTGATTTGCTGAGGGTCATCACAAGAGCGCTGCCTTCCAGTTCGTTTTCAGACAAGATGTAGTCCACCGTTGAACACCAGGATTGCGCGTCTGATCCCGCACGTTCAGGATTAAACCTGGGCAATACCACAGCAAACGATTCTTTTGGCTGTCTTTGTGAGTGTTGCACTTGTTTTAAAAGTTCAGAAAAATGTCGATTTTGCGACTCCAAAATTGCCAGCAAACTATTTTCATTGTTCAAAGTAGGTATAGGCGATCCCACTTCTGATGTCGAAGAGTCATCAGGATGCCCTTCTTCTTCTTCACTACTCTCGTAGTTGTCTGCGCAACGTTTTCTAGCGCGTGAGCGAGGCATGTCTGTTATGCGTAATGATCGAAAACTGACTGAACCAATCTCCTTTTTCACAAAATCAGAATTATGCGCAGTTCTTAACTCTACATGCAATACCAACACATTTTGGAGACTTATTCTAGTGCGCATACACCAATACTAATGCACACTGCATTTTTCTGTATGCTTCTCGTTTTCGTACAGACATCTACTTCCCCTCGCCCCTACCCGCGACCAGACTACGTTCGGCAGAGACTCTAACGGTTGTCTGCCGCGCATCAAAAGAATAGAAAAGGCGTCTGCATGGCGCGTGCCAAACAGAAACAACGCAATTGCTGGAAATGTCGTTAAATTTAAATGATCTGCGACACATATATGTTGAAAAATTTTCAAAACCGAAATTAAAATAATACGGGTTTGTAGTACGTTAAACAAAATAATCAATTTAATTATTGCTCTTTTTAATGGAACTCCGCGGAAAGTGAGAATTAGCTAGGCTGCTGCGGATTAAAAAGAACACCACCAAGTTCAATGATCAAAATGAGAGTAAATCTATTTTTAGACAAAAGGAGAAGGCAAGAGCACATAGTAAAGACTTACTGCCAGCTTATGCTACTTAACAGCGTTTCATTCTGTCTGTTAGAGTGACTTCATGTTATGCGTATGTATGTATACTACTTAAACACAAAATACTACTACTTAATAGAAAGGAGCTACTACTTAATATAAAAATACATTTTTGTTATACTACTCCTAAATGACTCGGATCCAACATTCCGGCCACGTTGAAGGAGTAAACTTCAAAAAAAAACAATTCATAATTGAAAAACCTATTGATAGTAGCTCAAAATCAAATAATTGGCAAAACAGCCAACTTATGAATTGGCCTTTTAAAAACGCCGGTTGCCGTTTTTACCTCGGCCACTCGAACCTTGCCATCCGCTCCTTTTATGGTTGCGTTGACCCTGCCGGTAATCCAATGCTGGGGTGGAGTGTTGTCGTCGTGCACGATGACCAATGCGCCGACCTCGAGATTGGCCGCCTCGACCTGCCACTTGGCTTTGCCTTGCAGCTCCAGGATGTAGTCCCTGGACCACGCTTGCCAGAACCGCTGTCTGAGCATTGACAGCAGCTGCCACCTGCGCGTATACTGCCACCCTTTGGTCTGCTCGTCGCGCTCGGACCCTTCCGGCAGCGAACGCAGGGCTTGGCCTATGAGCAGGTGCCCTGGTGTTAGGGCCTCTCCATCGTTGGGGTCTGCGCTGCATGGCGTCAACGGACGCGAGTTGAGGATTGCCTCGACCTCTGCCAAGTGTGTGCGGACCTCTACCTCTGTGAGGGAGGCGTCTCCTATTTGCCGCAGCAGCAGACCCTTCGCCGACTTCACCGCTGCTTCCCAAAGTCCTCCGAAGTGGTGGGCGCGGGGGGGTATGAACTGCCAGTCCATCCCGGTTTCCGCTGCGAACGACTGCAGTTGATACCTCTGCTCCTCGAATGCCTTCAGAAGGTCCTGGAGCTGGTTCCTGGCTCCTAGAAAATTCGTCGCGTTGTCGGAATATATCCTCCGCGGAACGCCACGTCTTGCGATGAAACTTCTAAGGGCAATAATAAAACAATTAGTGGATAAATCAGGAACCAACTCTATGTGAACAGCCTTCGAAGCAAAACATACGAATATTGCTATATACATTTTAATAGGTGGCCGGCCACGAATTCGTAATGAAATATTTATCGGTCCACAAAAGTCAACTCCACAGATATAAAAGGAAAATCTGTCTGTGGGTAGATCACCCATTATTTGGCCTAATAATTTTGGCTTATATCGAAAACAATGAATGCATCTCCGAACTATTTGAGTGCATTCTCTTCGAGCATTTACGATCCAAATCTCTTGTCGAAGCAGACTAAGCATTGTTTTTGGACCGGCATGCCACCTACTCTGATTAAAGAAAAGCGTCTTTTACTTTTAGAGAATTTTTGGACGAAGGGTGTTAATGCCTGTAAACTAGGCTGAAGGGGTTTGGCTTTCTTAATCTTGTCATATTCATTAACATACTCGTTTCTTTGAATAATTTCAAATAATTTTACTTATCCATTTTACCAAAAAATTTTCTCCAGCGGCAATAAAGACATTTGAAGTTTTCTTAAATTCTAAATTTAACATGTCAATTAAAGGATTTTTCACATTGATTTCCTTTTTGATAATTGTGGATGGTTAGAAAACCACTTTGATAATTTTAGTCCGCCTGAAGCTAAGACTTCCGACACTTGTTTACATATTAAATTTAGTGTGTCAAGGTCGTCTGTTCCTGTGAGCATGTCATCAACATAAAAATCATTCCAAATCACTTCAGCTCCAGTGGCATGCGAATCCTTATGGCGAAAACCAAGTTCTTGCAAGGATCGTATTGCCAAAAATGGAGCTGCTGATGTGCCATAAGTCACGGTATTTAACCGAAAGACTTGCAAATTATCAGTTGGTTTTTCTCGCCACAAAACGAGTTGAAAGTTCCGATCTTTTTTCAGCCACCATTACTTGTCTATACATTTTTTCTACATCGGCTGTCAGTGCATACCGATTCAAACGAAACCGAATTAAAGACAAAATTAGTTCCCTCTGAATAGTAGGACCCACCATAAGTATATCATTTAATGATGTTGTGATGTTGTCTTGCACGAGGCATCAAAAACAACTCGAAGTTTGGTGGTACTTCTATCAGGCCTCAGGACACACTGATGTGGTATGAAATAATGTGGTCCTGGTGGAATCTGATTATTTGTAGCTGACATATGGCCTAACTCAAGGTACTCTTTCATAAATTGAGTGTACATTGAATAGAGAGTAGAGTCTTTAGACACTCTACGCTCTAATGATAAAAATCGATGCTTAGCTGCATCAAATGAAGACCCCAAACCAAACGGGTCAGATTTAAATGGCAAACTAACCTCCAATCTAACTGAAGACAACTGGCGTATATTTTTCATAAAATGATCCTCACATGCAAGTTGCTCAGCTGAATATTTAACATTTGAACATATTTTCGGCATTTCTTCTATCTCCCAAAGTCTTTCTACAAGAGCTTCTAATGTACCATGTTCTGAAGTAGCAATCATGGCACAAGATACCGGGTGAGAGTTTAATTGTTTCCATCGACCCGCTACTACCCATCCTAATAATGTTTTTTGGAGTAAATTTGACTTGCCTAATACTGACACAGTCAATCTACTATTGGTTCTTGAGAGCCGAAGGGTTTGTGCAAAGTTCTCTGTAATAAAATTAGCTTGAGAGCCGCCATCTAATAAAGCTCTGGCGAAATGAACCTGTCCGAACCTATCATGTATTTTGACTACAGCTGTAGCAAGTATGGATTGCTCATTATCACTGGCAATGTGATTTACTTGAGCGCTAAGAACTGGCTCAGTCTGTTGACTATGGGACTGATTCTGAGCTATATACCTGTGCAATAAGGTGTGATGCGATTTAGAGCAAACTCCGCACTTAGAGTATGTGCACATTGAGGTTTTATGTCCCTGATAAAGACAGTTTATACATAACCCTTTACCTTTGGAGAATTCAAACCGTTCCAAAACAGGCAATGCTGCAAACCCTTGACAGTTGACAATACTATGGTTAGAGTGGCAATACAGACAACTCGGATCAACTGAACTTGTAGATTTGGAACAGGCAAATGATGACTTTGTGGGTTTTCTAATTGGAATTTCAGGTTTTGATTCAACTCTGGCTCTTGAGGATTCCTCTGCAGTCAGATGTTGATATCGCCTATTGAGATTTATAACGCAGTCAGACCACTTGGGCAAAACATCATAATCAAGTTGCTCTTCATATTTTGATTTTGTAATATAATCTACCTTAGATAGAACGAGATGAATGATCATTGCATTGGCTACATCTTTTTCATTACCCAATGACAAAAGGGACTCAAAAATTGCCGAAACCTTATCAATTATTGACCTCAATGCGGATGCAGATGGCTTAGTCACAGGAGAAATGTCAAAAAGCTGAGCGAGTGTATCGAAGAAAATAAGGCATTTATTGTCGTAAACACGGTGCAAACTTGCTAATGCTTTTGGATAGTTTGCTGCTGACATTTGGTATGCTTGTACTGTACCTAATGCTTCATCTGATAAACATGAAATTAAATGATTAAATTTTTCAATGTCCGAGATTGAATTATCTGAATCTACCAAACTTTCAAATAAACTGATGAATTGCTTAAATTCAGCATGCTTCCCACTAAATGTAGGTAGTTTCAGTTTTGGTAAATTTGAATGGTGGCTTGGCGCATTTTGGGTTTGAGATTTATTACCACTTGGAGCTAGAGCTGACATAAATAATGCTTTAGTAGTTACACAAACTTCTTCTAAACCGGATCGATTATCATTCAGGCTCCAAAGAATCAATTTCTGATTGCAAACCCATTGCCTTTTTAATATAGGAATTTAATATATCTAACCGGCATTGCAGTTCAAACTGATTTTTTGATATAGAGCCAGATTCAAATTTATGTTTTATGCGGGAAATGTCCTCTGTTACCTTGTCTAAGCGAGCAAACAGCTGTGTCAACTTCATGCTGCCGCACTCGGGGTCATTGCCCTTTGAGCCTTTGTCGACAATAGTCGACTCCTGGTCTTTAGATTCGTATTTGCTCATGTTAGAAAATTTTGTTATAGTATAAACCAAATTTTAAATATGTTTTCAAATAATAATAATTTGTTATGTATTTTTTATTTTTATTGTAATATTGTTCAATGTAAAATTTTATAAGTTATATTAAGTGAACACCCCTGCTGCTATTAGTCTGCACCAATTATTAGAGCAAACACAAAAAAAACTTAAACGTTTTTGTTCCGGTTTGTTACTTTGAAGTGAGAGAATAACAGAAGAGCGGCAAATTGCAGTAAATTGCGATGACACTAAAGAAGCCCTAAGCATCTAATGCACAGAGAGCGAAATATCGGAACGCAGCAAAGGAAAACAAGGTATAGCAAGCGGTCGGATCAAAGGTAAGGTAGAAACATGCGAACGAAAGAGAGAGAATTTTTGACGCCACTTGTCAACCTAGCTGTCCGCTTATTCCGTTTTGGTTATATGCGAGGGTTGATTTAAATTTGTTTAAATAAATTCTCTTGTGTTTTAATTTAAATTTAGATATTTCGATTAGCTCAGATTTTTTTTTTTTTTTGCTTCGAATTGTTTTTACACTTTTTAATAAAATATGATGTCTCAATGCCAATACAAAGATGCAAGTACTTGAGCTGCCAATGCTTCAAGTCTACTTTTAAATTTTCTTTTGTTTTGGCACTGTTACCTGTTCATCAGACGCATCCACTTCCCTAGAATCCAAGTCGATTTCCATTGGGTTGCAAGACACTCCAGATAAATCCAAATGAGCTTGATTAAAATGATTGGTTAATTCCAGCCACAGGTCACACTCAGGCGAATATTAGCCCCGCCAAATATGTAATACTCAATGTATTGTGAAGGCGACAAATCGAACTGGGGTGATATCGCGAGCAGCCACTCAACAGCGTTTCATTCTGTCTGTTAGAGTGACTTCATGTTATGCGTATGTATGTATACTACTTAACCACAAAAAAACTACTACTTAATAGAAAAGAGCTACTACTTAATATAAAGTACATTTTTGTTATACTACTACTAAATGACTCGGATCCAACATATGTATTCATACAAATATGGAAACATATGACATTAAGCATGTACACATGTGCGTGAGGCATTAGGCAGAGCGAGAAGACGAGAAGTATGTATGTACATATGAATGTATGTATACCTATGTATGCATTTTTAGTTCCTAACAAAAAATCAATTTTTGGCACGCGCTAGAATTGCATACATATACTTATTGCCCTCTCCTTCACTCTATTGCTTATGACACTTGTCTATTCGCTTTTGCATTGTCCATGCGTTCTTCTTCTTCTGTTTGTTAAATCAACTTGTGCGTGTTGTTCGAACACAATATTAAATTGATCTTCTCGAAATTTAATTAATATGAATCCTAAATAAAGCGCAATTTTCATTGCGAATTTTTAATAAACGATTATAAAAAGGTCGTGGCTATTTGTGTTAACTTATATTTATAAACTTTTATAAAAGTTGCGCGAAGAGTGAATTGTGCTTGTGTTGGGAGTGCTTACGGGAGTCGTTCGCTGCACCAACCCATTTCTTAATAAACATAATTAAGTTATTTAAAGACAATAAAATAATATTAAATAACAATAATTAGTTTTTTTTTTAAACATAAATAAGTTATTGTTGTTTAAACATAAATAAGTTATTGTTGTGCATATATTTGAGTACATACATATATGTATTGTACATACATACATATATGTATGTACTCAAAGAAGAAGAGTCATCAGGATGCACTTCTTCTTCTTCACTACTCTCGTAGTTGTCTGCGCAACGTTTTCTAGCGCGTGAGCGAGGCATGTCTGTTATGTGTAATGATCGAAAACTGACTGACCCAATCTCCTTTTTCACAAAATCAGAATTATGCGCAGTTCTTAACTCTACATGCAATACCAACACATTTTGGAGACTTATTCTAGTGCGCATACACCAATACTAATGCACACTGCATTTTTCTGTATGCTTCTCGTTTTCGTACAGACATCTACTTCCCCTCGCCCCTACCCGCGACCAGACTACGTTCGGCAGAAACTCTAACGGTTGTCTGCCGCGCATCAAAAGAATAGAAAAGGCGTCTGCATGGCGCGTGCCAAACAGAAACAACGCAATTGCTGGAAATGTCGTTAAATTTAAATGATCTGCGACACGGCCTTCCTGACCTATCACACGTCCTCGTGTGCTAACAATCCCTTATCATCGATCATCGTTATTAATTTATTATAACCCTTTTTTTTTTCTTTTAAACAGAATCTTTCAAAGGCTTATTCTCTTTTTGTTTTTCAAAATATAAAGTTATTCTTCATTCTTTATTACTTTAAAGCAAACTAATACAAATATTTAAAACATTTCATTTATTGAATTTAAGCCATGAGATCTGGATTACCATCAACTTTCAATCAATCAATCATAATTTTATCTTCTTCACACATAAATCGTTAAAGTTCTTGATTTTCAATACATTTTTCTACTAGCGCACAGTTTTTCAAACCGGCCAGTCCATCTTTTGTTAGCCTAGCTCACAGCTTACAACTCGACAATCCGGCCAACATACGTGGCACACAGTTGACGCAGTCTTTAAGCCGGCCAACTAACTCACACAACCAACCGTTACCAAATTTAAACTTAACTGCAACAAAATGGCGAACCACATAACTCGGGCACCCATGATGTAGAGAAAGTCGCATTTGGAATAGGTCCGGAGGTTTACAAATTCTTAGTCATTCTCAAGATCACAGCCCTCACTGGCTTGATCACTGGCGTCTTCTGCGCTTTCATCTTCAAACACTGTGGTAATCCTCTTCTCAGGCATGACTTCATGACAATATTTATAAGTTCGGTTATTATTTAATGCTTTGAGTTTATATCGATCTCCTGGTAATACTTCGGCCACTACAAATGGACCTTTAAACTTAGGATCTAGTTTGGTCTGATGACGCTCTTCATTTTTAAGCAAAACATGGTCTCCTACCTTGTGTCTTACAATAGAAGCTTTATTTTTATCGAATCTAGCTTTATCAATTTTGGCATTCTTTTCCATATTACGTTTTGCCATTTCTCTAACTGAGCCAACATCGACAATATTTTCTTCATTTACAACAGGTGTAAGACCAAATGGCCTTGCTTCTTTGCCAATAAGTATCTCTAATGGACTGACTTTAGTAACTCTATTGGGTGTGCTAGGCCGTCAGCCGTCAGAGACAGTAAGGGGAACAAATGTAACCACAGCTTTGGTTGTGGTACGTGTCGTCCTTACTCCTACTGACGGAAGTGCGGCTATACTCTCCACGTGAGGGCGGCTGGAAGCAAACCCCTAGTACGGTCATGTCTCTGCTAGGGGTGCTGACTAATTGTAGTCGGGCGAAGATCGTGAATCTATAAATCACCCCAATCCAAGGCGGAACAGCATACGCTAATGGATGCATGGCCGGGGGGTAGCCCGGTCTCTAGTATGCGGACTCTGGATACCTGTCGCCCTCCAGTTTTATTCAGACTTCCCACGGTACACGGGCTATGCCGTGGGTGACCTTCCCTTCCCGTCTACTCGTGGGTTCAAAATTAATGGAACTTTTTAAAAAAACCGAAAAGTCTGATGCGACTTTGACAGCATCAATCCAGGGTGAGGCTTTCACGGCCGACCCCAACATCAGCACAGCAGCTATTGGGCTGCTGGCCTCCACCCCCAATACTACGGGTCTTGACCCTGGTAGTACAGGGGACTCGGATAGGCCACGAACTCCCTTGGACACTGAGTTCGCTAGTGCTGCGTTCTCGTCCACTAACTGTGCAGGCACACAGCAGAACGTCGAGGTGATGTCCTCTGACGCAGAAGCTGATTGTGTCCTAATCAGCTTTGCCGACGACGCTTCTGTGGCCTCTCAGAGGTCAGGCCTAACGGAAGCAGGCTCCCAAATCCAGACACTGCGACTGGACTCGGGGAACGCCTTTGTCAAAATGAAGACCCGCGAGAAGAAGCTCTTCAAAGCTGCACTCGCGAAGGGTTCGAGCAGAGCAGAGGCTCTTGCAATCGCCACTGCGCCCCCGCGGAAACCAAGGCCAAGCGGACGCGCGTGGATGATACTCTCCCCGAACCCCAAGGGTCTTCAAAGAAGCCCAAAAAGACTCATGTGGAGTCCACAAAGCCACTCTACAGCCAAGTGGCAAGCAGTGTGAGATTGGGCTTCACCTCGGCTGACCCAACCAAACCACTTACACCGGAGCCGACCTGAAGGTGTCCAGGAGGTAGTGATAGCCTCTGCCTACTTCCCGGGCGACGTGGATGACGTTCCCCCAACAGAGGTTCAACGGCTGGTTGAGTTCTGCCGCTTGCATAACAAGCCGCTTGTGATCGGCTGTGTTGCAAATGCGCATCACACGATCTGGGAAGCAGCGACGTAAATAAACGTGGTGAGTCCCTCTTAGAATATCTATTGTGTTGTCAATTAGATGTTGCTAACATAGGGTGTAAGCCAACTTTTATTAACGCTATTAGGGAAGAGGTTCTCGATCTTACCTTAGTCAGCAACTCTATTGCGAGTTCGCTGGTCAACTGGCGGGTCACAGACGAAGCCACGTTGTCGGACCATCAGCATATCAGGTTCGACCTCCCTGGCCAAGTCGAGATCCGGCAGAGCTTCTTCTGTCCCAAAAAGACAAATTGGACATTATTTAAAGCCTCTGTAGCTTTTAAAGCAGACTCGTTGGTCAGCAACCCTAGTTCAATCAGTGAGATAGAAATTGCTGCCAACCTGCTTCAAGATGTGCTAATCACATCCTTCGAAGACAGCTCTGTTCGGAAGACCTTAAAGGTCAACCGAAAAGTTCCTTGGTGGAACGACGAACTGGCTGCTCAAAGAAGGAAGGTTAGAAGCCTTTTCAACAAGGCCAGATCTAACCGTATCAGCTGGGACGTCTATAGGGACGCTCTCACTAATTACAACAAAACCATTAGGCGTGCTAAGCGCGATACGTGGCGCAGCTACTGTGGTAGCATTGAATCGCTACCAGAGGCAGCGAGGCTCCACAAAGTATTGGCAAAAGGGTCGTCTAATGGGATAGGGCTACTCAAAAGAGCGGATGGCTCTTTCACTAAAGATCGCAGGGAAGCACTTGATCTTCTTCTTCAAGTCCACTTCCCAGGTTCGGTGGCAAACCCAGATCTATCCAGTCACGATGACGCCACCCTGTCACCGGACTCACGTGGGTCCAGTCTGTCAGGGTTTATCTTCGACCCTGAAAAGGTCAAATGGGCTGTAAATTCCTTCGCTCCCTTTAAAGCCCCAGGGGGCGATCAGATATTTCCAGCCCTTCTACAGAACAGCTTGGATCACACTCTCGATCCACTGGTCGGTCTTCTTAGAGCTAGTCTCACTTGGGGATACATACCCATCTCTTGGAGGAGAGTCAATGTGGTATTTATTCCTAAACAAGGGAATCGTCCCCCTGACCAGCCTAAGTCATATCGGCCGATCAGTCTCACCTCCTTTCTACTTAAAACAGCGGAAAGGCTCGTAGACCTGCACATTCGGTGCTCTCTGCAGAAAACTCATCCTCTGCATCCCACGCAGTTTGCGTACATAGCCGGAAGATCGACTGAGGTCGCTCTCCACAAGCTAGTTGGTAAAATCGAAGGGGCCTTCATATCCAAGAATAGTGCTCTGTGCTCTTTTCTTGATATAGAGGGTGCTTTCGACAATACCGGCTACGGGTCTATTTCTGCTGCGCTGGAACGCAGAAATATCGCCCGTCCCCTAATCCGATGGATTGATGCTATGCTCAAACATCGGACTATTTCCTCTACCTTGGACTCCACGACCGCTTTCATTAGTGCGGTTAAAGGATGTCCCCAGGGAGGGGTCCTATCCCCCTTACTCTGGTCCTTAGTAGTGGATGAGCTACTGAGTATTCTCGCTGAACAGGGCGTGCAAGCAATCGGCTATGCTGACGACCTGGCTCTCATAGTGAACGGGAACTTTGCCAACACCGTGACAGAACTGATGCAATCTGCTTTGAACACGGTTAGTAGATGGTGCGAAGATGTAGGTCTTAGCATCAATCCACAAAAGGCGATTATCGTACCCTTCACTAAGCGCTATTCCGTTGACATAGGTCAATTGCACATTGGGACTCTGCAACGAAGTTAAATATCTAGGGGTAACTCTTGATAAAAGACTGAACTGGAATTCCCATCAAAACAACACCCTATCAAAGGCAACTCATGCCATGTGAGCATGTAGAAGATTCTTTGGTAGGACCTGGGGTCTCAAATCATGCACCATTCGGTGGTTATTTGAGATGATGGTAGGACCCATCGTCACCTACGCCGCTATTGTGTGGTGGCCCAAGGTCACGCAGGTCACCGCCATCAAGAAATGCACTAAACTGCATAGGCTGCTTTGCCTCTCTCTAACGGGTGCACTTCGCACTTGTCCCACAGCAGCTATGGAGTCAATTTTAAATTTGACACCGCTGCATATTCAAATTCAAGAAGTCGCTGCTATGAGCCTTCTTCGCATCAAGCTAAAATCTGGGCTTCTAGCTACCGAATCGGGGCATGCTAGACTTATCAAAGACATTCCTGGCGTAGAGATCTGCTCTAGATCAGATTCTATGACCAAGGAACTCTTCCTTGGCGCTAAATTCAAAACTCTCATCCCAGACCGAAGGGACTGGGATGCTGGCAACCCCATCAGTGACCCCCATGGCATACACTGGTATACCGATGGGTCAAGGACTGATCAGGGGGTTGGAGCTTGGGTACATGGTCCCAACTCCAAAACCTCGATTGCTATGGGCAAATGGCCCACAGTCTTTCAATCCGAGGTTCATGCCATCGAGTTCTGCTGCCGTCTTATCCTAGAGAAGGGGATTAGAGGAGCAAACATTTATATCTTCTCGGATAGCCAAGCGGCCATACTAGCCCTCTCCTCAAAAAGAGTAGGATCGCGTATGGTGGCTGACTGTTGGAACTGCCTCCAGAGGCTCTCCAACAGGAACAAAGTTACCCTCCTATGGGTACCTGGACACGCCGGTTTCCAGGGCAATGAGCTAGCGGATGAACTAGCGACGGCGGGGTCATCAGCCCCTCTGCATGGCCCCGAACCCTTCTGCGGCGTGGGGTGGTCAACCATCTCATCCCTTGTGAAAGCATGGGCGGTTAGGTTGACCGAACGCTATTGGTTCTTCCAACCAGGGATGAGGCAGGCTAAAGAGCTTACAAATCCCTCGGTCAAACGAAGAACAAACCTACTCTCCAGGAGAGATCTCTATCTCCTTATAGGTTACCTTAGTCGTCACCACGTGGTGAACGATCACCTCGCAAAAATGCGTCTGTCCTCAGATACAGAATGCAGGCTCTGTAGAGAGGACGACGAAACCACCAAACACATTCTATGTGATTGTCCAGCCTTGGTTTGGGTTAGGAGCAAGCATCTGCACGTGGAAATCGCAGTTCCCGAGCCCATTGTCCAGTCCTCGACGAAAAACCTGTTATGCTTCATTAGGGAAGCAGAACAGCTTTTGTCAAGATAGGGAGAGCATTACAGGAACAAAAGACCTTTCTGGTCGCAGTGCCTCGCACCTTCTCTGCTGGGAGACTCCCTCTTAGAAAATAATAATAATAATACATCATATGATGTATATCTTTCAGCATTTTGATTTTTTCCCTTTATCGCAGCAATCACTGTCCATTTGAAACAGTATTCGTCATTGTTTTTGACGTTCACGATTGCTTTTTTACTACTCAAACTCTTGGGTAGTGCGATAAAGGAGGATCCTCTGATGGGTTTATATTTATTGACATTCATTTCCAATCGGATAATGCGTGTCAATGACCATCCACTATCCTTCTCTTGGAAATTTTCCATTCTCGAGATTATTTTTTCTGTGTGTTCTTTATACAATTCTTCTAAATCAGAATTGATAGTGAAGACTTCCATTTTCGATTGGAAAGACTTCACTTCCACACACTCAATCTCTTGTTTAATCAACATATATTCAGCGAAAAGCTCAAAATTCACTTTTATAGAAGTGTGAGCTTTAAGCACGCTGGAGAGGTGTTCAAGGAGTGCCTTGCCTGCTTCCTGCAGAAAATCATTGGGTATTACCAAGCCTGTCTCAGTATTGATGTAGAGGTATTGAAGAATGCGCCCATTGAATAAATCAATGTTTTTGGAAATCCTGTTATCAACAGGTTCAATAGCACGTCTCTTATGCTGCTCTGTACGAGTATGATGTGACCAATTTGTATTATTTGGTAGAGTCACATCACAGAGCTGACAATACTTTATGTTATTCCCGCCTCTGTTTACACCCATTTCTTGTTGTTGGTGTTGTTGTTGTTGTTGCTGTAGTTGCTGATCTTGTTGTTGTAGTTGTAGATATTGTTGTTGTAGTTGTTGCTGCTGTTGTGGTTGTAGTTGATGATATTGTTGTTGTTGTTGTTGTTGTTTCTGATCTTGTTGTTCTAGTTGTAGATATTGTTGTTGTAGTTGCTGCTGCTGTTGTGGTTGTAGTTGCTGATATTGTTGTTGCTCTTGTTGTTGTTGTTGTAGTTGCTGTTGTTGTTGTAGTTGCTTATATTGTTGCTGTTGTTGTTGATATTGTTGCTGCTGTTGTTGTTGTAGTTGCTGATATTGTTGTTGTTGTAGATATTGTTGCTGCTGTTGTTGTAGTTGCTGATATTGTTGTTGCTGATGTTGTTGTGGCTGCTGTTGTTGTTGCTGCTGCTGTTGTTGTTGTAGTTGCTGATATTGTTGTTGCTCTTGTTGTTGTTGTTGTAGTTGCTGTTGTTGTTGTAGTTGCTTATATTGTTGCTGTTGTTGTTGATATTGTTGCTGCTGTTTTTGTTGTAGTTGCTGATATTGTTGTAGTTGTAGATATTGTTGCTGCTGTTGTTGTAGTTGCTGATATTGTTGTTGCTGATGTTGTTGTGGCTGCTGTTGTTGTTGCTGCTGCTGTTGTTGTGGCTGCTGTTGTTGTTGCTGCTGCTGTTGTTGTGGCTGCTGTTGTTGTTGCTGCTGTTGTTCCATGGCTGCAGCGATTTCATTCAAAGCCTTGGTGGTATATATTCCGTTTAAAGCCATTTTTACACTTATGATTTTTGATTTTGTTGTCACTTTTTTCTACTTTTTCGCTGATGTAGCAAACGCACTCTCCTCAGTTTCACGTATTTTTTTATACTAACAAAAATCTGGCCACCGATCGCCTTAATATTGGGAAAACGACCCATGCTAGAAGATGAGCATACTATACCCCCCATCTTAATTCACAAGAATTGAATAAAATTGAATAGAAGGACAATAGGTTACAATGTTTTGTTTACACAATTAGTATGCTTGATCATCAACACGGTTAAGGTAGCGATCAATTAGTATGCTTGCGGACACACACTTGTCATAACGATCATTTTTATACTCACCGACTCGGTTAACCTCACAAAAGGGACAATGCACACACCTCACAAAAGGGACAATGCACACACCTCACAAAAGAGACAATGCACACACCTCATAAAAGGAACAATGCACACATAAACTTGTTGAACAAGGGTCTCCCGAACTCTCAAATATCAATAAGATATCTGTGACTCAAGATATCTTATTTATATTTGTCAGTGCGGGAGACCCTTCTTCAACAAGTTAATGTGTGCATTATCCCTTTTGTGAGGTGTGTGCATTGTCCATTTTGTGAGGTGTGTGCATTGTCCCTTTTGTGAGGTTAACCGTGTTGGTGAGTATGAAAATGATCGTTATGATAAGTGTGTATCCTCAAACATACTGCGTTTGCTATATCAGCGAAAAAATAAAAAAAAAAGTGAAAACAAATCAAAACATCAGTGTAAAAATGGCTTTAAACGGAATATATATACCACCAAGGGTTTAAATGAAATCGCTGCAGCCATGGAACAACAGCAACTACAACAACAGCAGCAGCAACAACAACAGCAGCCACAACAACAGCAGCAGCAACAACAACAGCAGCCACAACAACACCAGCAACAACAATATCAGCAACTACAACAACAGCAGCAACAATATCTACAACAACAACAACAATATCAGCAACTACAACAACAGCAGCAGCAACAATATCAACAACTACAACCGCAACAGCAGCAGCAACTACAACAGCAGCAACAACAATATCTGCAACTACAACAACAATATCAGCAACTACAGCAACAACAACAAGAGCAAAAAAGGTTATGGATTGTATCTTAATCCGTTTAGAGGGGGTGTAGGAAAAGCAAAAAACTATTAGATAAGCTACCCAACAGAGCACTTTCTAATTTTGATATTGAAAAGTTTGCTCGAAAACATATCTCCCATTTTAGAGGTGTATTTATGAGAGATTCACTTCCAAGTTCCCCATGGATTCGTGAATCGGGTATCGTCAACTTGGACGATTCAACATCAGATGGTACACATTGGGTAGCTTATAATAAAAACGGAAAGAGCATACACTACTTTGATAGTTTTGGGAATTTACAACCGCCAAAAGAAGTTGTGAAATACTTGGGGAAAAATATTAACTATAACTATGTTAGAGAACAAAAACAATTTAATACATTCAACTGTGGCCATCTCGCACTTCATTTTTTACTAACTTTAAAGTAAGAGAACACACACGCACACACACAAAATGAGGGTTGAATGTTCTATCCCTCTCTGCATCGACATGTTCTAATGAAGATCCAATGAAAAAGCGTGGGTGTGTTCTCTCTCTGATCATAAAACCGGTACTTGCTACATGTTTAAACTCAGTTGAATGAGGGTTGAATGTTCTATCTCTCTCTGCATCAACATGTCCTAGTGAAGAATTTAATGGAAAGAGCGAGGGTGTGTACTGAAGCGAGCATAGGACAGGTTCTCTCACTGGCTATAAAACCAGTACTTCCTACCTGTTTGAACTCAGTTGCCATCTACAAACTCTCTGTTGATGTCTACAAACTATCTGTTGGTGCTAGATACAACAACGATAACTACAGCTATAACTACAACAACGATAACTACAACTAGAAGTACAACTACAACTACATCTACAAAAAAAAAATGAGCAATCAGGAAGAATTGAATGCAGTCAATGAGTTCAACGGGATGATATCGAAGCCACTCTTAAGCAAAAGTAAGATGGAGACTGATGTGCGCTATCCAATCGTGAAAGCAACACGCAAGGAGACCAGAATTGGAAAATCATTGGCTCTTGAACTGGATGACAACATTTTGTATTTACCTGAACGTTATGCAAATATGAGAGATGAAACAATTGAGCTTCTAAAGGATAAACATTTCAGCATAATCAAAATAAGTAATAACAACATAGTAATAATTGCATGAACTTGTTAGAGATGTAAAGCATACCAACTATAATAAAATTAAAAAAATAAAGTATGAAAGAATAAAAAAACAAGAATCTCCTTCTATTAATAATTCAACTATTGATCATGATGCTGATAATGATGATGATGATGATGATGATAATGATAATGATATATGTATACTATTCTCAATCAAATATAGAAAATGAAGATAGCGATAATGAAGAAGTAAAAAAAGAAGAAGATGAAGAAGAAGAAGAAGAAGAAATCATAGAAAGTGCAGTAAAAAAAAAAAAATTATATTATCAAGCGGGAGTACATGGCCTCTTACATTTGGTTTATACTCTCTAATTTTTCATAACCATCCAACGAATTACTCTAAAACTGATTTAGTTTCATATAAAGAGATTTTAGAAGAAACGAGTGTACATAGAAGAGGTTATGATCCACAAAAACAAATTAAAGGAACCCGTGCATTGAAATATACTAAAATTATTAAACCCTTGAAATCGACAACAACAACAAGAATAATAAAACCTGCAGCTGTATCTACACCAATTCAAACCAAGAAAGGAGGGGGTGGTGCTTTGTTTATGAAGTTAAAGCAGGAGAAACAAAATTATGTCTATTGGAATAACGTTAACGAATTAGTTGAACGATTACAACTTTTAATAGCTTCACAAGCTGCTGGTAATAACAATCATACCAATGAAATTCTATCAATAACAGAAGAGTTGCGTGAAGAGAAAATAATATACTAATAAATACAGTAGTCATCCAGACATTTCAATTATTATCAAAATGTCTATTGACAAGTTTGGTCATTTTTCGAGTAATAGACAGTTTTCTTCTTCAATTTTCAAAAGAGAACTTGAAAACCTAACAGGTGTATATCTTGATAGTGATGGACATATAAATGTACAACAAAAACGAGTCAAAAATTCTTCACCACCGGAAAATGATTTTGACTTAACAATAAAAGCGTATGTAGATGGGAAAGTAAATGAATTGAAAGCGTTGCAGGAGAAGACAATAATTAAGGATTTTGATAGACGAAATATACGTATAACATCATTGGCAGATAAAGTAATCCATTTACTTAATTCAATGGCAAATCTCGATAGAGTTATGAATACAATTATCGAGAAAATGAATAACTTAACTAGTTTTGTGAACAAACATTTAAAAAATCCTGCTGTAAAATCTAGTACTATACAAAAATCTAGTACCCCCAACTAGTCATTGGGGGCACGCTGTTTCCTCATAAAGAGGTCCATAAATACACATGGACATCTCCAAGTGGAAACACGCGCAACCAGATCGACCATATATGCATCAGCAGAAAATGGAGGCAGTCGTTGGTCAACGTGCGAAATAAAAGGGGAGCAGACATAGATCGCGATCACGAGCTGGCCATTGGAGAACTTGCAATAACGTTGAACCGCAACCACTCGAGGATCACTACCAGCGGCCAACATCGTAGGGCACCTCCCCTAAATCTTCACCTCCTGAGGGACAACAACCTCAATGCAAGGATGGCATCCACATTGCGAGAACAACTGATTCCAGAAGAAGAACGCCCATGGGAATACACTTGTAGGACACTTAGACCACCGCGGAACAACTACTTGGCACACAACAACGCGAAAGGACCGGCTGGATACCCGAGAGGACGTGACGGATCAGATCGCACAGAATCTCGAAGAATATCGGACTCTGTGCAGAGCTGTGAAACGATCCGCCAGAAACGACAAGAGAGCTCAACTGGATAGATTTGCGGACAACGCGGAACGAGCGGCTGTAATGGCCCGCGCTTATTAAGGCGTTCCATTATTGTTTTTTTTTTAGCCATAAAAATAATACCTTTGGCTTTCTTGTAGCCAAAGGTAAAGCAGTGCAACGCTGTTAAGAACTTCGAACTTCTCTGTGCTAAATTTAGTACACGAACAGCAGTTGTAATAACACCTGTTTTTATCAGAGCATACTTCTAAGCTTATCTTAGGAAGCAGTGCAAATTTTATGATAAGTGCAAAGGTGACCTTGCAAGCAGTGCAAATGTTATCATTCTACCTGCCTGTCTAATCGTGTCTACTTCGAGGCTGCGGTAAAAATAATTAAAGCTTTCACTCATTAGCTGGAGTGCTAGCACAGTTAACTTCGCCAGCTCCGAATACCTTCCAAAAAAGCTAGCGATGGCTGGAATTTGTCACTATATAAGGTCCACACGCGGTTGCAGCGGATCTGTTGTTGGTTATAAAAATTTCTACAAACGTACTGAAGTACGTTTGTTTCAGTGAAAAAAATATATAAAATATATTAAAAATAATTACGAAGTGACGTTGCAAGGAATTCTTGGAGGCTGCGAAGAAGTGCACCCCAAACGATCGACCTTTGGCTGGCAGCAATAAGGAAGGGCATTTGGCACCCAAAGCCTCAAGGTTGCCTAAAGAAGTTAAGACCTAGGTAAAGAATCCACCTTGCTCAGGAACTATTATATAATTCCGTTCAATTTTTCAGTTCTTCCATTACGAGATCCCTGTCCAGGCAGTGGGTAAATGCGTTTTGTATCGCACTGCGGTATATAGTCCGCTTTACCATTGCTCTGAGGGTCTTGTGTCAAACGCACTGTGCTGATCCACTGCCCTGTCAAGCCTGTGCAACAAAACTTGTCTGCCCATCAAAGTGCTCAGGGCAGTGCTGCATCGCGTTGCTGCAGTTCAACGGCGCTGCATGACGTTTGCACGGCATTGCGCAACCTTTACGCAGCCTTGCCGTGCCTCATTTTGCTGTGGAGTATTCTGCTGCAGTTGCATGCGCAGTCTCTGTTGGACATTGCAGTCTTGCCTGCCTTCGACAGGAATATTCTCCTCTTCTTTTGGATTTGCACCGTTGGATACATTTTCTCCCACCTTCTCATCAGCTGAGGCAGCCTGTTGCGCTGCTTTCAACAATTGACTCAGTCACAGATCAAGGAACTAGCTTGTGTTTTTATTTTCTTGTGTAACATTGTTTAAAAATAGCAAAAATACAAGAGTGCCAATTAAATTTGTAAATTAAATTAAAATTGTTGAGTGTGCGCTAGGGACAAAACGAAAACAAAATCGTATAAAAAAAAAAAAAAAACAACAAAAAAAACTTTGTAACAACAAAACATTTGTAAAAACACACAAGAATGCTAAAATCTTTAAAATTGAAAAAAAAAAGAAGAGAATGTAAAATTAACTTATAATCAAGCTTTAGTTTACTAATCAAGATCTGTATCACCACCACGCTGGAAGGCCTTTCAACGCTGGACAAATCACCTTGTGAGTAAACAACAACAATTGTGCATGTCTGTAGGCTTGTGATGTATGTGAATTTTATATTCTCTGGAATGCTCTGCTGATCCTTTTGATCACGCAAAGAAAATTATTACGAACAACATCAAACAATTTAAAAACAAAAATTGAAAACGAAAACAAAACAATACGTAGAACGAAACAATGTTAAAAGCTGTTTTTAACCAGCATTAATTGTGTAGTGAAGTTCTATGATTCCTACACTTTCTTAAGCGCACTTTTCAACAATTAATTAATTAGAAAAACCATACAAAACAAAACAATTCTATCCTATGAAAACAAAACAAAACAAACAAATCATAGATATTATAAACACATTTAAATACAAAATAAGAGTTGCACATTGATACACACAATGAAAGAAAAACACTAATAAGACATCAAGTTTCAAGCACATTTAAATATAAACTTAAACTTATAAATTGTAAGCCTCATTTTAAGCCATTTAAACTCCAACTTGAAATCAAATGAGTGCCACATAAATTGAATTGAACAAAATTGAATTATTATAGAAAACATTTGAGCAAACAAATTTGTAGCAAAATATAGGAAACCCAAATTTTTTTAAATTTAACAATACTCTGAAAAAAAGAACATATTAAAAAATGAAATGATTTAATGAATGAAAAAAAAAAACTATAAGATACACCCTTTTGTCGAAACAAAATCCATAAATTCGGAACGAGAAATTCCATAAATTCGTAATCGAAATATTATATTTTATCTTCCACAAATCGTTACAAAAAAACTCTTAAAAGAAACTATGAAATATTTACATTGATACTATTAATACAAATCGAAATGTTAAACAGTTTTCTGACCCTTTGCAATAGAAATAAAACATGAATATTGGAATGAATCTAATTATGTGCTAAATTAATTGTTTTCTGGATAGACATGGCAACGTAAAGGAATAGTCGTTCGTTTCGTTGGGTATCTTCGGATACATAATTTATATGAGGATTATGGTTGGGTGGGTAGAGACCGCGAGCGTCGAATTACATCTCAGACCTCGCAAAACATTTATAGAGCAGCAGTCCTGTTAACGTTTTGCCTCCTTTAAATTTTGTTAGTATTTAGACCCAATTCTTTATTTTGTACAAATTTCGTGAAGTTCACCTTCACTAGTAGTTTCAGTAGGAATCCTAAAAATTAAAAGATATGTAGATGTGGTTGTTAGAAGGTAGCAAGAACCCCCCCCAAGCCCAAGAGCTAAGGCACCAGTAGGATTCCATCCGCTTCCATCCGCAATCCGAATGTGCTTGTAGAAGTCGCCTGTGTATTTGTAGTTTTATTGACTACAATTGCACTGAGCATATCAACACCGATTTCTGTCGGTGCACATCGAACGTTACATAGACTTTTTGGCGCCCAACGTGGGGCAGCTTAATGCAGAAAGAAGGGATAACAACATCTAATTCCCAACTTCATTTTGTCCTTTTATGATTGGAAGTCCTTCTTGAGACTAACGGCGACTTTATGAAAGGTTGCTGCTGTATGCAGATAGTTGTAGGCAGTGTTGCTGTATGACGGTCACTCGAAATTTTAAAACTTGTGTACATACAGTAACTGAACGCCTTCTCTAATTTGTCTCTAATGAGAATATTTAAAGCAAATGTTAGTTTCAGGAGGACAAACAAATGAAGAACCATATAAAGCACCCCAAATTTTGTGAATATACTTTCTTTGCACTTTTAGAGTCATACCTGTTGAAATATTCTAGACTGACACGGTCTGACTACCGCAGTAAATGACTTTATTATTAAATTATCTATAGCAAGCTTACGATTCTGAATTATTCTGTATCAAATAACAGACGAGATCTTGAATAGACTATTAAAGCCAGAAAGAAGGAGAATATCAAGGTTTATATATTAGATAGAAATTATATTCTCCGTTCACAAAACCAATGCTTTTCTTTGTTTTTGAGAATAACCTTATTCAAGAGAAAGAAGGTGAAGATGGTAGATTTTAGTAGAATAGTTTAGTAGAATACTGCGCATTCGGCTCCGCATAGATGCCAGTACTCAATTATTCTGCCGAAAGCTACTTTTTTCTAATTCTTCCATATGAAAGGGATGATTTCAAAAAACATAAATAAAATGTTTTAATATTACGATTAGATTGTTGGTATTCAATTTAGTTAACTCGTTCTGGAACTCGGTTAAGTGCTGCATGGCCTTGCGTGCCGAACAGAGCCCTAAAACGAATATTAAGAATCTACGTAATTAACATCATTTTAATTGTAGTTTCAATATACCGGATAGTTTAAAATTTTTTTTAAGGACTGCAAGCTTTATAAATAATACCGACTATTGTTTTTTTGTTGCCAAATTGTCGATTCCAGGAATAATTTATATGAATATATAGTTCTTACAAAATGCCAGTAATTAATACACCGCCTCATGCTTCATCGGAACGATCCGAAAACCTTTGTGCACTATGTGCCACTGTTATGGATAATACACATCCATGTTATTTACTGTCGTGTAGGCATGTCTTTCACAAAAATTGCGTAGATGCATGGTTGAGTGAAAACTCAATATGTTTTACATGCGGCGTTGCAATAAATAAAGATGAGCTGCGAGTTGTTGTAGGAAATTATTCTCCACTCAGACCTCAGCCAGCACCATCTAAAACGGTTCCACCGGTGCGCAGTATGACAACGAGGAACCTCGCTAAAGCTATGGCTAGGACAGAACAGGCTAATCCAATCGCTCATCCAGAGCCAGTAGAAATCCCAACTGGAGCCAATTCGTCGGCGTTAGATGCTAGTCAGAGCACCAATCAGGGTGAAGTTGCAGCCGCAATGCCGGCTAGAGGTAGACCACGTATTAGCAGACCAGTTCGTGCTGCGAATAGTCGTCGTAGCCAGCCAGTAGATTATACCCTTATCCAGGGTATGATCGAACAGACGATTACAAGGGTCATGTCATCTTTGGCAATACAGGGCCAACCTCAGCAACGTGATCCTCCAGTTGCATCTGTTTCACGAGAAACTCCAGCTTCCAACGTGTCCTCTTTGCAGTCTCGACAGACAGTCGATATAATGCAAAAGTGGGGAGTCCATTTTGATGGATCCGTTGAAGGACTTGGAGTGGAGGAATTTATTTATCGTGTTATGGCCCTTACGAACGAGACCCTGGACAGTGATTTTGCAATCATGTGCAGGCACATTCATGTTCTGTTCACCGGAAAAGCGCGAGCGTGGTATTGGAGATACCATAAGCAGGTGCCGCAAATTGGGTGGACAAATATGTGTGCATCCTTGCGGCAGCAGTATAAAGACTACCGCTCAGACTTTATGAGTATGGAGTTAATAAGAGCTCGTAAGCAGAAGCAAGGAGAGTCATTCTCATCCTTTTATGAAGAAGTAGCAGCTCTTATTGATAAGGCCTCTATACGAGTAGAAGAAGAAGAACTTGTAGAAATTTTAAAAAGCAATCTTCTACCTGAAACAAGACAGAAGTTATTGTACCAGCCTGTACATTCGGTAGGTCACTTGCGTCGGCTAGTGCAGATGAGTGAAAACTTATCTTTTGAAATCAGTTGTAGATATGCTTCCTCGTCTAGGCAAAACGTACCAATAGGTCGTCGACAAGTTTGTCTTGTAGAAGACGAAAGTGGCATGGCCGATGACAATCCTCTCGAAGATGCAGAAGTAGACGCAGTGCATATTTCTTATGCAAAGTGCAAGTGCTGGAATTGGGAGGAGATAGGGCATTGTTGGGAAAATTGCTTGGCTGCACGTCGTGTATTTTGTTATGGCTGTGGAAAGCCAAACATTTATAAGCCGCAATGCCAACATTGTATTGCGAAGAAATCGGAAAACCGACGGGCGGGGGGCTTCCAACAACAACAGGATCCCCCCAACACCAGCACATGCAAATCAATAAAAGAGGATGAAATTGTCTCGACATCTATGCTGTCTTCCCATTCAGGAGAACCAGCATCGGTCGAACTTTCCTTATATGAGCGTTCATATGAAGAACGATTGAAAAATTATAATGACGTTAGACGTCGTATTTTTAGTGAAAATAGTGCTAAGCCTAGTAAACATATTTTAAGATTGAAAAATTTTTACGCTGAAGTCAAAAGAAACCGAAAGTTACAGTTGTCTTCCATCTTTAACTGTGGAAACGATCTGCGCAGTTATGCAGAAGTTTCATTTTTGGAATTTACCGAATTAGGATTATTAGATACCGGTGCAAACATTAGTTGTATAGGAGCAGATCTGGCCTTGCTTGATTTTTCAAAGTACCCTCAATACAAATCCGTGAAATCCAGTGCGAAAACAGCAGGTGGTGAAACGCAGCCAATAATAGGTTTACTTAACATTGAAATGCGTTATAAAAATGAATCTAAAGGTATTACATTATACATAATCCCGAGCATAAAAAAAGATTGATCTTAGGGCATGACTTCTGGAAAGCTTTTGAACTCGCTCCCAATATAATTAATTCGCTAGAGTCATGCAAGGTTATAGAAGAATCTACGCTAGACAATGCATATCCCTTGACTCCTTGTCAGGTTCAGTTCAGCAATTGTCGGTTGTAAAGGATTTATTTCCAAAGGTATCGGAAACATTAGGTCGAACATCTTTGATAGAGCATCATATTGATATAGGAAACGCGAAACCATGCAAACAGCGTTTTTATCCAGTTAGTCCGGCAGTAGAAAAACTACTCTACGAAGAAATTGATCGTATGCTTGGGTTGGATGTCATTGAGCCTTCTTCGAGTTCATGGAGCTCTCCCATGCGGATGGTTGTAAAACCGAATAAAGTTCGGCTGTGCTTAGACGCTCGTAAGCTCAATGACGCCACTAAAAAGGATGCATATCCTTTACCAAGCATCGATGGAATATTTTCTCGTCTGCCGAAGGCAAACATTATTTCTAAACTAGACCTCAAAGACGCTTACTGGCAAATTCAGCTGAGTGAGGAATCTAAAGCTCTTACTGCATTTACCGTTCCTGGCCGACCTTTATATCAATTCAAAGTGATGCCATTCGGGTTATGCAACGCGCCTTCCACAATGTGCCGCCTCATGGATCAGATAATACCACCTGATTTGCGCTATTGTGTTTTCGGGTATCTAGACGATCTGTGTGTTGTGTCGGATAATTTTACAACTCATCTTGCAATTCTAATTAGACTGGCAGAGCAGTTTCGAAAAGCTAATTTAACTCTTAACTTGGCTAAAAGTCAATTTTGTGTAACTAGCATAACGTATTTAGGTTACGTTATTGGTAGCGGTGGCATCTGCACGGACCCCGCTAAAGTTTCTTGTATTGTGAATTGGCCGCCGCCAAAGAATTTAAAACAAATACGAGGATTTTTAGGCGTTTGTGGGTGGTATCGTCGTTTCATTCCCAATTTCTCGGATTTGACGTGTCCGATTACGGACTTGTTAACCAAGAAGAAGAAGTTTGAATGGACGACGGATGCTCAAGTGGCCATGGACAAACTAAAACAAGTGTTGACATCGGCTCCGATCCTTATCAATCCCGATTTTAGCAAAAGTTTTATCTCCATTGCGATGCAAGTGACTTTGGCATTGGGGCCGTGCTAGTGCAGCTGTCAGATGACCAATCCGAACGGCCTATTGCGTTTATGTCGAAAAAGCTAAGTCGAGCTCAGAGAAATTACAGCGTGACTGAACGGGAGTGTCTAGCTGTTATATTAGCGATTGAAAAATTTCGTTGCTATTTAGAGTTGCAAGAATTCGAAGTTGTGACGGATCATTCCAGTCTCCTTTGGCTCATGCGCCAACAAAATGTCTCTGGTAGACTGGCACGTTGGATTTTCCGTCTACAACAATTTAAATTTTCCGTCTCACACAGGAAAGGAAAAGATCACATCGTTCCAGATGCTTTGTCTAGGCTCCCCGAAGCTGAAATTGCAGCTCTAGATATGAGTCCAGTGATTGATCTCCAATCACCAGCCTTCGAAGAGGATGCATATGTAAAATTAAGAGAACACTATAGCAAAAACCAGTTAAAATTCCCCGATATAAAGCTAGTAGATAATTATCTATACTGTCGAACCGAACATGCCGAAGGAGACGAGGCGCAAGAAAAACTTTCATGGAAACTCTGGGTTCCAGAGAGTCTGCGTGCAGAGACTCTGCAACAAGCTCATGACAGTCTTACTTCTGCTCATGCGGGCATGCAAAAGACAATTGAGAAGTTACGCCGTCATCTGTTTTGGCCTGGACTATCCAAGGATGTACGAGACTATATAAGTGCGTGTGATGTATGCAAGCAAAGCAAATCACCGAACTATAGTCTTCGTCCACCTATGGGAGCCCATGTACCCTCTTGTCGCCCCTTTCAACGCTTATATATTGATCTTCTAGGACCATATCCTAGAAGTAAACAAGGTCATGTGGGCATATTAATCGTGCTGGATCATTTTAGCAAATTTCATTGGCTACAGCCGCTAAAAAAATGTACCTCGTTGGCCATACAGGAATTCTTGCTAAAGCACATATTTCACTGCTTTGGAGTACCCGAGACAATTATAAGCGATAATGGTAGCCAGTTCAAAGCTGCAGAATTCAACGCGTTATTGACAGAGCTAGGGATCACGCATGTTTATACAGCCCTGTACTCCCCGCAGAGTAATGCCGCAGAGCGTGTGAATCGCTCTCTATTGGCTGCTGTGCGATCATATTTAAAACATGATCAACGTGAATGGGATATGTATCTCACGAGTATTTCATGCTCTCTGAGATCGGCACTACACCAATCTTTAGGATGTTCTCCTTATCGGGCATTGTTTGGGCTGGATATGATTACTCACGGATCCGACTACAAGCTGCTAAAAGAATTGTCGCTGCTTGAGGAGCCAATCGTACCCATATCCAGATCAGATAATTTAGCACTGTTACGAAAAGACATACAGGCAAATATCCGTCGGGCATATGACCGCAACGTAGCTCAGTATAATCTGCGAGCGAAGCCGGTTTCTTTCAAAGAAGGACAGGAAGTCTATTGTCGTAGCTTTGCGCAAAGCAAATTCTCGCAAAATTTTAATGCCAAACTAGGTCCTCAATTTATAAAGTGTCGCATTCGAACAAAGCTAGGAAATTGTTATTATAAGCTCGAGAGTTTACAAGGGAAAGAAATTGGTACGTTTCATGCTAAGGATATACGCAGCTAATTCCCGCTAATATCACATCTGAAGAAGGAATATTATCGGGTGGTGTAATGGCCCGCGCTTATTAAGGCGTTCCATTATTGTTTTTTTTTTTAGCCATAAAAATAATACCTTTGGCTTTCTTGTAGCCAAAGGTAAAGCAGTGCAACGCTGTTAAGAACTTCGAACTTCTCTGTGCTAAATTTAGTACACGAACAGCAGTTGTAATAACACCTGTTTTTATCAGAGCATACTTCTAAGCTTATCTTAGGAAGCAGTGCAAATTTTATGATAAGTGCAAAGGTGACCTTGCAAGCAGTGCAAATGTTATCATTCTACCTGCCTGTCTAATCGTGTCTACTTCGAGGCTGCGGTAAAAATAATTAAAGCTTTCACTCATTAGCTGGAGTGCTAGCACAGTTAACTTCGCCAGCTCCGAATACCTTCCAAAAAAAAGCTAGCGATGGCTGGAATTTGTCACTATATAAGGTCCACACGCGGTTGCAGCGGATCTTTTGTTGGTTATAAAAATTTCTACAAACGTACTGAAGTACGTTTGTTTCAGTGAAATTAAAAAAATATAATAAAAATTACGAAGTGACGTTGCAAGGAATTCTTGGAGGCTGCGAAGAAGTGCACCCCAAACGATCGACCTTTGGCTGGCAGCAATAAGGAAGGGCATTTGGCACCCAAAGCCTCAAGGTTGCCTAAAGAAGTTAAGACCTAGGTAAAGAATCCACCTTGCTCAGGAACTATTATATAATTCCGTTCAATTTTTCAGTTCTTCCATTACGAGATCCCTGTCCAGGCAGTGGGTAAATGCGTTTTGTATCGCACTGCGGTATATAGTCCGCTTTACCATTGCTCTGAGGGTCTTGTGTCAAACGCACTGTGCTGATCCACTGCCCTGTCAAGCCTGTGCAACAAAACTTGTCTGCCCATCAAAGTGCTCAGGGCAGTGCTGCATCGCGTTGCTGCAGTTCAACGGCGCTGCATGACGTTTGCACGGCATTGCGCAACCTTTACGCAGCCTTTCCGTGCCTCATTTTGCTGTGGAGTATTCTGCTGCAGTTGCATGCGCAGTCTCTGTTGGACATTGCAGTCTTGCCTGCCTTCGACAGGAATATTCTCCTCTTCTTTTGGATTTGCACCGTTGGATACATTTTCTCCCACCTTCTCATCAGCTGAGGCAGCCTGTTGCGCTGCTTTCAACAATTGACTCAGTCACAGATCAAGGAACTAGCTTGTGTTTTTATTTTCTTGTATAACATTGTTTTAAAATAGCAAAAATACAAGAGTGCCAATTAAATTTGTAAATTAAATTAAAATTGTTGAGTGTGCGCTAGGGACAAAACGAAAACAAAATCGTATAAAAAAAAAAAACAAAAAAAAAAAACTTTGTAACAACAAAACATTTGTAAAAACACACAAGAATGCTAAAATCTTTAAAATTGTAAAAAAAAAGAAGAGAATGTAAAATTAACTTATAATCAAGCTTTAGTTTCCTAATAAAGATCTGTATCACCACCACGCTGGAAGGCCTTTCAACGCTGGACAAATCACCTTGTGAGTAAACAACAACAATTGTGCATGTCTGTAGGCTTGTGATGTATGTGAATTTTATATTCTCTGGAATGCTCTGCTGATCCTTTTGATCACGCAAAGAAAATTATTACGAACAACATCAAACAATTTAAAAACAAAAATTGAAAACGAAAACAAAACAATACGTAGAACGAAACAATGTTAAAAGCTGTTTTTAACCAGCATTAATTGTGTAGTGAAGTTCTATGATTCCTACACTTTCTTAAGCGCACTTTTCAACAATTAATTAATTAGAAAAACCATACAAAACAAAACAATTCTATCCTATGAAAACAAAACAAAACAAACAAATCATAGATATTATAAACACATTTAAATACAAAATAAGAGTTGCACATTGATACACACAATGAAAGAAAAACACTAATAAGACATCAAGTTTCAAGCACATTTAAATATAAACTTAAACTTATAAATTGTAAGCCTCATTTTAAGCCATTTAAACTCCAACTTGAAATCAAATGAGTGCCACATAAATTGAATTGAACAAAATTGAATTATTATAGAAAACATTTGAGCAAACAAATTTGTAGCAAAATATAGCAAACCCAAATTTTCTTAAATTTAACAATACTCTGAAAAAAGAACATATTAAAAAATGAAATGATTTAATGAATGAAAAAAAAAACTATAAGATACACCCTTTTGTCGAAACAAAATCCATAAATTCGGAACGAGAAATTCCATAAATTCGTAATCGAAATATTATATTTTATCTTCCACAAATCGTTACAAAAAAACTCTTAAAAGAAACTATGAAATATTTACATTGATACTATTAATACAAATCGAAATGTTAAACAGTTTTCTGACCCTTTGCAATAGAAATAAAACATGAATATTGGAATGAATCTAATTATGTGCTAAATTAATTGTTTTCTGGATAGACATGGCAACATAAAGGAATAGTCGTTCGTTTCGTTGGGTATCTTCGGATACATAATTTATATGAGGATTATGGTTGGGTGGGTAGAGACCGCGAGCGTCGAATTACATCTCAGACCTCGCAAAACATTTATAGAGCAGCAGTCCTGTTAACGTTTTGCCTCCTTTAAATTTTGTTAGTATTTAGACCCAATTCTTTATTTTGTACAAATTTCGTGAAGTTCACCTTCACTAGTAGTTTCAGTAGGAATCCTAAAAATTAAAAGATATGTAGATGTGGTTGTTGGAAGGTAGCAAGAACCCCCCCAAGCCCAAGAGCTAAGGCACCAGTAGGATTCCATCCGCTTCCATCCGCAATCCGAATGTGCTTGTAGAAGTCGCCTGTGTATTTGTAGTTTTATTGACTACAATTGCACTGAGCATATCAACACCGATTTCTGTCGGTGCACATCGAACGTTACACGGCAGGACAAAACAACATGCGCTCGCTATACCAGCTGATTGCACGGATATCCGGAAGACTAAACAAACAGTCCCAACCTATCAGAGATATAGCAGGAAACCTCATTACCAATGATGACGCACAAATCCAGAGATGGCGACAACACTTCATGGAAATCAGCCACACCTCGACAACAACTGTGGCCACAGACTTCCATAACACTGTCCCATCAAGGGGAAGCGTCAGGATATTGTCATCGCAGCCATCTGTACGAGAAATCGGAGACGCAATTAAGAAGCTAAAGCACAATAGGGCAGCTGGGGAAGACAACATACCAGCTGAACTTCTACAAGTTGACACCCAATTGATGGCTGAGACATTGCACACGCACTTCTCCTGCATATGGCAAAGTGAGACGGTACCGGATTCTTAGAAGGGCGGAATCATTGTTAAGCTTGCCAAGAAAGGGGACCTTAGTGACTGCAATAACTGGAGAGGAATCACACTTCTCAACACTAGCTACAAAGTGTTGGCCACTCTACTGAACGAGCGCCTTCAAGAAAAAATCGAGCCAACGATCAGAGATGAACAGGCAGGATTCAGACCACACAGGAGTTGCGTAGACCAGGCAAATACACTACGCATAATCACCGAACAAGCTGTGGAATGGAGAGCCCCGCTATACCTCGTGTTCATAGACTTCAAGAAGGCATTCGACTCAGTGGACAGAGCGGCTATATGGAGAGCACTGGCAAGGAAAGGAGTACCAACCAACATCATCAGTATCATCAAGTCGATGTACGATGATGCTTACTTGGCGGTACTGCACAACGGAAAAACAAGTGCACCTTTCCAGACGAATACTGGAATTCGGCAAGGTTGTCCATTATCGCCGCTACTCTTCAACATCGTGGTTGACGAGGTTATGAGAGAAGTGTGCAACCCCAAGCGTGGAATCACGTGGAGCCTCACCAGACATCTTGAGGACTTGGACTATGCAGACGACATTTTTCTGACCTCTCACAGGCTCTGCGACATCCAGAGCAAGACAGATGACCTCGCCAGAACAGCAAGCAAGATCGGTCTTCAAATAAACGAAGCCAAGACCAAGGCAATACGCTTCAACCACTCCAACCAAGGAAACATCATCATAAATGGGAACGCAATAGAGTTCGTCACAAGTTTCCCATACCTTGGCACCATCATATCCAACAATGGCGGAGTGGAAGATGACGTCACAAACTGACTTGCCAAAGCCCGATCCGCATTTGGGAGACTCTATCGCAGCTGGAAGAGTAAGGAAATAAGCAGGCGAAAAAACTCCGAATCTACAATGCGTGCGTAAAGTCCATGCTGATATATGGTAGTGAGACATGGCTCACCACCAAGAAGATGACACAGAGACTGCAAGTCTTCAGCAACAAATGCTTGAGAATTATATGCGGGATATTCTGGCCAAACAGAATATCAAATGCAGAGCTGGCTCGGGTCACAAGTGAGCCCCCTATACACCTTCAGATAAGGAGGAAAAATGGACGTGGATAGGTCATGCTCTCAGACGGAACCCTAGCAGTATTGTCAGGATGGCACTGGACGGGAATCCCCAAGGCAGCAGACGTATCGGAAGACCAAAGGCGACCTGGAGAAGAACCATCCTCCAAGAACTGTCCCAATCGAGCACAACATGGGACAGAGCTAAACAGACGGCGCAAAATAGAGTTCGATGGAAGGCTTTAGTAGAGGCCCTAAGTTCCCAAGCGGAATAATAAGGAATAAAAAAAAAAAAAAAAAAATACAAATAGATGGTTCAATGATTCTGGGTTATAAGCCATATGGTCAATCCCCTGATGTTCATCAAACTGTTATAATAAATGAAAAACAAGATGAAGAATATCCAGAAAATTCAATAAATCCCCAAAAAATGTAATGAAAACTTTAAATATAACATTCAATTGCTACTTACAATCATATTCAACATGTCACTTGATAAGTTCGGACATTATTCAAATAACGTAGAACATTCAAAACACTTTAGGAAAGGTGTTGAAAAATTTCAAGTTTTATTCAATCACCCTGATGGTAATCTGAATGCATAGAAGAAAATATTTAAAAATTGTCTAACACCCATAAATGAAAATGATTTAACATCAAAACAGTATGTTGACAAAGAACTAGAAAAAGTTGTAAGACATATATCTTCTTCAATTTCTAAAGAACAGCGTCAATCAAAAAATAGGAAAAAACATTAATTACAGAGATTCAGACAAAGATTGCCGACTTCAACAAAAAAATTCCAAACTTGGAGAAGATTGTGCAAAAACGAATTAAAGAATTGGATAGTATAGAACAAGATATTTTTAACTGCATTAGCTTTAAAACTATTCTTAAAAGTGAAACCAAGAGCATAGAAAGAGTTAAACCTTTCACACATCATTAAAACTAAATTAGAATATATGTGGTATGAAGCAGAAGAAAAAGAAGTCAATGGGGAAGAATAGTTTAAGAACGTCAGCGGTGACGTCAACAACAACAACAACAACAACATCCACGAAAATGTTACCATCAACGAAGCGAGAAATAGTGAATGAATTACATCGAGCATCAATTAAGAATTTTAAACGACGTAGAATGATTGTGAAGGGTATCAACGACTTATGGCAAGCTGATTTAGTTGAAATGGGTGCATACAGCTCATCGAATAATGGGTTCCGCTATCTTCTAACTGTTATAGATTGTTTTTCAAAATATGTGTGGGGTGAAGCATTAAAAACAAAAAATGCTAAAGAAGTAGCGCCGGCAATGGAAAAAATATTCAAGTCTGGTCGTGGTGCACCAAAAAATGTACAAACTGATAACGGAACTGAATTCTATAATACACATTTCAAAGCATTGATGCACTCTTATGAAATACATTCAGTTCCCTAAAGGCATCAATTGTTGAACGTTTTAATAGAACACTGAAAGAACCATGTGGCGTGAGTTCAGTTTTAATGGATCATATAAGTGGGTTCAAATATACAAACAATTAATTGATGTATATAATAATCGAAAGCATAGAACAATATAAAAGAAGTCAATTAATGTAACCAAGGCTAATGAGGAAAAAATTCTGAAGACAGCATATAATCATATAAAAATATTTATAGACAAAAACTTGCGTCAAGGTAATCTTGTGCGTATAAGTAAATACAAACATGTATTTGAAAAGGGCTATACTCCAAATTGGACAACAGAAATTTTTAGAATTCGGAAAATTCAAAGAACGTTTCCAACTACATATTTACTCGATGACCTAAATGGAAACCCTATTGAGGGAGGGTTTTATCACCAAGAGATGAAGAAAACAAATTTCCCACATACATATCTAGTGGAAAAAATTTTGAAACGAAAAGGGGATAGAGTATTTGTACGTTGGCTGGGTTTCCCCACCTCTCAAGATAGTTGGGTACATAAAAATGAAATCCTATAAATATATTCAAACACATGTTTTATTCTTTTTCAAATTATATATATATATATATATATATTATTAACATTTGTTTAATTCGTAATACAATTTTACACATTTTATACATTATATACATTTAATACATATTATACTTTTAATAACTATTTTCTATCGTTTTTTACAAATAAATATGAAATTTTAAACAATTGTCTAGTAAAACTTTTTTTTTTCTATTCGAAATTTGTAAGCAGGGCCAGTTCAGCTTAAAGTAAATCAACTTCTGTGTTCTCTTTATCTTCTTTATATTTCTTTCATAGTGCTCTCTGTTGAACTGTTTGTTTTTCAACATTCTCTAACTCTTCAATTTTTTATCCCAACCTAAAATATCAGCATCATACGAGTTTATTTCTTCCTCAGCCTTCCGTTTCTGTATTCTATAATGGCCATGAGCCATTGTATTGTGTAAGCAGTGGCGGATCTAGGGGGGGCTATGGGGGCTGTAGCCGCCCCCCATAAGCCCTATTTAGACCTATGATATGTTCAATGAGTGCAAGATTTAAGGGAAATTTTGACTCTAGAGGGACTGATTCTAAAGCTACACACAAAAGTTACCGTTGAGGAAATAGTGAATGCTGTAAAAAATAAAAGAATACAAAACAGATTCAATAAGCTGCAATGATACAGAGCTAAAATCAGAAATAACCCTTTGGCACCAGCATTGCAAGACATCTTCATTTCTACAAGCACAAACAGCGATTGATGCTTTGAAAAGCATAGAGGAAAATAATTTTTCCGAATGTTGCGACACTGCTTAAATTATTTACAACAATACCAGTGACTTCAGCAACAGCAGAGAGTTCTTTTTCAGCGCTAAAAAGACTGAAAACATTCTTAAAAGTCAACATGGCTGAAAATCGACTCAACGATTTGACTTCGGGATACACACATAAAGATGTGAAAATCTCCAGTGATGGAGTTGTGGATCTTTCCCTAAACTTAAACCTCGGCTACTTGCAACGTTGGATTAGTCATCTAAAGAATGAACAAGCGAAAAAAATTGCACTGTACCACTTGTAAATATTTTGCTTACTAAGAACAGTTTTACCGTAATGCCACTGTCAAAATTACAAGTGTTTCGGAGCACTTTATTTTATTTTTTACACAACATTTGATGCTAATCCTTTGATCCATAGTTTTCGATAGCAAAAAATCGAGCACGCAAAACACTATAACTTTTACGCCTCTCACAACCAAATAAAAAATGCTATACAATTGAAACTTGGTACAGATGTTGGGGAGAGTGTACCAACATAACAAAACAAAACAAAAAAAATTCGATTATACGTAACCCGTGAAAATTCAAAATTCGCGATACTTTTTGAACACACCTCGTATAGTATTTAAATATAAAAAATGGCACTGTAAGATAGTGTTTAAATAAATATTGAATATAATAGATATTAAACTAAAAATTGGCACTTCTAAAAAAAAGAATAAAGTGGTACTGATTTTAATTTTTCTTGCAAACATCGATTTATAGAAAACTTTCAAGCCCCCCCCATAGCAAATCCTAGATCCGCCACTGTGTGTAAGTCTGGTTCTACAACTCGCTTATCATCTTTGCTGTCAAGCAAAATTGTACTCGTTTTAACTACATGGTTATCTGATCTAATCAATGACATTGTACCTCTCTTTTTTTCACCAGTATTTAGACATTTTTTATAATCAGCAAAGCCGATTCGCTTAACACAACTTGCCTTAACCCCTTTAGATTTTTTACTTCTTGACCGCCAGGAACAAGAAATGAATACATTTTTGAACGTAAGCCTACGAATTCACTCACATGCTTCCCATTCAACTCATCTTTAAAAAACCCTAAGCGTTTCTTGTTAACGCTGCTAAAACCGTATTTATTTAAGAGATCGGAATGATAATCAGATGTATCAAATTTCATTGCAAGATCTTTACGTATATCAGCGTAAAAATCATCAGTTTTAACCGTGTATATGAAAGAGTCTGTATCCATATAGTTTAGGCGTACAGACTCTCCAAATTTCGGTTTCATATACTGATAATGAAAATCATACATTTTCCATTTTGAAATGTCTAGCACAGCAAACCCTAAATAAATAGGCTTATCGTAATAAACATTTAACCTTCGCATTTGGAATGCGCAGAAATTATCATTAAAATATTTCACGCTATGGAAATTGCTTTTAGCAATCAATGAGCGTGCGCAATTTCTTTTGCGGCCAGAGGAATCGGTTTGTGTTGCACTTTCCCATTCAGTTATTAATTTTACATTAACCCTTTTCTCAACATTTTTTATAGTCTTGCCATAGACGTTATTGAGAAGTTTAAAAAAATCTTTTTCAAACGAATTCTTAGCATTCGTTCTATGAAAAGTGTTGAGATCGATGTACGATTGCAGCCAAGGTTTTTCAAAGAATCGTACACCTCTATGGATTTTTTTAAAATTAATCCATTTTCTAGACACTGTTTTAGTGTCCTGTAATGGATAGCATAGTTTGACTTATGTTCTAAGTCAGCTATTAACTTTTTAACAAGTGAATTGGGAGTGGGTTTCTTGTTTTTCGGACAGAACGGAAGATCGTTATGATCGTTATGAATCGAGAAGGGGTACTCTAGATCTACCTCAAGAATATATCCATATTCAGAGTCATCGTCTATGCTAAAGACATCAAACTTTTCTAGACCATCTACAGGTAACCACTCGAACCCACCATATGGTAACGGCTGTGACATTGCCCAACCATACAAATTATTAGCGTCTAAATATACCAGATATTAAGAATCTATTGTTTCATCATATTCCGGTAGATATTTATTATTCGCTTTTGTATATTTTTTGGTGCATTGCACTGGACCGCCACGTATACCTGATTGAATTAATCTATACATATCAATTTTATACATATCAACTTTTTAACATGGCGTCCCAAGATAGCCCTGGAGTAGTGAAGAACTGAGCAGGGTTTAGAGAGTATATGCTAATACATAAGAGTCTGAAGTTTTCAAAGATGTCTGCCAATAGCAGGACATCAGTTTTCAAGTACAACTCTAAATAATCCTTTAGAGTTGTGCATGAAAACTTGTTCCAGACATCTTGTGCATGTGCATAGCTTTCTTCGGAACATTCGGATTCAGTTAATTTACTGTAAAAAGCTTCTCTTGGTGGTAGAGAAGTTTCTTCAAGTCTATCAACTGAACTTAAATGTTCATAGGGAAACACACCCTTTTTTTACGCATTAACTGAAACTGCGATTCGGACTTAAACATTTGTCTGGTAGTGGACATTTGTGAATCATCTAGGTTAGACGCTAATTTATCTAACGAAGATGACATGAAACGGAAAGAATCTAGAAAACGAATCTCTAAATTCTTTCCATCGGACATTGGAAGAAATTTTGAAACTGAAATTCCTTATTGAGGGGCACTACGCTAAGTTGTCCAGGTATATTTTCCAACTCGTTAATAAACAAGTGACAATCATACCTAGTGAAATTATGGAAAAATACTGGTATAAAATTAGGTACTTTGTATTTCAAGTTACAGGAATTGTGTGCAGCACCCCTGAATTTACATGTAAAATGGCAATGATCTTTAACTCTATCTTCTTACAGGGGTGCTGCACATATAAAACAATTCTTGGTCTCCTGAAACTCTACTTCATCATCACAACTCATTTGGATCGGAACATTTTTTGATAGATACCTATCATAAATATTTGTAAGATTCTTTACTAAGCTATCTATAAATGATGAACTGGCCCTCTCACTTGTTTCTAACATAAAGCTACTTAACTCATTATCATATGCACACCTACTCAAACTCTTGGGTAGTGCGATAAAGGAGGATACTCTGATGGATTTATAATTATTGACATTCATCTCCAATCGGATAATGTGAGTCAATGCCCATCCATTATCCGTCTCTTGGAAATTTTCCATTCTCGAGTTTATTTTCTCTGTATGCTCCTTGTACAATTCTTGTAAATCAGAATTGACAGTGAAGACTTCCATTTTTGATTGGAAAGATTTCACTTCCATACATTCAATCTCTTGTTTTAACAAAACATATTCGGCGAAAAGCACAAAATTCACTTTTATAGAAGTGTGAGCTTTGTAACGTCCAGTTCAAACTGTAACGAAATAAGAAAATATTAATAAAGCGCCATCTATGATTAAAGTCTGTATGTCTACTTATCCGAAATGTTGCCAAAGATCTTGAGGCACGAAGAGAGCGAGGTTAATATGGCAGGTCATAGTTAGCGGGGTTCCAAGCGGTACTCTGCCATTCTTTCCCAAGTCATTCGTTCCGAGTCAGCCATTGTGAGTGCAAGTAAATCTAAAGTGAGTAAACAACACCTATAACACTTTTATGGCCAACATATGTTTGTATATGCATGTAATTTTTTTTGGTATACAAATCACAATCACAAAACAGAAAAAAATAAAGTGAGTAAACAACACCTATAACACTTTTATGGCCAACATATGTTTGTATATGCATGTAATTTTTTTTGGTAAACAAATCACAATCACAAAACAGAAAAAAAATAACTTTGATCTATCCACATAACTAAACTATGCTCCGCCACCAATAAAACGATTACTTACCTTTTTTATTTGTCACACCCGAGCAAAATTTAAAAATCTATTTGCGATCACACGGTATATGCACTAAAGTTTTACGCGACACAGAATCACTCAATTGCAGTCTCTCTATCTCCATTCAGTCAATTTGAGTGAATCCTATAAGTGTGCTCATGTCACATTTTGACCCTCAGCTGTTTTAGTCCGTAGACCGAATAGGAAATTGAGTGACAATCAAAACAAAACAAACATAAACAAAGAAGGAAAATTTTGATTTGAATTATTGGCAGCGTTGAACTTTATATTTTTATTTATATTTTTTTATTTACATGTTAATTGCTAGACCTTATTTTTAAATTATTATTTATACAATTGCGTTTAATATCTCAGTGTCATGTCAGGTTATAATTTTAAATTGTTTAAATGTTAGGAGTATTATTTAATAATGGAATAAATTAATTATAACGATTGAACCCGAACTAATGTAATCTCTGTAAGGGGTCGCCATCCAAGATGCACCCATAGGAATGGGGCGACCAAAGGCAGGGCGGGCTAAACTGGCCACGTAACATCTGTGTGCCAACCTTATACTCCAGTTTGCCAATATTATCTATACAAAGTGAAGGGTTGCACATATATCTCTCCGACGTCTTAGATCGTCATCGTCAGCACGTTTTATTATTTAAATTATATTGTACGCCTTGGACTTGGCCATTTTAAGGATCACCACCCCTTAGCCGACGAGCAGGAGCCGGAAATTGAAACGTGCGGTCAAGTCCATGAATTCCAACAGCCTATAGGGAATGGCAACCAATTGCCAACCGTTACAATTATAATTTATTTTGGCGCCCAACGTGTGGGGCCTTACTTTGGTAGGACTCACTAATGCAACCCAAAACTTTTTTAAAATTTAAAATTTTCTGTCCATTGCCACTGTCACAAATAGATGGAATGCATTTAATTTGCAGCATGCGTAAAATGCCCACTGTTGATGGCAAGGTTTTTGGTCTCTCTTCAAGCTGAAAATTGATACGGCCAATATGGATTCTCGATACAAAGATTAAGGCTTTGTCGAGCCAGTTGGTACGGGTTAAATTGTCAGTCTTGAATATTATCGCTTCCAGTTGTAGATCAGACCTGAAGGGTGGTGTTGGATGGATTCAAGCAGCTGATTATATAATTAGGGCTTGCCAGCAACATCAAAGTTCAACAGAGTTTTGATCACACGAGTGATTTTTATCAAATCAACATTTTTTTCAATAGACGCCAACAAAAGTATAAGGAATAAAGAGATTACAGCAGTGAGGGTTCAATTTATGAATTTATGAATTTTATTATTTGATTTATTACAATTTTATTAGTGTTTGATTTTTTTTATTTGAATAATTATTATATTTTATTGTTGTCTTTTATTTGAATGAATTGGAGTAATTGAATCTATACAAATTTTTTTAAAACGATTCATTATTTTTATTTGTGTCTAGTACTTGAATGATACATTTTAATTGTCTATCTATATAAATTTCTTTTGCTTATCATTTTTTTTTTTACATTTATTTAAATTTTTCTTTTAAACAATTATCAATTATTGAATATTTAATTAGGATTTTTAATTTTTACAATAAATTTCGTGTTCGAGTGATTAGTTCTATTCGTTACTTATTTTAATTTATGGTTATCAAGAGTTTACATTGTGCGTTTCTTAGGTTAGGTTAGGTTAGGTTATATCGGCAGGCCCCCAGGTGGGGTCTCACATAGATCAGTATGATCGTTAGTGTTGCCGGATAAGCGATGGAGGCTGTTAATTTCGATTTAATTATCCCAGTCTAGTGTGCTGGTTAGTTTGGCAAAGGCCAGGAGTTTTTGGGGTGCCAGGCCCGCCGCTTCCTTCAGTGATGCAAGCAGGGGGCTTCCAAGGCATTGATCGTATCGGTATCTTCAGTTCTTCAACTGTCTGTTGTCTAGATTCGGCACCTTCCTTCGCTAGCCTGTCTGCCATCTCGTTTCCTTCCATGCCCTGGTGGCTGGGAACCCAAAAGATGCGCACCTTCGAGCGGCTGCTTAGTGCATCTAATGCTTCCCTCCTCGCCAGTACACATCCGGAGCTGATGACATAGGATTGCATGGATTTGATAGCCGACTGACTGTCGACAAAGATGCTGACCCGATTCTTGTTAAGCGTTGTCGCAAGTTCTGCAGCCTTCCTAATAGCGAAGACCTCCGCTTGGAAGATGCAGTAGTTTGGCAGCTTGTACGACGCTTGGATGAGAGGATCTGCACAGTAAACCGCGGCGCCTACGCCAGTTCCCATTTTAGATCCGTCCGTAAATATCTTTGTTGCGTTTTCGACCATGCCGATTTTCCAATCTTCATGTCCCATTAGAGTGGGCGTTCTCGAGAAGTTGTTTATTGGGGTCACATAGTCCGTGCTAATGAGTGACACTCCTCCTACATCACCGTGCCCGTAATTCGCCAGGGCCATATTTCCTATGGCGCAGAGACGTTGTGCGGTCTTTTGCGCTAGTAATTTGGCCTGTAAGTCGATACAGAGAACTCCGCCTTTGTTGGAGTTGATCTTAGTGCCCCAGTGATGCACATCAGTGCCCGTCTCTGTACCCTTTCCATTGTTAGGAGGTATGTGGATTTCTTAGTGGCCTTCCACCATACTAGGACACCGTAGAGTAGTATTGGATGAACAATTGAGATGAAGATCCAGTGCATCAGTTTGGAGACAGGCCCCATGTGCTGCTTAGCATCTTTTGTGATGCATACAGTGCACTTGTGGCCTTCTTTACCCTTTCCTCAACATTGGTCTTCCAGCTCAACTTACTGTCCAATACTATTCCTAGATATTTCACATTCTTTTAAGGCTTGAGCACGGCCCCGTTTATAGACGGCGGAGTCCATTGTGGTATCTTATATCTCTTGGTAAAGAGAATCAGATCCGTCTTGTCCGCATTAATACTAAGTCCGACATCCAACGCCCACTTCAGTACTTCTTTCAGCGTCCTGACCATGACTGAGCTGATCGTCGTTGGACATTTGCCCACGATAATTATGGCTATGTCATCTGCATAGGCGGTTATCTTTGGGACTTTTCGTTTGAATTTCTTTAGTATATCATTTACCACTAAGTTCCACAATAACGGTGACAGCACTCCGCCTTGTGGCGTGCCTCTGTGCGCCGCTTTGGTTGTGGTAGTGGTGCCCCATTCGGCTTTTACTCTTCTGCAGCTCAATAGATTTCCTATCCAAGAGTTTACAGCCTCATGGGTTTCTGTATCTCAGGCTTCGCATGATCGCTTCTGTAGATACATTGTTGAATGCACCTGAGATGTCCAGGAACGCTCCTAAGGCAAATTCCTTGTGGTGTAGGGCTTTTTCGATGGTGGCTACTAGGGAGTGTAGCGCTGTTTCCACCGATTTCCCTTTTGTGTAGGCGTGTTGATTGGGTTCTACGAGTCGGTTCGTGCCGCCTCTTATATGTAGATCCAAGATTTTTTCCATGGTTTTGAGCAGGAAAGAGGTGAGACTTATCGGTCTATAGTCTTTCGGTTGCATGTGACTGCATTTCCCTGCTTTTGGAAGGAACACGACACGTGCTGTCCTTCAGGGTACAGGTACATATGCCATTCTCAGACATGCTTTGAATATTGTTTCCAGCCATGGAGTGACTTTTTCTTTGGTCTTCTGCAGCATGGCTGGTATTATGCCATCTAGGCCAGGGGATTTATAGCCCTCGAAGGATTCTATGGCCCACTGGATTTTGCTTTGTGTTATTACGTTCCCAGGTATATCGTACACTGGGTTCGTGTGCACCGATTGTTGTGCATCTGGCACATCTGTGCATCCGGGGAAGTGCTCGCTTAGAAGAGCATTAGTCGCTTCCCCGCTGTTGTTCGTCCATTGGCCATCGCTAGTTCTTAGTTGGCTCTGAATTGCCGGTTGGCTTGACAGAAGCTTCCTAAGTCTGGCGGTTTCCGTGATCTTCTCGATACCAGAGCAGAAGGATCTCCATGAGTTCCTCTTTGCTGTCTGGACCTTTTTCTTGAAGTCACGGAGCCTTGTCCTATACTCGTCCCATACAATATCTTCGTCTGCTTGTTTGGCTAGTTTGAAGATTTCTTGCAGGTCGGTGCGTTGTGCCCTCAATTGTGGGTTCCACCAGGGTGGTCTCTGTTTCCTTCTTGTCATTGAGGTCTTGCACGTGGCGTTAAATGCCGAGGTTAGGTGGTGACAGAGAGTCTTCACGGACTTCTCAATATCCACCGTTGTTGAAATTGGTGTTGGGGATGGGAGTGTCCTAGTCACTTTAGTCTTGAATAAATCCCAGTTGGTGTTCCTGCGATTTTTGTATCGACTTTTTGTCACTTTGCACTCGAGGTTGACTTCGAACTGGATATACCTATGGTCAGAGAAGGAGGGTTTGCTGAGGACCCTCCATTCAGTGACCTCGGTATTTGTACCAGACGCGAGTGTTATGTCTATAACGCTGGAAGAGGTGGGACCTACGTAAGTGGGTTCCTCTCCTCTATTCGCGATCTTAATATTATGTTTAAGGATGAAGTCTAAAAGTGACTCACCTCTGTTGTTTACGTCCTTGCATCCCCATAGGGTGTCATGGGCGTTGGCGTCGGCGCCGATTACTAGGGGTTGCCTCTTCTGGCCCACCTCCTGGATCAGACGCTCCGTCTCTTCTGTCGGCGATTCCCTGTCATGCGCCAGATAGCAGGACGCCATCAGGAGTGGCTGGTCTCTGCAGCCCTCTAGCGCTATCACCGTGATGTCGTCTGTGCTGTAATTAGTCATAAGATAAGCATAGATGCCTTTTCTTACCAGAATTGCAGTTCTAGCTCTACTTACGGTGTTCACGTGAAATATGGTGTAGTTGGTCGACCCTAGCCCGGCGATCTTGTTGCCTGAAGCGATCCATGGCTCTTGGACTAGGGCCACGTCGACGGACTCCTCCTCCAGGGTCAGGAGGAGCTCCGCCGACGCCAACTTACTTTTGTGGAGGTTCAGCTGAAGGATCCTTAGCTTCATGGCTATTTTCGGACTCCTTCAGCTTGGATGTGGTGGCTACAATGGTCACGTCACCATCCTCCTCCGTCATCTAACTCGAGGCTGTCGGCCGCGTTAGTCAGTGCCTCGAGGTCTTTTTCGACCTCGCCGGCCTCCAACGTATTAGCATTGGTGTCGTTCGGATGGCGCTTCTTGAGTCGTAGGTAGACGTTACCTACTCCCCACGCCATCTTCCCGAACCTTGGGTATAGCATATCCTCGGCCTCCTTATTGATCTGGAGGACCATCTGTTGACCGTTGCCTTCTGGCTTGCCAACATGGAGTACCATCCAGTCATTTGTGGGCACGTCAGGGTTCTGCCACCTGAGCAGTTTGAGCGCCTGCTCCTTCGGTACGACCCTCGGGAAGAGTACCTTCGCTTTCGGTATTGACGGAATGCAAGTTCTGTCAACTACCTCAAGCTTGGCACCCTCCCAGAGGGTGTCCATCTTAGCCACAGTGTCGGTGACCCACTTCAAGGTGAGGTCATCCTTGCAGCTTAGTATCTTGACCCCATTGAGCCAGCCTGCTCCATCGAAGGTGGTAGGCTGAGACCCCGGCTCCTCCATTCGTCTGAATAGGGCATCCAGCAGCTTCAGCTCTACCAACTTCCATTTCTCGGGCGTCATTTTACCTTGAGGGTTGTTGCGGTCAATGAGCGCGACGACTAGGTCGCTCCACATCGCTCGCCGTCTCCCTTTTCGGCAGTGGCTTCTTGGTGGTTTTTTCCGATTTCTGGCGCGGCCGCTTGCTTACGGGCACATCCGCCTTATCATGGTCTTCGGATCTCTGCCTTTTTGCAAGCAGCAGCTCCTCAACCTTGTTGGCATACTGGCTGGAAGTTGCCTTCATCGCCATTTTGCCTTCGAAGTGTTTGCGGCCCTCTTCGATCCTCTCCTCGGCCCACTCCAGCTTTTTCCTCTCCTCAGGGGTGAGGTCCTAGCTGCCAGCGAGCCGGGATTTGATCTTAAGTGCCGCTTTGTATTGTGCCTTAGCTCTCAGGCCCTCCTTTGTCTTTTTGGGCCCTTCCCTACTGGGGGAGCTGGAACCCTTGACTGGGGAGCGCAAGAGGCTTTCTTCAACTTCCGCACTTATTTCGTTGCCTTGAGGGTCGCTGTCCGAGTCTGCATGGACTCTGGTACCTCGCCACATCTTGGCATTTTTTGATGTTGTGGCAGTAGTGGTACAACTGTCCTGGCCTGTTCCCACCAGTTCAGAGGTGTGACCGCTGGCGACACGCAGAGGGGTGTTCACCCCCCCGTGCCCGCCGGTGGTAGCAGTCACGCTGACATCCCAGCCCGAGTTTCATCATTCGAAGACTCCATCTTGCTTCATGTTTGGTTGATTTTGTTCTTGGGAACCACCCCATAGCATTTTAGGCCTATCTGCCAGGCACCTCTGACCATGGCTTCGGACATAGCAGCACCAGACTTTTATAGTCCGCATGTTGCTGTGTCCTCGCCTTAGCTGGGCCGTGCATTGGCCCGAGCAACAGGACAGTGTCTGAATCTGTAGGTTGAGTCAATACACAGCCCACTGCCCAGCCGGCACCCTCGTGGAGGGTTCAGCCAGAGGATTTTCGCCAGCCTGTGCGTTTCTTAATTTGGTTAACAATTTGAGTGCGAGTTCCTTATCAGATTTCATTTTATTATAGAGTTTTGATTAACTTTGAGTTTTCTTTAGAATTACAATTACAAATTATTAGTAGTTATGCCGCTAACAAGGTCGAACGAAGACTTAACAGCAACTGGCAATCAGACTGTCTGTGGCATATGTTCTGCGATAGTGCAAAACCCTTGTGATAGCCATAAGACACCCTGCGGTCACGAATTTCATAAAACGTGTATAAAATCGCATATTAAGTCGAGTAGCAATTGTCCCATTTGCAAAGTTAATTGGACACCAGCTGCTAAACAGTCGACAAATTCTCCTGCATACGGAATCAGATCTCAATCAGCAGTACCGACGGTTACAGCAGCTAGTATACCAGAGGAGCCAGCGTCTTCATGAGCATCTGCGAATTTAACATCAGATTTAATTAATAGAATTTAAAATCAGATATTTTCCGCACTTACTGTGCAAATAACCAAGCTGATAAAGGAAAATGTCGAAGCTTGTGTCAGTCGTCGGAGCGTGACGACTCAGCGCACTGAAAACGAGTAAACTGGTTCAAATGGACTGGTAGGATTGCCGGTAGGATTTCCTCCTGTGATTATTCCACCTGCCAGACCAGTGTCAGTATCTCAGGGTAGTTACCAATCCGATCTGTTGCAAAGACCAGACAAAGTTGATCACATTTTGAATGGTTGGAAACTGAAATTTACGGGTGATGGATTATCCATAGACAATTTTATATACAGAGTGGAAGCATTAACTCACCAAACTTTAGACGGAAATTTTAGTATCCTTTGCAATAATACAAGCTCGCTATTTGAGGGAAAGACAGCTGAATTTTACTGGCGACATCACAAAGCAGTAGGCCAATTTCGTTGGGATATATTATGTGAAGCTCTTCGTAAGCACTTTCGAGATCAACGGGATGACGCGGATGTAGAAGACCTTATTCGTCGAAAGCAAAAGGCAAATGAGTCCTTTGAGGCATTTTATGATGATATAGCCCGGTTGATTGATCAAATGGAGATACCTATAACGAAAACAAGTTTACTTAGAATTTTAAAAGCAAACTTACTTCCAGAAATAAGGCATGAGATCTTACATTTAGATATCAGTTCCGTATCCGAACTGCGTGATGTTTGCAGGAGACGAGAGGCGTTCCTTGAAGACATCAAAACTCAAATGAGTAGCAGCAAAGCGGTTTCGTTTAGGCGTAACGTGGCTGAAATAGTCGAGTGCGATGAGGCATTAGTTCAAGAGGAGCGAGAGAAAGAAGAAGTAGGAGCACTGGCGTTAATCTGTTGGAATTGTAAGAAGGAAGGCCATAGGTATCAAGATTGCTTGGCTGAACGACGAGTCTTTTGTTACGGGTGTGGCGCAGATAAAATTTACAAGCCCAATTGTGCCCGCTGCCAAGCAAAAAACTCGAAAGGCAGCACACCGTTTCCACACAGACAAATGAACTCGAGTGTGCAGCCTCGAACAATTCAAAACAAGGATTAGAGGATTCGTCAATAATTCCTGCAATTTCTCCTGAAGAGCCCATTGTGAACATACCACAAATATTAATTCCAACCATATCCTATAGTTGCAAGTCGCACTCACGCAGTTCTAAACGCCTTAGCTCATTTTGGAAAGGAGTAAAGAATATAGGGAAGGCTGTGATTAGATTGTCGGCTCTAGAACTAAATTCTGCAGATCCACGTCCTTATGCTAGAGTTAAATTATTAGAGCGCGAGATTTTCGGATTATTAGATTCGGGCGCTACAATGACCTGCATCGGTGGAAGCTTAGCCAAGGAACTGTTAGATAAAAAGGCTTTACTCAGATGTGAGTACAGCAGATGGGAATAAGCAATAAATAGTAGGAATTTTGCGAACCGAAATTAATTACAAAAATTTAAATAAATTAATGAATATATACATAGTTCCAAGTTTACGTTTAGATTTATATTTAGGATTAGATTTTTGGCAGATTTACGACTTACTGCCAACTGATTTATCAGTGTCAGCAATTAGCCAAGACGAAAATATGCATAGACTCTTTAGTGTACAAAAACAAAGTTTGGAAAAAGTTATAAAATTATTTCCATCTTTTGCAGAGGAAGGATTAGCTAAAACAACCATATTGTCACATAATATAGATGTAGAAACAGCTAAACCGATAAAACAGAGACACTATCCAGTGTCGCCAGCCATGGAGAAACTTATGTATACCGAAGTAGACAGGATGTTGCAGTTAGAGGTGATCGAGGAATCGGAAAGCGCATGGTCGTCGCCAATTGTCATAATTAATAAGCCAGGAAAGATTCGATTATGCCTAGCCTAGAGCTGAATTCATAACCAGTCTAGATTTAAAAGACGCTTTTTGGCAGACTCGGTATTATGTGCACATGGAGGTATCCACAAAACCATTGAGAGGTTGAGAAAATATTATTTCTGGCCAGGATTGGTGGAAGATGTAAAGGCTTTTATAAACAATTGTGAAGTTTGCAAAACTTCAAAAGCACCGAACAAAAGTACTTCGACCACCAATGGGAAAGTTAATTGAGAGTCAAAGGTTCTTCCCAGTGGCGGATCTAGGATTTGCTATGGGGGGGGGGCTTGGAAGTTTTCTATAAATCGATGTTTGCAAGAAAAATTAAAATCAGTACCACTTTATTATTTTTTTTTAGGAGTGCCAATTTTAAATTAAACAATTTTTATTTAAACACTATCTTACAGTGCCATTTTTTATATTTAAATACCATACGAGGTTTGTTCAAAAGTATCGCGAATTTTAAATTTTCACGGGTTACGTATAATCGAATTTAGATTTTTTTTGTTTTGTTATGTTGGTACACTCTCCCCAACATCTGTACCAAGTTTCAATTGTATAGCATTTTTTATTTGGTTGTGAGAGGCGTAAAAGTTATAGTGTTTTGCGTGCTCGCCGATTTTTTGCTATCGAAAACTATGGATCAAAGGATTAGCATCAAATGTTGTGTAAAAAATAAAATAAAGTGCTCCGAAACACTTGTAATTTTGACAGTGGCATTACGGTAAAACTGTTCTTAGTAAAAAAAATATTTACAAGTGGTCATTCTTCAAATGACCAATCCAACGTTGCAAGTCGCCGAGGTTTAAGTTTAGCGAAAGATCCACAACTTCATCACTGGAGATTTTCACATCTTTATGTGTATATCCCGAAGTCAAATCGTTGAGTCGATTTTCAGCCATGTTGACTCTTAGGAATGTTTTCAGTCTTTTTAGCGCTGAAAAAGAACTCTCTGCTGTTGCTGAAGTCACTGGTATTGTTGTAAATAATTGAAGCAGTGTCGCAACATTCGGAAAAATTATTTTCCTCTATGCTTTTCAAAGCATCAATCGCTGTTTGTGCTTGTAGAAATGAAGATGTCTTGCAATGCTGGTACCAAAGGGTTATTTCTGATTTCAGCTCTGTATCATTGCAGCTTATTGAATCTGTTTTGTATTCTTTTACAGCATTCACTATTTCCTCAACGGTAACTTTTGTGTGTAGCTTTGGAATCAGTCCCTCTAGAGGCAACATTTTCAAAAATTTCCCTTAAATCTTGCACTTATTGAACATATCATAGGTCTAAATAGGGCTTATGGGGGGCTACTGCCCCCATAGCCCCCCCCCTAGATCCGCCACTGGTTCTTCCAGCGCCTTTATATCGACTTTCTTGGGCCTTATCCACGTTCACGCGGTGGGAAAATAGGGATTTTTATAGTGCTGGATCACTTGTCGAAGTTTGTGTGCCTTAAGGCAGTTAAGAAAATGTCAGCGGACGTAATTTTAGAATACAAGGAGAAGGAGCTCTTTTATACGTTTGGTGTGCCTGAAGTAGTGTTTTCAGACAATGGTTCACAGTTTAGGTCTGACAAGTTTAAAAAACTGCTAAATCGTTTTAAAATAAGTCACATGCTATCTGCTGTGCATGCACCTCAGGCAACGCTTCCGAACGCGTAAACCGGTCAATTATTGCCGCTATAAGGTCATATATAATATAAAACCAGATCAGAACGACTGTGATGAAAGCCTGAGCCAAATATCGTGCGCTTTAAGATCGGGTATACATTCAGCAATTGGCAATACGCCATATTATATGGCATTTGGTCAACAAATGATATTGTCTGGATTCACTTACTCTCTGTTGAGAAAATTAGAGTTGCTAGAAGATAGATTGCTGCCTTTTACACGGGAAGATTCTTTAGAAATTATACGGAAAAGAGCAAGAGATGTTATGAAAAAGCAACATGACAAAAACGAGAGATTGTATAATTTACGCTCAAAGGACATTGAATTTAAAGAAGGAGACGAAGTGTTCAGGCGGAACTTTAAACAGAGCGACTTTCAAACTGGTTATAACGCTAAACTGGAGCCGAAGTTTGTAAAAGCTAGAATTCGGAGAAAGTTGGGGAATGCCAATTACGAACTGGAGGACTTACAGGGTAACTTTATTGGCCACTACCATGCTAAAGATATTAGGCAGTAGCTTTGAGGTTACAGATGATCAGCCTTGTGCATCAAATGATCCCCAAGTCCGATTTTAGCAGGGGGGAATTTGTAACGTCCAGTTCAAACTGTAACGAAATAAGAAAATATTAATAAAGCGCCATCTATGATTAAAGTCTGTATGTCTACTTATCCGAAATGTTGCCAAAGATCTTGAGGCACGAAGAGAGCGAGGTTAATATGGCAGGTCATAGTTAGCGGGGTTCCAAGCGGTACTCTGCCATTCTTTCCCAAGTCATTCGTTCCGAGTCAGCCATTGTGAGTGCAAGTAAATCTGCAAGTGGGAAAAAAAAAACTTTAGTGTCTAGTGATTTCAAAGAAATAACCCAAATGCAAGCGCATAGGCATACATAATTACATATGGTTTTAAATTTTGTTGGAAGCAAGGTTGGTTAATGTATGTGCATATATAAATTATAACTCCTTTTCTTAGCACCTCTTTGAAAGCGCTTTCGTAGCGGGATGTGGAAAAAAATAAAGTGAGTAAACAACACCTATAACACTTTTATGGCCAACATATGTTTGTATATGCATGTTATTTTTTTTTGGTATACAAATCACAATCACAAAACAGAAAAAAAAATAACTTGGATCTATCCACATAACTAAACTATGCTCCGCCACCAATAAAACAATTACTTACCTTTTTTATTTGTCACACCCGAGCAAAATTTAAAAATCTATTTGCGATCACACGGTATATGCACTAAAGTTTTACGCGACACAGAATCACTCAATTGCAGTCTCTCTATCTCCATTCAGTCAATTTGAGTGAAACCTATAAGTGTGCTCATGTCACATTTTGACCCTCAGCTGTTTTAGTCCGTAGACCGAATAGGAAATTGAGTGACAATCAAAACAAAACAAACATAAACAAAGAAGGAAAATTTTGATTTGAATTATTGGCAGCGTTGAACTTTATATTTTTATTTATATTTTTTTATTTACATGTTAATTGCTAGACCTTATTTTTAAATTAATTATTTATACAATTGCGTTTAATATCTCAGTGTCATGTCAGGTTATAATTTTAAATTGTTTAAATGTTAGGAGTATTATTTAATAATGGAATAAATTAATTATAACGATTGAACCCGAACTAATGTAATCTCTGTAAGGGGTCGCCATCCAAGATGCACCCATAGGAATGGGGCGACCAAAGGCAGGGCGGGCTAAACTGGCCACGTAACATCTGTGTGCCAACCTTATACTCCAGTTTGCCAATATTATCTATACAAAGTGAAGGGTTGCACATATATCTCTCCGACGTCTTAGATCGTCATCGTCAGCACGTTTTATTATTTAAATTATATTGTACGCCTTGGACTTGGCCATTTTAAGGATCCCCCCCCCTTTACCCCACGAGGGGGAGCGGAAAATAAAAACGGGGGGGAAAACCAAAAATACAACACAAAAAAAAGGGAAACCAAAAAAAAACACCGTTACAGCTTCAAGCACACCGAAGAGATGGGGCAGGAATGCCTCGCCTGCTTCCTGCAGAAAATCATTGGGTTCTGCCAAGCCTGCCTTAGTATTGGTGTAGAGGTACTGAAGAATCCTTCCATTGAATAAATCAGTGTTTTTGCAAATCCTGTTATCAACAGTATTACGATTATGATGTGACCAACTTGTATTCCTACGTTTGACCTAGTTCTAACTCCGCCTACTTCTGTACAAACTGCAACTGTTCATAGTAAAGTAAAGTTTCCGTAAGACCGATTTTGAAAAACTTAATTATTTAATTTTGGAACATGATTGGTCATTTTTTTATTCATGTTCTGATCTCATTTTTTATGAATTAATTTTTCGATTAATGTGTTCGCCTTGCTTTTCCCGTGAAGTCCAACATGCCATCTTGGTTCTCTTGTGAACTTATAAGGTTAAATTTGAAATCTCATTATTTTAAAAAATTTTAATTCACTCGTGATCCTTTTGATTGTGACGCCGCATTGAAGCGACGCCTCATTTATTATTAGTATTAATATTATTACTATTATTATTAAATAAATAAGCTATCTCTAAGACTAATATACCCGGTAGCAGTTTCTTGAGTAGCATAGGCAAAGACAGGGGCATAGTCAGGGACAAGGAATCAGGGTATACAGCAGAGCAAAACACCAGGCATTCGACGCCCAAGTCCAGCGCACAAGTTACGAGTTACGGTACCTCGGTACCCAGACCTCGAACACTTGCACACATAACGGTGCCTCGGTACCCAGAGCTCGCGCGTTTGCACATTTTTGGCACACACAAGAACAACAAGCAGCGAAAACTCGTGCATAGGCAACGGCAGAAGTACAGTCACCACCAGGCGCCAGACAAGCAGCGGCACTAAGCTAGCAGCGGCACTAAGCTAGCAGCAGCACTAAGCTAGCAGCGACGCTCAGCCGATAGCGACGCGCAGCCAGCAGCGACGCTCAGCCAGCAGCGATGATCAGCCAGCAGCGACGCTAGGCAAGCAGCGGCGCCGGACATGCAGAAAATATGCGAACGGCGCCGTGCAGGCAGCGAAGTGCGAGCAGAGTCGCAGCAGCCAAGCACGATCCGCCGAAGGCAGCGGCGACATGTAAGCAGCGACGACATGTGCGTAGCAGCGAAATGGAAGCTGCCGAAATCAGGCCAAGGGCAGTCGATCGCGAGCAGCTCAATAAGCCGGAAGCAATAGCTCTCCCACGGGGATAAAATATAAGTGACAAAGTAAAAATTACAATAAAAGTGCCAAGTGCCCGAGGACACCTACTGGAAGCAAAATGAATCCTGTAGCAGGAGAGTCCAGGTGAGCTGGGAAATAATGTTAAATATGAAACGTATTAGTTAAGTAGCTAACGTAGATGGTGCGAGTAGACAGGAAGGCAGGGCCTAACTAGGATAAGTGATTTGCGATAGGAAACAACGAAAATAACAATAAATAAACATGTCATTAACTATTTAAAACGAAACAACCCGCAGTGAATTATTAAAAATACACCCAGTTAAACATTAAATGACCCCTCTAGAGCATCGTGAAAGTGTCGTCTACGTGTGCTGTGTGTGAGTGTGTACTTGCAGAGTCGTGCTTTCTGGTGTGCCGGTGCTCCGCTGGCCAGTGAGCGATTCTGGGCGTACACACACACACTTCGTGTTGTGAGTGAACGTCAGTTGACGAGTGGGTGTGAGCGTGTGCTCTAACGAGTTGCGGCGTGGTGCAATACACCATCGAGCGACTTGTGGGAGCACGAGCGAAGACACCTGCGGTCACGGGCGTTCCGCATGGCCAACGGCCACTCGTGATTCGTGTCGTGAGTAAAACGCCAGTTGGCAAGCGGGTGCACGAACGTGTGCTTTAACAAGTTGCGGCGGTGGAATACACCGCAGAGCGACTTGTGGAAGTACAGGCGGAAGTACCTGCGGCCACGGGCATTTCTGCACGACCGGCGGCTGATCGTGAGTTGTGAGTGAGGCGCCAGTTGGCAAGTGGGTGTGTGAGCGGGACTCTAACGAGTTTGCGGAGTGGTGGAATACATCACTGAGCGGCTCGTGGGAGTACATGCGAGAACACCTGCGGTCACGGGCGCTGCATGACCAACGATCGACCGTGAGAGGCGTCGTGAGTGAGCGATAGGTGGCAAGCGAGGTACGTGAGCGTGTACTTTACCTAGTTGCGGACGGTGGAATACACCGACGAGCGACTTAGGAGAGTACAAGCGAAAGTACTCACGGCCGCGTGCGTTCCTCACGACGAGCAGCCAGCCAGGCACGCGTGACACGCGACACGTGCACGTGAGTCACAAACGGACCGCGTGATGATAAGACCCATGTGGATATCCACATTTCCAGCAAGTACACGTGCGTGACATCGACCACGTGTGACCCTATACCCTGTAATACTCCAGTAGGGTATGACCAACTAGTTGCTCTTCTCTTACTAAAGTCATGATAGTCCTAGTTTTATATAAATGTTCTGTAAAGACCCTGGCGGGACTGAGATATGTACTCCAGCCTGAGAAAGCATCCTTACATGATTTTTCACGATATATTGCTGCTAGAGCAAACACAATTACTCTAAATGCAAGTTGTTACAACAAGTATTTGAGTCGATGTCGTTTGCAGATCGTTCAGGACTCTAAGCAGTTTTACAACTTCGTCAATCTAAAACGTAAATCTAGTAGATTCCCTTCCTCTTTATTTTTCGAAAAAAAAATGAAGCAACCACTGATCAGGCCGGAGCCGATTTGTTTGCAGACTTTTTTCAATCTACCTACTCAACTGAATTGTATAGTTTTTCCTTTCATCCATACTATTATCCTATTAATAATTTTAACACTCTATTCTGACCTACTGTTAACAAATCTTTATTTTATGTTGGATATTATTATTGTTATAAACATATATTTAAACATAGTTGAACATCGTTTCATCATCATCGATAAACGAACAGACACAGAACTAAATCATAAGACCAATGTACACTTATGAACATAAGAATGATATTGTATGTAAAGCGAATTAAGATCAGTCATGAATAAATACTTACGTGTAAGCGTGCAAGACACTACATATTAATGAAGAGAAAAATTTAACATATTGACTCAAAAACGAGAGCAACAGTCGCGCAAAACGCGACAGTGGGATACCCTTCGACCTATGTTCCCGTGTAGTTTAATTTGTTAAATTCATACACATATGCACATGCGTATGCTTTGAAATTAATCCCGACAGATGGCGCTCGCGCTTCGCGCTCGCCCGCCTTCCTTGTTAGCTGACAGAAGCACATGGTTTTATGCTCATACTTTCTTCAATAAGTTCTGTGATTATTGTCCGATCGGATTGTAATTTGAAGACTACTTATAAATCTCATTCAGCTTCGTATATGATTTGCGCCGAGTACATAGGAACCTTCATTCCAAATTTGGTGTCTAAAGCTCTTATAATAGCTGAGATCTGTGTGTTCATCTGGACATCCGGACATCCAGACAGACAGACATGGCTCAATCGACTCGGCTAGTGATCCTGAGCAAGAATATATATACTTTGTGGGGTCTGCCACGCCTCCTTCTGCCTGTTACATACATTTGCACAAAGTTAGTATACCCTTTTTGGCCATTTTCAAAGGTCGAAGGGTATAATTATTAAGCTCACGGCAAAAATAGTTTGATTTTTTATCACAAACATCTGATAAACTTAGTTAATTAGTTACAGAATCATTGTCTAATTGTTGCACAATTTGCTCTGTTGAAGTACTACTAGTATATGAGAAATAATAGTTCCAGAGTATGTGTACAGAAAATATGAGCTACGCAAGGGAATTTTAATGCGTTGAGTTTTGGTTAAAAATTTAGAATTTTTTTCCATTTCCGCATATATGTAAAGTACTTGATCGATCTCATCTTAAACATTTTGCTGCCTCCAAGCATTGTCATTGACTGTCCAGTTTATGTAGATTCACAATTAGTACATTAGTCATGTGAGTGGAGTTAAGCAGAATGTTGTTGTTGTTATTTCCTCGGATTTATTATATATTCTTAGATTTAACTGGCATAAATTAAATAGGTGTCTGCATTGTTGTCATTTGCCTTACAGTCACAGTTTAGTAGAATGCTTAATAGTTATTCAGAATATTATAATTAATACTGCCTTGTCGAGGGTTTGGCCATGTTAAGTTATTGTTGCAGGAAGAAGATCGCTACAAGTTAAAATACAGATCTATCGCTCAACAACGCCAACCTTCTTTTTTTTGCTCACCTGGAAAAAATTTAGTAAATGTCATATAATTGGTGCAATAAGTTCATTTCCTTATCGATTACATGTTCTCCAACATTATTTTTCTATAAAATATTTTTTTTATTGCCTATTTTTTAGGCCATGGATTTAAAAAAAATTCATGGTCTATTGTGTTTGTCGGAACGGAAATGTGCGTAACAGGCAGAAGGAGGCATCTCCGACCCCATAAACTATATATATTCTGAATCAGTATTAGTAGCCGAGTCGATTGAGCCATGTCTGTCTGTCCGTCTGTATGAACACCTGGATCTCAGAAACTATAAGAGTTAGAGTCATCAAATTTTGTGACAACATACGTATATATTGCAGTGTCTCAAAGTTTTTTTAAAATTTGGACACGCCTCTTCCCGCCTCTGTAAATCTGTAATAACTATTTAAAAACTACAATATTAACTCAACAACCAAAGTTGTATATCTTACATGACAAATACCTTGCCACGGGCGTTATGTGAAAATTTCATTAAAATCGGACTATAAATAAGTTAGATATGATTCGAATTAAACTCACTTTGGACATATATAATTAAGCAGACCTAATTTACGCAAGCATACCGAAGTTCGATTCTAGCGTCAGACACACAGCATTTTATTAAACTTTTTATTTGCATTGTATGGTAACAGAATTGGTTCACAATGCAGCTTTGCCGATGGGCCAAGGAGTGAGGCAATGGCCGAGTGGTTAGAGTGGCGGACGGCTGGGAGAGAGTTCGTGTGTTCAACTCCCGGTTGAGGCGGGTGCGAATTTTCATTTTTTAATTATTTCTTATTTTATTTTGTTTATTTATTTTATTCTAAAAACCAAAAGAAAAGTTAGTCAATCAAATTAAATTATTTAATTAAATTTCAATAAAAATAAAAAAGATTTTCATTACATTGCACAGTGGGAAAAAAGTTTTTTTCGGCATCAACTCCAATTTTAAAGATAGAGACACCACTTTCGTGGTGTATTACTAAAAGTATGACTGAATTTCAATTTTGTTTTGGTCCACGTCCGCTTTTTATTTACGGAAATAAATATAAAAACAATAATTTATTGATATTCTTTTGCTCGCGTAACTCTATCGTTTTACAACATTTCTGTTGCATTTTATTTCTAATAAATTTAATATATCGATATGTTGTACGCAAGCAATTATTAATTAATTTTCTTCAAGTGCTCCAAAATGTATCTCATTTTGGTCATTTTAGCTTAATCTAAAGAATATGCTGCTCTATTTTGTGTTATTAAATTATGTTGTTCCTTATAAAGATGCTTCTAAATAAGATTTCCCCAATTACATATCTATAAAACTGTGTTTTTGGCGATTATTGTTGCTGTTTATGCAGCTACAACATGAAGTTTTTTGGAAAAAGGGGCAAAAACGGGCAAAAAACTGAAATGGACTTCAATTGTGAATAGTTTATTTAACAACTTCTTATTTTTAACTTTTGTCGCAACTCGACTCAACTAAAGTTACAGACCACACAAATTACAAGTCTAATAAATATATCAGCAACACATCAGAAATTGGATATAAACGCACATTAATTACGGACTTTGTATTAAAAACTAATAGAACACACCATCATTATTTTTTTACATTTTAAAAATTTATTTTTATTGGCACGGCTTGTCAGAATATCGCCTTTGAAGATTTTTAATCACTAACTTAAAGCAAATAACTAGATCAATTTAGTCAACTTTAATTGCAAATTGAACTGTTGCTGAAGGCTGTAAAAATCAACAAAAATATTTTTTAAGTAGTTTGAAATGTGGTTAAACAAAATATTAAATATTTTTTTAAATTTGCAACAACTTTAAAATTGTAAAAATGCCAAAAAAATCGAATTTTTTCCCATAGTGCATTGTTTTCATATGAAAGACAATCAAATTATAATAGCTATAAATAATATTAATTATTTATAATTAATGTTAAGTATTTTTATATTATTTAACACGCATTAAAAAAAAACGCGAACTAATGCGTTTTTCAATGCCGTCACTCTTTCCGTATTTTGTCTGTTATGACTTTGCAAGTTCAGTAAGATTCCAATTGGATTGTTTAGGCAATGAGCCTTTTCACTGACTTGGAGAAGTGGTGTACCAATTAATAAAAAAAGAACGATCAAGTCAATATTTCAATATAAATTTTTTCTTTACTATTTTTGCCACAATTAATTAATTTATAAAACACGGCGGCAGTGCACGCATCAAACCGATTGAAATTTAAATTGTCTCACAGCAGTACAGGCTTGATCAACACTTAGTTTTCAACTAACAGACCAAAAAGATTTAGCAGCTGGCTCGCTCTCTATTGAGAGAGAGAGGAACACAGCACAAAAGGGAATGCAAATCGATTGCTGCTCAGAGCAATGTATAAGAGTGATAAATCAAATTTCTGCTGCTGGCTGTATAACCAAACATCCTCCCCCCGTTGGAGGACACGGGCTGACAACATCATCCTGTTTGGGTAGAACGCAAAGTTTAGCGACGGCCCTATTGAAGATTCCAGTGACAGTTTTGAGAACAGCAACTCGTGCGATGCTGTCGGGTCCAGGGATCAGATTAACTACTCGAGCTAGCGGCCATTTGAGGGGTAGCAGGTTTTCGTCTTTTACTAACACGACATCATTGATTTGAATGTCTGCCTTCTGTCCTCGCCATTTGGAACGTTGCTGAAGAAGCGTTAGATATTCACGTCTCCACCGGCTCCAGAATATTTGCTGGTAGTAGGTGATTCGCTGCCAGCTATCCAATCGGTTGAGATTTAATTTTGTTAGATCAGGCTCAGCAAACAAGACGAGGGGAGCCGTGCCTAAGAAGTGCGCTGGCGTTAGTACTTCAAGGTCGCCAGGGTGTTCTGAAAGAGGAACTAAAGGTCTTGAATTAATTATTGCCGCAATGTGGCAAATCAGCGTGCGCAGGTCATCAGCGGGCAAAACGGCAGGGCCAACAGCTCGGTAGAAATGATGCTTTGCTGATTTTACAGCCGCTTCCCATCGGCCTCCAAAATGTGGCGAGCGAGCAGGGATGAATCGCCATTCAATGCTATCAGTCAAGCAGAATTCGTGTACTGCAGTCTGATGTGATGAGTTCAGGAACAAAAGCTTAAGATCCTTCAGCTCATTCCGAGCCCCGACAAAATTGGTGGCGTTGTCCTACCATATGCGTGCAGGCTTTCCACGAGTCAGTATAAATCGACGCAATGCATTAAGAAATGCTGCAGTGGAGAGATCCGCCACCAGCTCAAGGTGGACAGCGTTTGTAGCAAAGCAAAAAAAGATGCAAATATATCACTTGATGGGTGCTTTGTTCCGAACAGGATTTTTGTAACAAAATGGGCCGCAAAAGTCCAGACCAGTGACCTTGAAGGAATGTGAAGCTGTTACGCGGTCCTCAGGAAGATCCCCCATAATGTGACCAGCTATGCCTGGCTTGGCTCGAAAACATATGATGCATTTGCTGACTGCACTTGCAGTTGTTTTGCGACCGCCAATAGGCCAGAACTGCAGCCGAATGGAAGCGAGTAGTGCGCGAGGTCCAGAATGCAGATTGCGACGATGATAATCAAGTATGATGGCGCGAGTGACTGGGTGCTGACGTGGCAATATTAATGGATGCTGTGCGTCATATTCCAACGACGAGTGTCTCAGTCTGCCACCAACTCGCATGAGTCCAGAGTTGTCAATAATGGGTGCGAGAGATGCAATTGAGCTCGATGATTTTACTTGTCGACTGTTGAGCAGTGCATTATAGTCCTCAGTAAGGTGTGCCATCTGAATTGACCGAATGATAAGTTTCATGCCTCCGGTGAGATGATTAACAGTCAGGCCGGGGTGCCTGATACATTTGAAGATGTATCCAAAAACATGCTTCAATTTTTGCCAGGAGTTGACAAATTTACAACTGGTTGGGATGTCGATGTCGACAGAGGCCTTGAGAGCGATGAGGGCCTTCTTCCTTAGCTCAGGGAGAACCTTTAGAGCGAGACAAGATTCTGACCAGTGCGATTTGTCTTCTAGAAGATAGTCAGGACCATGAGACCAAAGATTTGACTTGATCAGCTCACTAGGAAGTGCCCCTCTAGAAAGTATGTCCGCTGGGTTGCAGGCTGTGGGAACATAACGCCATTCTATGCCATTTGATAGCTCCTGGATCAAAGAGATGCGATTAGAAATAAAAATTTGAAAGCGTGACGACTCATCTCGAATCCAGGACAGCACCACAGCAGAATCTGACCAGCAATAAACAGGGCATGAAAATAACCCAAGCTGCAGAACTTCCCGCTTCAGTTGAGCCAGTAATACTGCAGCGCATAATTCCAATTTGGGAACCGTGAGGGTCTTCAATGGGGCAACACGAGATTTAGCGCAGAAAAGGTGGGCTACTCGTTGACCTTGAGAAATGGAGACTATGTAAATGCATCCTCCATATGCGTCGATGCTGGCATCACTGAATCCATGGATTTCGACAACACTATTGGGTACCAGTGCGAGACGAGGAAACTGCAACTTCTCGGTGAGGCAGATATCAGCAGACAAATTTAGCCAAGCAGAATGAAGCGCCGAAGGTAAACTTTCGTCCCAGTCAAGTTTTTCTCTCCAGGTTTGCTGCAGCAGGATTTTTGCCTTCGTTATAACGGGGCAGATAAGACCAAGAGGATCGTAAAAGCGAGCAATTGTAGACAAGACAGACCGCTTGCTGGGTTTTGAAACTACTTTCATGGGCGATGTGGAGAATAGCAGAATATCCGAGATTGAATTCCAGGCGATACCAAGAGTTTTGGTTATGTCGCTGCCATCATCAAATTTTAGAAAGGAATCCTTTTCCGAATCGGGAATCTGCTTCAAGGTACCAGGATCATTTGAGCACCATTTTCTTAAATTAAAATGACCTTTATCCAGTAGTCCAATGGTCTGTCGCATGATTTCCAAGACTTCTTCGGTTGAGTTACCTCCTGTGATGAGGTCATCGACATAAAAGTCACGTAGAAGAACTTTAGCGCCAATTGGAAACGATGATTTTTCGTCTTCTGCTAGCTGTTGCATAGCTCGAACAGATAGAAATGAAGCTGGCTTTGTTCCGTAGGTGACGGTATCAAGCTTAAATATTTGTACCTTTTCCTGGGGTGTGTCACGCCACAAAATGCATTGTAAATAGCTGTCCGGTTCCTTAACCCGAACACATCGGTACATCTTACAGATGTCACCAGTTAAAGCAACAGGGAAGGTTCGAAACTGTAACAAAGTGTGAAACAGTTTGGGCTGCAAAGTGGGGCCTGCCATGAGTATTTCGTTCAATGAGTATCCAGAAGAAGTTTTAGCAGAGCCATCAAAGACAACACGTAGCTTAGTTGTTGTGCTGTCTTCCTTCAAAACGCAGTGATGAGGCAAATAGAATTTGCATAGTTTCTGAGAGTCAAATGGTACCAGAGACATGTGATTTAAAGATAAGTACTCATGAATAAAGGCTGAGTACTTCTCTTTGAGCTGACGATTGTGTTCAAGTTTGTTTTCCAGATTTAAAAACCGGCGATAGGCTTGTTGATAGGAGTCTCCCAATATTTCCGGGCTGTGCTTTGAAGGAAGTCGGACTGAATATTCTCGCATTACAACGAACAGTTCTGGTGCGATTAGCACTTGTTAGAAACTCATGTTCATAAATATAAGCATTTCTATCATTCTATCTGCATGAGTGTGTGTGTGTAGTCGACGTTGCATAAGTAATACAGCGGAAGCTTGGCTACTGTCGCATGAGAACTGAACGCAAGCGACTGCAAGTTAAAACAATTTCGTTTCCCACGTGCAGCACGGCACGGCGGCACCAACAACAAGTGGCACACCCTTAACTGAACTCACACCCAGAGACTGACTGACTGAGGGACAACAAACAAGTCGTAAAATCCACTCACCATATAGCACGCAGCAAACGGGGTGGGTGGGGAGAGAGGGGAGTTGACGCGACAACAACAGTAACAGCAACAGTTAATAATATGCGAGAAATTAACAACAGGAAAAGGGGAAATCGTCGCGCATGAAGCAAAGTTCCGATGCTGTTGCAGAGCACGGGACAAAGTGGTAAGTGGCAGTGGCAAGTGGCGAAGGTAGCCCACTGTAAATCTTTCGAGAGTAGTTCCGCTCTTTTGTTATGACACATCCGCCTGAGCCAAGCTCAGGTGAGGCAAGTCTCCCAGTTCAGTCTCCCCCAAAACTGTCAACTGTCACGAGCTGCAGTGGCCGCATTTATCTGCTTCCACTCGCTCACCTGCTCAACAGATCGCCCGCACACTGATTGTAATTATAGAGATTAAAGCAGACGGGCGTGAAATGTTCGGCATAGGCCCAAACTGCAGAGAACCGGAAATAAGCGCCATTTTGACCGGTTCCGTTTCTCGCTTCTTGCCGCGTATTGGTTAACTGAAGAGTTGACGAGCTGAGACTTCAAATCAAATAATGATAATGCTCCGCACAAAGTTTCGTTACGCTTTGTGAGCAGACTTTGTTCTTGTACTGCTTGTGCTTGTGTTTGTGTGTGGGGGTGTGTGTGTGTGGGTGTATTTCTTTGCGCTTACATAAGCAGCGCGACTAAGCGAATCACAAGCGAATCGAAAACCTAAAAGTAGATCCGTCACATGGGAGTAACCACTTTCTACTGCACACGCCAACCCACTTGCCTTCTCCCCCCTCCGCCCACACCCCTCTGCTTCTATCAGTCACCTCCCTACTGTCGCTTGTCTTCTTTAGCCACACAATTGAGTTCGCCGCGATTCGTATTTGCTGTTCGTCGTCGCTTGGCTGCCTCTTCGCCACTTCGCCGTCCCCTTCGTTTCGATTTAGTCGCAGTTGCCAGTGGCAGTGCCCACCTTCAGCACTGCCCCCTCCTGCACTCACTCACTCGTCAGGCACTTATCTTTCATTAAACGCATTGGTCGCCGTTCGTAGCTTTGATTAAGTTGCGAATCAAGTCGAAATTTCATTGGTTGTTCGCTTTATGAGGGGCGCAACTTGGTGCCCCTCAGAGGCTTTTCATTGGGTTTTCTTCATCGATGCCTGGCAAATCAATAAATCACTTCAAGGTTTTCTTAATTAAAATTTGTTGTCCAACAACAAACCACAGCCTTGATGCAGCTCCCTGGGATAACAACTTTTCTACATGCCGGACAAAAAAAGAAAAACGAAAAATTGATTAACTGCCAAAAGACCGCAAAAAAGCAGAGCCAACTTTGTAACACGACGACTAGCAAAGTTTCGAACCCTTACCCAATAAGAAAAACTTTTTAACTTGAGCAAGAAAACTGTTGTGCCACGGCAGAGACTGAGGCTGGAGCAGCAGAAAACTGAAAGGCGAAAACGGAAAACTGTAAAACTGAAAGCTGAAAACCGAAAAACTATTAGACGCTTAATTCAACCAGAAAATGAGACAAAATAGTTGTGAACTGAGGCGCACACGAAGCCAGGAAGCTCGAATATGTTCAGCCTTAATTAAGGAGTGTTTCAGCATCAGAACAAAACGAAAAGAATGTCAGAAGAAATGTTTTTTAATTCGACTAATTGGCCAGGCGAGAAGAGCAAACTGTGGAAAACACAAAGTCAACTCTCCCTTCTCCTCTTGCTAACTTCTGGTAAAATGTTCTTAAACGACCGCAAAGCGGCATTAAAAATCAAAAGAATCGCGACCCTCACTTGACATTTCTGACCGCCTAAGTTGTCCGCACCTATTTATGCTTTCTTTTCGCATTTCTTGAAATATTTACACAACTCAAACAAGCTAGAGATGGACAAGGCGATACCACGCAGACACGACAAGAGGAAAACCCCATCTTCCAATAAGAAAACATATTGAATATTTCACAATTTTAATAATTCAAAAATAAAGTACGATGGTCGAAAGCCTAGAAAATGTAGACTTGAAGTGGGCCTCGCAGTCGAGTTCTTCCTTTGTGCGCTTAGAGACGGATTCAGCAGTGGTTTCTATCTCCCAAAATTTGCGCACTAGTTCCTCCAGACGGATGTCATCATCAGGTATTTGAGGCCTATTTGCCTTAACAGTCAATGATGAAGCCTTGTTAGGGTTGGAGCTACCACCAGTGACAATCCATCCAAAACGAGTTTTTTGTAGAATGGGAAGTCCATCGGCCAATTTTATTTGGCCTACACACAGCAGATCAAAGAAAAGACTAGCGCCTATCAGCAACTCAATTTTTTGGGGCCTGAAGAATTGGGGATCGGCCAAACGAAGATTAGCTGGTATTTTCCAGTCTTCAGAGTGTACAGTTAGGTTGGGCTGGTTGTCCGTGATATTAGGAGCTACCAGAGCTGCGATATTGGCAACAAACTCTGAAGTTTGAGATTTGAGATTAATGTTTACCATACATCCATCTGAGCTAAATCTGGCATCACCAATTCCAGACACTGTAGCTGCAGACTTATACTTCGTCAATTGCAAAGTGTGTGCCAGACGAGAGGTGATTATGTGTAGTTGCGAGCCGGAGTCAAGCAAGGCGCGGCAAGGAACCCAAGATCCTGATTTATTTTGAATATTGATGACGGCAGTGGCCAACAACACAAAGTCTGCTCCGAGATTTTGAGCTACTAAGGAAGAAGATTGACCAGGTGATGATCCTTGTGCAACTACTTGCAATCCATTGGAAGGAGTATCAGAAGCTAGTTGAGGTTGAGCAGGCTGGGAACGAGATGACGAAGACCTTGAGGCGAAATGTAGCAATTTGTTGTGCTTACTTCCACAAATGCGACAGCGATCAACATTACAATGTCGTAGGTGATGTCCACTTTTAAGGCAGTTTTGGCATAAAGCCAACCTTTTGGCTTCCTGTAAGCGATCTTGAGGCGACAGTCTTCTGAATTGTGGGCAATCAAAAATTGTGTGGTCTACAGCATTGCAGACAGGGCAGCAAGCGGCAGGGGAAGTGGCGACAAATGAATTTCTAGAGTTGTTGACGGCCTTCCTAGGTTTTACAGCCTGTGGCATGATTCGAAGTGCAGCATTGGTACGTTCGATGTTTTCAAATTTCTGACATCTTGTCTCCAGAAATTTAACAAATTCACTACAGACGGGTAGCCTTTCAGTGGACGCAGCATCCTCCCATAATAGCTGGGTTTCACGGTCGACCTTTTGGAGAAGACAATAAACGAGAATACACTCGGATATTTCCACAGGGGTGCTCATGCTGTGAAGTGCCCGTAAACGCAAATTAATTTGGTCGGACAGTTCACGCAGCTTTCCAGAAGATGAACCTTCTACCTTTGGTAAGTTCATGATCGCCGAAATGTGAGCCTCGAAAATAAGCCGCTTATTATTGTAGCGCTTATTCAACAACTCCAGGGCAACCGGGTAATTTACATCAGTGACCTCTAAAGCACCAACGGCATCCAAAGCTGGGCCTCTTAGGCAAGACTTGAGGTGTTGAAGCTTCTCCATGTCAGCCAGTATTGGGTTTTTATCGATCACAGTGGAAAACATCGACATAAAGTCTGTGTATTCGGTATAATTTCCACTAAAGGTTGTTAGCTTCAGGTCAGGCACATTAGGTCGTCGAAATGGAGAACCAGAAGGCAACACAGTTCCGGGATCTTGATGCACTTTGCGTCTACTGAGTTCCGTTTGTATAACATACCGTATTTCAAAGACAATGTCTTTGAACTGGTCACGCAACTCACTTCCCATTTCATCGTGGTCCAGTTCCTCCAGGGAACTATGAGTCAAGCTGAACGAAGCCTCTGTTTGGTTTATTAAATCCAGCTTTAAATGCAGACCATCATCATTAAGAGAAGTGGCCGATTCGGTGGTTAAACCTGCAGCAATTTTTTTAGCGTCGTCAAATATGGACCTTTCCTTGCGCTTTAAAAATTTTATTCTGTCAGCTGGCAGAGTGAATGTGTCGTTGATTGGCATTTTTAGGCCATGGATTTTAAAAAAATTCATGGACTATTGTGTTTGTCGGAACGGAAATGTGCGTAACAGGCAGAAGGAGGCATCTCCGACCCCATAAACTATATATATTATGAATCAGTATCAGTAGCCGAGTCGATTAAGCCATGTCTGTCTGTCCGTCTGTCTGTCTGTATGAACACCTGGATCTCGGAAACTATAAGAGCTAGAGTCATAAAATTTTGTGACAACATACGTATATATTGCAGTGTCTCAAAGTTTTTTTGAAATTTGGACACGCCCCTTCCCGCCTCAGAAAATCAGTAATAACTATTTAAAAACTATTTAAAAACTACAATATTTGCTCAACAACCAAAGTTGTATATCTCACATGACAAATACCTTGCCACGGACGTTATGTGAAAATTTCATTTAAATAGGACTATAAATAAGTGAGATATGATACGAATTAAACTCACTTTGAACATACATACTTAAGCATACCTAATTTACGCAAGCATACCGAAGTTCAAATCTAGCGTCAGACACACAGCATTTTATTAAACTTTTTATTTGCATTGTATGGTAACAGAATTGGTTCACAATGCAGCTTTGCCGCTGGGCCAAGGAGTGAGGCAATAGCCGAATGGTTAGAGTGGCGGACGGCAAATTCAAAAGACTGTGAGAGAGTGCGTGTGTTCAACCCCCGGCGGGTGCGAATATTCATTTATTAATTATTTCTTATTTTATTTTGTTTATTTATTTTATTTTAATAAACTAAAAGAAAAGTTACAGTCAAGCGGGCTGTGATATATCCGCTACAAGCAAATTAAATTATTTAATTAGATTTAAATAAAATTTGCAATTAGAATGCTAGAAAATAACAGAGATCTTAAGCCCTTGTAAAGTTATGAATGTGCGAGTGGGACGCCTATACATACATGACTGCATATCCACATGTATGTATTGGCGTCCCACTTCAACACACATTGTTGCACGATTGTATATACATAAATATGTACAATTAGTTTTGCAGTTGGTGTTGTGTACCGACGAAAGAAAACTAAGTTCTAATTACATATTTTGTGTAACTTAAACTTTAAAATCGCCTACCGCCGCCGCCTCTCTTTAATGTTTTTGAGCTTTTAATTTATTTAAAAAAAATTATGAAATACAAAAGAATTTCACATGTTGTTCGCGGCAGCAATCGAACTTCGAACACGCTCAATATCATTGGTCTTAGAGTCCGGGACATAGTCCACTCAGCCACTGAACATCTATCGCAGTTGCCGAAAATTGTGAGACATTAGAAAAAAAGGACAAGACGCAATATGAATTCTTAGTTTGTGCAAAAAAAAATCAAGAACAAGCACATGTAATGAAATTTGGTACGCGCTAGAAATGCATACCTACGAGTATACCTATTGCCTACGGTATTCTATGATAATCCATGGCCTTATACAGTCAGCTCCTGACTGTAGCGTTTGTATTTTACAATAATATTTATTATTAAGTTTTGGGTTTAAAGGTCTTTTTTTTATAAATAAGAAATGCCGTTAACTCGCAGTATAGAAGATTTGAGTATAGCAGAAGATATAGGACGACACTGTTATATTTGCACTCAAAAAATTTTCGAGCCCCAGCTTTTGATTGCTAGCTGTGGACACCAATTTCACAATGTCTGTTTTCGAACCAAAGTAGCAAACAAAAAAATTTGTCCTGTTTGCAAACAACAACAAATTTTATCTGAAGCAAATTCAACCGAAGATTTGAATACGAATGTTCAGCAGCCATCGGGCTCTAAAACTAGCAAAAGAATACCGTCTACTCCGATTGCAATCCAAACGAGATCTAAGGCAAACAAATAACAGAAGATCTGCCAGTATTATCTTCCAGAATGAGCAAGTCAACTGAAAATAGTAATATAAATATAGAGCAAGAAGATCAAGCGTTACCATCTCAAAATACAATGGAGTGTTTCCAACGAGCAATTGCTGACTCAATAGCAGCAGCAATGGCACAGCAAAACGCAAATTTGTTGGCTGCTATGAGGCAACAAACAAAAATGTTGAGTCAAGCCATTGCAAATAGTACTACGACTACTGTAAGTTCTGAACCTAGATCTTCGAATGCTCACATGCAAACATTGCCAGCTGTGGAGCAGCAAAGATTCGAACACCTTTTGAGATCTGCTAATCCACAACAGCAGCCGCCAACCTCAGGCAGTGATACTCAAAATAGATATACTCCGTCAAATTCGGATATTCGCCCCGATCGAATCAGCCAGATAATGGCAAACTGGAAAATAAGATTTTCAGGAAAAGGGCCTTTATCCGTGGATGACTTTATATACTATATAGAGTAGAAGCTTTAACTGCTCAAACCTTGGATGCTGATTTTCAAATTACAGCTCGATATGCTAGCAATCTATTTGAAGGTGTCGCCAGTGATTGGTATTGGCGATACCACAAAAGTGTCGTCTAATTGAATTGGGTATCTCTATGTGCAGCATTAAGAGGACAATTCAAGGATGCAAGGACTGATAGGGATATCAGAACAGAAATAGAGCTTCGAAAGCAACGCCATAATGAGTCTTTTGACGAATTTTATGGAGTCATTGCATCGTTAGCTGACAAATTGTCCATTCCTATGCACGAATCCGCATTAGTTGAAACACTCCGTGCAAATCTGCTGCCTGAAATTCAATTAGAAATTTTAAATGAATCAGCGAATTCAATTCCACAATTGCGACACTTTGTTCGGAAGCGGGAAATTTTTATGCAAATGTTGGCTAAGCCACAGATAAATAAACCTCGTCCTATATTCCGACAAACAGTGCATGAAATCGATGCTTCGTCTGAGACAGAGTTGCAGCAGGAGTTATTGCAAGAAGATTTTGAAATAGATGCCATTAATCTTACTGAAAGAAGAGTATTTTGCTATGGCTGTGGCCGCGCGGATACTTATAAGCCTAATTGCACCCATTGCTCCTTTGAAAAGTGCACGCAAACAGATGACGTCGAAGAGCACGAATACGGAATAAGAAGCTCAAATTTAAATGTAAATACTTTTATTAAAAACAACCCAGATATATCCGCCAGTGTTAACACTGAATCCACAGATTTACAACTAAACCGATCTAGCTTGCGTGTAAAGAATTATTTTAAACAAGAGCAACAGTCGCGCAAAACGCGATAGTGGGATACCCTTCGACCTATGTTATACACATATGCATATGCACATGCTTTGAAATTAATCCCGACAGATGGCGCTCGCGCTTCGCGCTCGCCCGCCTTCCTTGTTAGCTGACAGAAGCATTTGGTTTTATGCTCATACCTTCTTAAATAACTCTGTGATTATTGTCCGATCGGATTGTAATTTGGAGACTACGTAGATATTTCATTCAGCTTAGTATATGTTAAAGTCAGAAAGTTGTATCTTTTATACAGCGCTTACAAATTGAGTTCAAAAATTAAATTATTGATTTGTGGGGGCGGTGGGCGTGGCACCTAACATTTGAAATAAACTTGATCTGCGCCGAGTACATAGGAACCTTCATTCCAAATTTGTTGTCTCTAGCATTTATAATAGCTGAGATCTGTGTGTTCATCTGGTCAGACGGACATCCGGACATCCGGACAGACAGACAGACATGGCTCAATCGACTCGGCTTGTGATCTTGAGTAAGAATATATATACTTTATGGGGTCTTCCACGCCTCCTTCTGCCTGTTACATACATTTGCACAAAGTTAGTATACCCTTTTTGACCATTTTCAATGGCCAAAGGGTATAAAAAGCGTATATATGCTAAACAAAAGTAAAATCATTAAAATAAATACGTAACGTGTGATAATATCAACACAAAATTGTACATATAATTACACAAAATAAAAAATGACAAAACAAAGTGACTGCCTTATTTTTTATGGACATACTCGTTCATACATATAAATCAATTCTAAATAAAATTAAAACTCCTTTCAACTCAGAATGTCTCTAGGAGCATTCAGGTCAACACCAATTAGTAACATTTTATATGAAACTAATATTCCAGAAACTGAATTGAAAAGAAACCTTCTAACAGCCAAATTATCGAAATATTTGCTAAACTCTAGTAACTGTCCAATAGGTAACTTAATTCAGAAACTTAAAAATACACGTATAAAAAAATATTTCAGCAATAGGAAAAACAATGTCAAAAGCAATATCTAATAACTTACCATATCTTCCCCAAAAAATACAATTTTTACGGATCTTACAAGAAAAAAAGTACAAACGCTACAGTCAGGTGCTGACTGTATAAGGCCATGGATTATCATAGTATACCGTAGGCAATAGGTATAAGTATGCATTTCTAGCGCGTAACAAATTTCATTAAATGTGCTTCTTCTTGATTTTTTTGGCACGAGTTAAGAATGCATATTTCGTCTTGTCGTTTTGTCTAATGTCTCACCATTTTCAACGACTGCGAGAAATGTTCAGTCGCTGAGTGGACTATGTCCCAGACTGTAAGGCCAATGATATTGAGCGTGTTCGAGGTTCGCGATTGCTGCCGCCGATCGCCGATCAACATGTAAAATTCTTTTGTATTTCATAATTTTTTTAAATAAATTAAAAGCTTAAAAACATTAAAGAAGGGCGGCGGCGGTAGGCGATTTTTAAGTTTTAGTTACGCAATGTATGTAATTAGAACTTAGTTTGCTTTCGTCGGTACACAACAGCAACTGCAAAACTACTTGTACATATTTATGTATATACAATCGTGCAATAATGTGTGTTGAAGTGGGACGCCAATACATACATGTGGATATGCAGACATGTACAATATGTATGGGCGTCCCACTCGCACATTCATAACTTTACAAGGGCAAACTTTGCAAAATATTGAGAGCAAAACAAAATAGGAAACATGCAATTGGAATACCGCTACGATCAATAAGCCACAGCTTAGAAGAAAGCGCTGCAGTAATAGCAGGAAGAAGGTGGCACAGCACAACAAACTGCAAGATAACACGCATTATGTGTAATCATGTGAATGCGAAACTGACCCAATACGTCATTCAGCTCCCGAGAAGAGACTGTAGAATAATGACGGGTATACTCACAGGTCACTGCCTGACCGCAACGCACGCTAAGAAGTTGGGTATAACCGACAATGAAGAATGAAGGAAATGTAAGGTACCAGGAGTAAAAGAAACTCTGGAACACCTCATCTGCGACTGCCCCGCACTCATGACCTCGACAGCGAAATGCCTTGGAAGCCCCCTGCTTGCATCACTGAAGGAAGCGGCGGGCCTGGCACCCCAAAAACTCCTGGCTTTTGCCAAACTAACCAGCGTACTAGACTGGGATAATTAAATCGAGAAATTAACAGCCTCCATCACTTATCCGGCAACACTAAGGATCACACTGATCTATGTGAGACCCCCCACCAGGGGGCCTGCCGATATAACCTAACCTAATTATATGGCCAAGAAATTCTATTTTAGTCTTCAAAAAATGACTCTTTTTTATGTTTAGCATCAAACCATATTCTGCACATCTTTGAATAACTATTTCCAGGTTTTTAATTGCCTCGTCTTCGTCTTTCGCTGGTATAATGACTTCATCAATATAAGGTAAAGCTATACCTTGAGTTGTTAAATCTCTAAACACTGCATTAACGTGTCGTTGGAAAACACTCGGAGAGTTGGATAAACCAAACGGAACTCTCTTAAACTCAAACTGACCATTGTGAGTTACGAATGCAGTAAACTTACGACTGTTCTTTTCTACGTCAACATGAAAAAATCCATTTTTGAGATCGATCGTGCTGAAAACTTTAGCGTCTTGTAGGCGATCCAGCTGATCTTCAATTAGCGGCAAAGGGAAATGGTCTCGTATAATCAGTTTATTGATGCGTCTGTAATCTACGCACAGTCGTGGTGATCCATCGCGTTTTCTCACCAATACTACTGGGCTGCTGTATTCTGATTCTGATGTCTGAATAATGCCGTCTCTGGCATTTCTTCAATCTGATTGTCCACAATGCGTCTCTCGGAGTAAGGCAATCGATGTGGACGTGAAAAAATCGGAGTTTCTTCCTTCAATGTTATGCGCATTTGAATTTGTGTTGTTTTAGTTTTAATCGGTTTATAATTGTTTATTAGGTTTACGACTTTACTTTTAATTTGTGGACTTGCTCTTTCGTCGATATTTAGCTCAATCTCTTCACTAGTGTCTATTTTCATTAGAAAGTCTTCTTCTATTTTATCTTTTATCTTTTTAATCGTTATTCCACTACGTGTTATTTTTATTTCTGCTTGCTTGCAAAACTGTTCACCTAAAATTAAATCAACGTCTAGTAACTCTGTGCTCAGTACCAGAAAAATACTGATAAACTCTTCGTTGTCTATTATAAAAGATTGTTCAAATCGACCAAAAGGTTTCACTCTGTCTTTATTATTTTTATTTCCAAATCCAATTAGAAATACGTTAGTTTCGGTAAGTTTAGCATTTAAATTTTTAAAGGTATCCATCGTCATTATATTATGTTTACTGCCCGTATCAATAAGCGCTGTTAGTTCATTTTGTTTGATTTTCACAGTTTTACACATCATTGAATCATTAGCTTATCTTGCGCATATTTGTGACGTTTGAATTGTCTTTTGAACTTTGACATTCTTTGGAAATGTGCCCGAAATTGTTGCATTTAAAACACTTTTTCCCCTTAAGTTTATCAACGCAGTTATTAGATGTATGTCCTTTCTCACCACAATTAAAACATTTTATTTCATGATTTATTTTTCCTGTATTTTCTTTTTTATTTGTGTCGATTTTATTTTTATCGTTACGGCGATTAAACTGATATTTTTTACGCATTGTTTCGTAGCACTTGAGTTTTTGTTTAAAATCTTTTAAATTATTTGCATCATACAAAATTGATTTGTTTACACTTAAATCGTTTATACCATCAATCACATATTCCATTAGTGAATTATTGTCAATATCACTGCGAGAAGATAGTTCTTTCATTATCAAAAAATATTCTTGTAAGCTTTCACCTTTCTTTATTTTACGATCACTCATTTGTTTATGTAATTGAGCACTGTTTGTTGTTGTTTTAAACTCGTTTAATAAGGCTTTTCTTAAATTATTCCAGCTTGATATACCGCGCTCACTAGCTACAAACATTCGTGCCAATCCTTTTAATGATCGTTTGGCAAAAATATATTTTTGTAAATCATCCCATTGCATAACTTGCGCAGTATCTTCAAAGTCTTCTAACCATACTTCAATCGAAAGTGTATCGTCACCACTAAATTTACGAATCGAATCTTCAATGTCACGAAAGTTTAAAGCGAACCTCGGAGTCGCTAAACTATTTCCTATGCTGGCATCACTACTTCGTGCCATCACTGTAGAGTTCACTCGTTTTCCTTTGTTTCTCACATTCACTTGTTCCAATTCTGCCGTTTCGCATTGATTGTCACAGCCTACCAAACTTTGTGCGTGCTCGTAGTCTTCGCTTTGATCGTCTTCGTTATCATCGTCTTCGCTTTCATCTGTATCGTCGTTGGCATTGAAATCAGCGTCACTCAGCAAATTTCCTTTCTTTAAATTGCAAAAAATATGCAAGGCAACGTTACTCTTATTATGCGGAATGTTCAATAAATGACATATTAACACTAGATCTGCTTCTGATAAATTATCGTTTATGGAATCAATTTTTGTAATAAATTTTTCATTAATTTCGTCATATTCAAACCCTTTAAACTCGCGTAACCGATTTCGATTTTGTCTATCACCATTTTGTTCAAATATAAATTTATGAAGAAGCACAATATTCTCCTTTCTTTCTTTCTTCAGCATCTGCTTTATTACGTCGTATTCTGAAAGTCGCGACATTTTTCGGTTTTCCTGATTTGCGCGAGTTACCAACCGTGGCTTGGAGGGTAACAATATTTTAATTAGAGACATATCTTGTCTGCGAAACTATTTAAAGAAAACACGTCTACTCTCGATGAACATCACAATAGGAATGAGTTTTTATTGGCATATGTATATGCTTCATTATATGTATGTATGCTGTTCGCAGACAGCTCTTATATATATATGTATGTGTGTGTGTATGTGTGTGTATGTGTAACGTTGCTGTTTTGCACCGTGTTTTCGCGAAAGAAGCCTTTTCTGTGACGTTGAATGTGGATCCCACTGTTATCAGTGTTGCTGCTGTCCAGAGTGCAATGGGGTACACCCGAAGTGGTAACTCGCGCGGCGCCACAATGTATGTACATGCGTTTTCTGTTTCTCTTTTCTTCCGTTATACTTGACGTTGTTGCAAACGCAATATGATGAAATTATACTTGAAATTTTTAATTTATTGGCTCAATTGTGTATAAAATTTATATTCTTTTTACACCGACTTTTTATTATTACTTTTTTTTTTTGTTTATCTTTAGGTTGAGCCCCCAATTATGTGGGACTTGGGTATAAACTGTTTTGTTTAAAGTTCAAGTCACAGTTGATGTGTTAAATTCACGTTTGTTTTAATATATAATTAAATGATTTTATTTAATAATACTTCAATGTAGTTCCTTAATATTAAATAGTACTTTAGTTCGTCTTAGTAAATCTTTTAAGTCTTTAATTTGATCGTCGTTAATTGAGCGTCAGCCTTGCTCTTTTACGTCTTTTTTTCTCTCGCGTCGTCAACTCGAACTCTGCTTCTTCTTATAAATCTACGTCGTTGCCAGTCCGTCGACTATCACTTGGGCCATCTGACTCAGTGTTGCCAGATCATTCCCACATATATGTATATACATACATACAAAAATATGCATTTGTGAGAAAGATTCGAGACTTCTGGCAAAAAAATGATGCAAGTTTTAACATGTAGAATAGGCCAATGGTTTTAAAACTTCAGTCTGAAAGCGCGACAAGCTTGCTAGATTTTATTTGGCGCAATTTTATGGCGTTCTTATTGTGGTGACTTTATGCCACTTCATAACGCCATAAGGTCCCCACGACTATTTAAAGACGTCATAAGTTCGCGGCGGAATAATATCGTTTTTATCTTGGCGAACTTATGTCGTCCTTAAGCGTCATAAGATCGCGCGATATTATGACGTTTTGGCGCGGCGGACTTATGTTGTTACCCCAAAAGGGAATGTTCACATTGTGGATGGCACAATCACACATCGCATGTATGTAAATACAAAAACAGCAAATGTCATAATTGTGGAAAAGAAGGTCATCTAGCGAGCATATCCAGAACTAATAAGGATATCAATCATATTAATTTAAATAAAGATTTATGTAATTCAGTTATTGATAACTGTTGGAGCTCATCAAGAATAAAAGTAGTTAAGCTAGTATTTAAGAGAACACAAAAAGTGTCGTTTATTCTCTTAAGTTTTGACGATCGGCAAATGCCGACGGCGAATTCGGGGAGTGTGTTCGGATTGTGGCCCACTCTCACTTATTGAAAAAACTCTCGTAAAAGCAATCGTCGAAGCCAGCAGCAGCAATAAATTGTCAATATTTGAATTTAAATCCGAGCCACCGCGTCCTTTTTTTTGTATGAATTTTTCGTTCTCTAAAAACGCTTAGAGATTTTTCATTAGCGCCCGAGCAGGGACTTCGGTGTGTTTTTTTTCGGTTTTAAAAATAATTTGTTTGTTTGAAACTTTATTGTGTGCTGTGTGGCATTGCTTCGCGCATTCCGTTTGTGGGTGCAAATTAATATTTGAAGGTGCCATCTAGTGTTGTGTCGTTCGTGAACGAACGAACTAAATTGAACTATTCACCAAACTGAACGAACGAACTAGGTCTGTCTTTATAGTTCAATATAGTTCGTTAGTTCAATTTAGTTCACTTATTCTGATCTCTTACCCTGATCGTTCGTTCGTTGTTCACTTAGTTGGATAGGTCGGTCTTAGTTCATTTAGTTCGAAAGTTCGCTTATCGAATAAGCTGATTAATTTTCGCGTACATTAAAAACTACCGTTTACAAGTTTGTGCGTATCTATGGCTTCAAAACGAAAGCATAGCAAAGTTTGGAATTTCTTTGATTCAGTGGATGAGAAGAGTGCTAAATGCAAATACCGCAAAACTGTGCTTAGTGTGGCTGGTGGATCGCAAGGAAACTTATCGCGTCACCTTAAAAATAAGCACCCAGCAGCTTTGGAGGAAACAAAGCGCCAAACCAATGAAAGTCGACAGGAATAAATTGAATAAATAATATTAATTTTCAATGACAGCATTGTCTGAAAATTTTTTTTGAAGCACCTTTAAGCAAGTTTAAACCAGTCGAACGCTACAGTCAGGTGCTGACTGTACAAGGCCATGGATTATCATATTATACCGTAATAAAAATTTTAACGGTATGGAATCGCCGCTCGAATTCGCTACCGATTATCAAATATAATCAGTACCCAGGGAACACCACGGGGGAGGCCATTACAAATGAAATTTAATTAAATAATTAAATAATTTAATTTGTTTGACAGTAACTTTTCTTTTAGTTTATTAGAATAAAATAAAAAAAAAACAAATTAAAATAAAATAAACAAAACAATTAATAAAAAAAAAAAATTCCTACCCGCCTCAACCGGGAGTTGAACTCACGCACTCTCTCGCAGCCGTCCGCCACTCTAACCACTCGGCTATTGCCTCACTCCTTGGCCCATCGGCAAAGTTGCATTGTGAACTAATTCTGTTACCATACAATGCAAACAAAAAGTTTAATAAAATGCTGTGTGTCAGTTGTTGTTAGTGAGTTTAATTCGTATCATATCTCACTTATTTATAGTCCGATTTAAATGAAATTTTCACATAACGTCCGTGGCAGGGTATTTGTCATGTAAGATATGCAACTTTGGTTGTTGAGCTAATATTGTAGTTTTTAAATAGTTATTACTGATTTTCTAAGGCGGGAAGGGGCGTGTCCAAATTTCAAAAAAACTTTGAGACACTGCAATATATACGTATGTTGTCACAAAATTTCATGACTCTAGCTCTTATAGTTTCCGAGATCCAGGTGTTCATTCGGACGGACAGACGGACAGACGGACAGACAGACATGGCTCAATCGACTCGGCTACTGATACTGATTCATAATATATATAGTTTATGGGGTCGGAGATGCCTCCTTCTGCCTGTTACGCACATTTCCGTTCCGACAAACACAATAGTCCATGAATTTTTTTAAAATCCATGGCCTAAAAATGAACGATTGAACTAAATGAACAACCTAGTTCATTGATTTTAAACGAACGAACGAACTTATTCCTCAAATTGAACTAGGATTGCCCAACACTAGTGCCATCCCTTAACGACCAAATTAAGCTGCCAAGCCGCTGTTGTCGCTATCGCCACTGGATTACTGTGCTACTCGTCGGTCCATGTCTATCGATTCCCTAGACAGTCTCCAGGTATTCAGTGTCAAAAATTGAGCATAAACAGATATACCTGAAGGGTTTATTGTGTGCTGTCGCTTTAATCGACATAAAATTAAACAGTTAAACAGCTCAATTTCTGGCACTTATTATAGAATTTGCTTGCAAAATATATGAAATCATATGTGTGTATGCATATACCATATATTATAATTTCGAGGCTACCTAAATAAATGACCGCCAAATATTGAGCAGAACAAAACTGTTCTGAGGTACATACATACATATATAGAGACATATACCATACATACATATATAAAAGTGAACATACATACATACATATGAAGTTTAATTCACTTACAAATTATTATTCGCATGATAATAAATAATAATAAACAAAAACGGCAATATGTAAAGTTTTAACCAAAAGTTTGATAAAGGCATTTCGTGGCTAAAATGCGGCTTTCGTTTACAATTTGGACAACCTTTTTGATATTGCACATGTAAATGCAATGGATATGATGTCAATTGAAGAGGATAAGAAATTCTTTGAAATGCAACGACAGAATGGACGTCAGAGTCATTTAGGTGGCTTAGATGCATCACTGGCAGGCAAAGAAAGGCGGAAGGAAACACGTGAAGTAAAGGGACGAGCTCGCAAGTGCAGAGAAACCATTCGTGTTGCTAATAGTGCAGACAAAGGTAGTCATGTTGATTTATTTTACGGGATCTTTAATTAATAACAAAGATTGTATTATAGATTGTATTAGATCTTCTGAAAGTCACAACAACAACACTGATGGTTTGTCTGCTGTTCAAGAAGATATGGACATTTCAAGTTCAGATTTAGAATTATCCCCTATAAAAAGAGGCAGGAAAAGCTTTTTAACATCCTGAGTTCTTTCATCGTTGGACAAATGGCAGATTTCCAATAATGCAGCTATGCATTTGATTTCTGCGGTTGTTGAAGCTTTTGGTCATGATGTCGACGAATACGCATTCAACCAGAACTTTGCAGCGGCTGCGAGAAGATAATAGGGAAAAAATATCTGAGTCAGCGAAGAAAAGCTGTAAAGACTTGGTAATTACCTTGCAACTCTTTGAATGTTCACATCATTTTGGAAAAAGTTGATTTTGGCATTTTAACTGTTAATTTTAGATGACTGCAGTGGTACATTGGGATGGAAAAATGCTCCCAGAATTGACTGGTCGAGAAAAATTCGAAAGAATACCAATTATAATATCATATTCTGATTTCAAATAGCATGGTCCAAAATTGACCAAAAACTCTTTAAATTTGGTATACTAAATGATTATGTCGCCACACGTATAATCAAAGCAAAGAATCAGATTTCTGTCGATGTCAATTGAAAAAAGATCATGCACGTAATGACTACCGCGAACTATTAGAGTTAACAATTCTCTTTTTGGGAATAGTTCCGGAAGGCCATAATTTCCGACCGCCTGGCCCTATGCATCATGCTCGCTGGATGTCTAAGGCAATTTATACACTGAAGCTATACCTTTTTCGAGAAGTCTTCCGTTTAACTAAACACGAAGAAAAGTATTTGCGTGATGTGTCTGTTTTTATAGTGAAATTGTATGTACAATAGTGGTTTGGATCCCCGTTGGCCGTTGAAGCTCCTAATAGAGACTTTCAATTTATTCGGGCTATGTACAACTACAGGAAGTGGACGAGAGGATTTCAATGGCAGTGCTCAAAAAGACATGTAATCATTTATGGTACCTAGCAGATGAAAATATCACATTGGACCTATTCGATGATAACGTTACTGTCGCAGA